>CM061529.1:11030816-11630816 GCA_030068015.2 Neoceratitis asiatica
AGTTTACGATTTTCAAAAGATGTAAGAGGCCTTTTTCGTGGCGTTCTTCTGTGGAAGCTCTTATCGTTAAGAGCTCTTCGAATTGTTCTTAAATGATCACACTTTCTTGATGAGTTCGCGATTTTTCGGCTAATTTTGGAGCAGTAACTTTATGACCATCATTCACTTCACTTCAAGAATAAAGCTGATGTCTCGAGTTAGTTTCTTCAGGCGGCCGACACGCGGCTTATTTTCGATGGATCCATTTTTTTCAAAGTTTTTTACAATGATCTGTTCCTTTGGTGGACGTAAGTTGAAAATTTTTGAAATTTAACTATACTATTTCTTTTCTTTTATGTTCTGAATATGCAAATTCCTTACGTCAATGGATATATATTTTCACGGTGCCAAAGTATTTAAATAAATTTAAAAAATAGTACCTAACCGCCATAACAACACAGCATATCGAAGTACATGCTAGTAAGCCCGTGGTATATGTAGACTTTTGTCAAGGACAGTTTTGCGTTTTCCACCATAATTTTTTTATTTTATGTTTTAGAATGAAATTAGATTAGGATTCAAAATAAAACTGTATACTTAATTTACTGATAGTACGTTCTACATAACGAATACAGGCGGTGTATGTAGACTTTTGTCCGCCACTGTATGTATTATGTGCATAAACATACGAGCATCCTAATAAAAATTAATTGGGCATGTGTGTAGCTATGTATGCTCATACATTTACATAATAGTATGAAAAAATCGTGGTAGTAGAAAATTCGAAATGAAATATTTAGTATTCTAATAACATAATTATAAAGAAGACAAACGGAATGAAAAAGTCGTATCCTATCACTCTTCCATTACGTTTTTGTTCACTTTTTCTTGTACATCAAAAAAAGGAAAGAAAATGTGAAAGGATGCGGCACACCACAAAAAAAAACGCAGTTAAAAAAAATTTTATTTATTTTTAAATTTATTTTAATTCTAAAGGTCGGTATTCAGCTCTAACGAGGACCAAGAACTCCATTTAAAAAAGTGCAAATAAAACTATGCGCGAAAAATTTGTTTGTAATATGAGAACAAATATCTCTCAATAACATATGATAGTCCGCGTGCTTCGAGCTTGTGGCACACCAAAACCCAAAAACGGAGGTAAAAAAATTTTCCTTTTCTATAAAGTGTAGAATTATGAGAGTAAATATATGTCAATGTCAATAACCTAGAATCTTGTTGATTAACCTCGATGATTTCCCAAATACTTCGGGTACGATCTCTTAATTGTTAATAAAAATCGCCATCTTAATTTGCAGTTTCCTTATTTATAAAGAATTTATTTAATGTCCTTTTATTACTCAGTAATTCACAATTCAATTTACAATTCACTTCACTATTTACAATCACTTGTATTACAACTTGTACAATGTTCTATTTTTATTACTTCACTGTTGTGTAATCACCAACGCGTTTACTTTACGACGGTTTTTTTTGGCAGCTGAGTGTCGCCCTTATATAGTAGTCGGCTGCTCGCAACCAACCGCCTAGAAAAATTGAATCGTTCTTTATAATGAATGTTCGCGTTTCATGCTCTAGATCATGCCACAATAGTGTGGCGAAAATGCGAACCGAATGACAGATGAAACAGAGGAGCCGACAACTGGCACGTTCTAGAGCGTAAACGAGGCGATTATCGTAAACGACGATTATCGTAAACGACGATTATCATAAGCGAGAGGTTTATCGTAAGCGAGAGGTTTATCGTAAACGACGCGATTATTCCAGGGGTTTCGTTTTTCAAGCAGCAAACAAGTATATAAGGACGACATTCGACTGCAAGAGCAATCAGTTGTGAATTAAACTCGTGGAGATTACATTACAGTAAAGTAATAAAAACAGTACATTGTGAAAGTTGTATACAAGTGATTGCAAATAGTAACGTAAATTGTAATTGAATTGTGAATTACCGAATAATTAAAAACACATTAATTAAGTCTTTATAAATAAAGAGACTGCAAATTAAGTTGGCGATTTTATTTAACAATCCAGAGGTCGTACCCGAAAGATTAAGGAAATCATCGAGGTTAATCAGCAAGATCGTAACAATTGGTGTCAGAAGTGGGATTGTTAAATAAATTCCAAAGGATAATTATTGAAAAATGGTGAAGATTCAAGATTTGACGATACCTCCTCTCAAGAAGGAGTTGGCAAAGCGAGGATTGTCTACAACAGGAAATAAGGCAGAGCTACAATCGAGACTGCGAGAATCAATGGAAGTTGAAGGTATCGACTTGAACCAATACGAATTCCGCCGCGAGGATGAAGATGTATCCCTGAAGGATGTTGACAAGGAAGAGGCTATTGATTCTTCGAAGGAGTTGGAGCAGCCATCAGGTAAGATTCAAGAAAATGCCCCTGGCTCATCTACCGGTATGGACATGAACATGTTGTTGAATGCAATTTCACAAATCAATGACAACATGTTACAAAAGATGGATGCACAGGATGCCAAGATATCACAAAAGATGGATGCACAGGATGCCCGTAATTCACAAAACATGTCACAAATCGATGCCAGCATATCACAAAAGCTGCCCAAATGCCTGCAATGAATGACAGCATTACATCACAAATGGTTGAACAGCGCGAGCAAATATCATCCTTAGGAGGAACCATCGCGCAAATACAGCAAGATCTGGAGAAAGACAATGCAGAACTTAAGGAAAGACAGGATCTAATTGAGAGCAAAGTCAACGAATTGCACGGTCGACAAGACAAAATAGACGAGCTAATTGAGACCAAAGTGAACAACGCATTGGAAGGTCGTGTGCGGGATTTGCAGTTAAATCGTCCAACCACTTCAGTGAACGCTCCCAAGGTAAAAACACTATCTTTTGACGGAAAAATTCCATTCCAAGTCTTCAAGCTCCAGTTTGAGAAGACGGCTGAAACCAATAAATGAAGCATGGAGGAAAAATCTGCTGCACTATTCGTTGCTTTGGAAGGACCTGCGGCAGAACTTTTGCAAACTGTACCTGATTGCGAGAGAAATGATTACGACGGATTGATGCGAGCCCTGGAAAGACGCTATGGTAGCGAACACAGAAGACAACTTTACCAGATGGAGTTAGAAATGCGGGACCAAAAACCCAACGAATCTCTACAGGAATATGCTTCGGAAATTGAGAGATTTGCTCATTTAGCCATCGGAGACGCATCGGGTGAGCATCTCGAAAGGGTGAAAATACAAAAATTGATCAGCGGCATAAAAGACGTTTACACCAAGCGAGAGACATATGCGAATCCAAAGTTAACATTCGCTGAAACAGTGGCGTATGCTCAAACACGTGAAACGGCGGCACTCATAAGCAGACCAGCATACAAAGTCAATAAAGTGGAGGCTGAAACAGCAGGTGTGATGACCGAAATATTGAGAACTCTGAAGTCGTTAGAAGGGATGAATCGTTCTGGTGGCAAGAATCAGGCTGGGAAATGCTTTAAACGTGGAAAGCCTGGTCACTTTGCACGCGAATGCAAAACGGGTTCCAGCATACAAGATGGACAGAGAAAACGGAAGGCTGACGAAGATAAACCATTAACTTCTCAGTCGTTAAACTAAAACGAGCCAGTCTAAAAGGGCGTATGCTGGCTCCTGCAATTGAATGCCCCATAATCTCCGTCTCGCAAATTGGCAGAAAAACGAGCAACATTACTATTGGTGGATATGTGGATGGACGAGCGCGAATATTAACAGTAGATACGAGCGCATCACACTCCATCATTCGAACTGATCTGATCGCTAAAGAAGTGAGACCATTACCTGGAGCAATATTGAAAACGGCGACTGGTGAGGATACCCAAGTAGTTGGAGAAGTAACATGTGAGGTAACAATCGGGAATGTGATGGTGTTACACAGTTTTATAGTCGCGCAGATTGTGGATGAGGTAATCATAGGAGTGGACTTCTTGATGAATGAAGGTATCAAGATCGACTTGAATAACAAAATTATGGAGTATAAGAACATGGAGGTACCACTAAACATTGGCTATGATTTCACATACAGCAGCAAAGAAGTGGTCTTAGAAGACAGTGAACTGATTCCACCGAAGTCAGAAGCAGTTGTTTGGGCAAAAATTAATGGAGATTGTGGGACAAACAAATTGTGGGTTGTCGGAGCAGCACAAAATTCTACACTGGACTTACTTATTGGAAAAACCCTGGCTAAGACACGAAAGAATGGACGCATCCCAGTGAGACTATTGAATGACTTCAGATCATCAGTAAAAATTCCTAGTGGAACTGTATTAGGGCAATGTCAAGAGGTAGAAGCCATTATTAACAGCAATGATTCGTCTGGAATCGACTCTATTGGCAGCAAGAAGATGGAGGAAGATATCAATGCATGGACGCAAGGGTTGGAAGACAAGTACAAGCACCAGGCCAGTCAGATGATCCGCAAATACTCCAACATATTCGACAAGGATGGCAACAAACCAGGCAGGACCAACGTAGTGAAGCATAGCATTGATACTCGTGACGCAAGACCAATTCGTCAAGCTCCTCGAAGCGTTCCACTAGCCAAACGTGACGCTGTTGGCCAAATAAATAGGGAAATGAGCGAAAGCGATGTTATCGAACCATCGGCAAGTCCATGGAGCTCTCCGGTGGTACTCGTGAAGAAGAAAGATGGCCAGTTGCGGTTCTGCGTGGACTATCGGAGATTAAATGATGTTACAAAGAAAGACAGCTATCCTTTGCCCAGGATCGATGATACACAACACTCGTTAACTGGCACAGAATGGTTCTCAACATTTGACCTTAAGCGCGGGTATTGGCAAGTAGAAGTGAGTGAAGAAGATAAAGAGAAGACAGCGTTTAGTGCCGGCAACGGTCTATGGCAATTTACGGTAATGCCATTTGGGTTATGCAACGCTCCTGCCACTTGTGAAAGATTAATGGACCATGTGCTCAAAGGACTACACTGGAAGACCTGTTTGGTGTATCTGGATGACATAATCGTATTGGGAAAGAGCTTCGACGAACATCTGAGTAATTTGGAAGAAGTTTTCCAGAGAATAGCTGGCGCTGGTCTTAAACTAAGTCCTAAGAAGTGCTCTTTATTCAAGAAGGAGGTGAATTACTTAGGTCATCAGGTGACCACGAAGGGCGTGTGTACTGCGAAGGAAAAAATAGAAGCAGTGAAGGATTGGCCGAGACCCAGAAATTTGCATGAATTAAGAAGTTTCCTTGGGCTGTGTACTTACTATCGTCGCTTTGTTCCGAATTTCGCCAGCGTAGCTCACAGTCTCCATGAACTCACAAGGAAAAATAAATCTTTCGAGTGGAAAACTGAACAAGTGGATGCTTTCCAAGCTTTAAAAGAACGACTATGCACCGCACCTATGCTAGCGTACCCGGTTCCAGGTGCCACATTTATTCTGGACACAGATGCTAGTGGTTATGGCATAGAAGGGGTACTTTCGCAAGTGATTGATGGGCAGGAGAAGATAGTTGCCTACTATAGCCGGTCTATTGGGAAACCAGAGCGGAACTACTGCGTAACACGGAGAGAACTATTAGCGTTGGTGGATTGCATTAAACACTTCCACAAATATCTGTATGGTCAACATTTCCGCGTTAGAACGGATCATGCAGCGCTGAAGTGGCTACTACAGTTCAAGAATCCCGAAGGGCAGCTTGCACGGTGGATTGAGAGGCTGCAAAGTTATGACTTCACCATCGAGCACCGCAAGGTAATACGCACGGAAATGCTGACGCTATGTCCCGTCGACCATGTAGTTTGGAATGTAAGCACTGCTCAAAAGCCGAGGGTAAGGAAGACATAATAGACGTCCGGCTAATGACAGTTACATCAGCAGAAGAGTGGGAGGCAAGTCACTTAAGGAAATGTCAGCAAGAAGATCTGGACTTGGAATTGGTAATGCACGGATTGGAGGTGAACAGACGACCAAGAAAAGAACAAATGGCAGCGGAAAGTCCCATCGCGAAAGCATACTGGGCACAATGGAACAGTTTAGAATTGATAACTGGCTGTTTGCATAGAGTATGGGAAAGTGAAGATGGGCAGTGCTCTCGGAAGCTTATAGTAGTTCCGAGGTTAAGAATTCCGGAAGTTCTTAAGGAATTCCATAATGGTCCTAGTGGAGGGCACCTAGGCATTACAAAAACGCTGGAGAAGATCAAGCAGCGGTTCTATTGGGTTGGCTGTCGTCAATCGGTCGCTGAGTGGATTGCTAATTGCACGGAGTGCATTGCAGCTAAAGGGCGAAAGTCATGAAGTCATGGGCAGATGAAGCAGTATAACTCAGGTGCACCATTTGAGCGGGTTGCCATGGATGTAGCCGATCCATTCCCTATGAGCAGACATGGAAACAAATACGTTCTTGTGGTTATGGACTACTTTAGTAAATGGCCTGAGGTCTACTCAATTCCAAACCAGGAAGCGAAAACAGTTGCGGATGCATTCACTCACAATTGGGTTACCAGATACGGTGCGCCTATAGAATTGCACCCAGACCAAGGAAGAAACTTTGAAGCGGCGGTGTTCCAAGAGATGTGCCAGATACTTGGTATTCGGAAAACACGAACGACAGCCCTGCATCCTCAATCAGATGGCATGGTGGAGCGATTCAACCGGACCCTGGAAGAGCACTTGCGGAAAGTAGTGGACAAGAATCAAGATGATTGGGATATTCACATACCGCTTTTCCTGATGGGATATCGGTCCGCAGTGCATGAAACAACAGGTCAAACACCTGCCAGGATACTGTTTGGTAGTGAACTTCGGTTGCCCAGCGATTTAAAATTGGGAATAACTGGTGATGCGAGAAGAATTGGAAAGGAAGCGTCTACTGATCTCGAGGAAAAGTTAAGAGAGATACATGCTCTTGTGAGGCAGCGAACTCAAATTATGAGTGACAAAATGAAGGCTAGGTATGACAAGGCGATGAACTCGAAAGGCTTCCAAAATGGAGATTTGGTGTTGCTGTACAATCCACAACGAAAGAGAGGTTTGTCCCCAAAACTTCAATGCAATTGGGAAGGTCCATACAAGACAATCAAACGACTAAACGACGTAGTGTATCGAATACAAACTGTGGGGAGGCCGAGAAACAAGATGAAAGTGGTCCACCTAGAGAGGCTTGTGCGTTCGGAACAGCGAATGTGTCTGATCGAGACGATCAGACTTAGGTGGAGGGCAGTGTGGCGAAAATGAGAAGCGAATGACAGATGAAAGAGAGGAGCCGACAACTGGCACGTTCTAGAGCGTAAACGAGGCGATTATCGTAAGCGATGATTATCGTAAACGAAGCGATTATCGTAACCGAAACGATTATCGTAACCGAGAGGATTATCGTAAGACGAGATTATTCCGGTGGTTTCGTTTTCTAGCAGCAAACAAGTATATAAGGGCGACATACGGCTGCAAAAGCAATCAGTTGTGAATTAAACTCGTGGAGACTACATTACAGTAAAGTAATAAAAACAGTACATTGTGAAAGTTGTATACAAGTGATTGCAAATAGTAACGTAAATTGTAATTGAATTGTGAATTACCGAATAATTAAAAACACATTAATTAAGTCTTTATAAATAAAGAGACTGCAAATTAAGTTGGCGATTTTATTTAACAATCCAGAGGTCGTACCCGAAAGATTAAGGAAATCATCGAGGTTAATCAGCAAGATTGTAACAATAGGTTATTGACATTGACATATATTTACTCTCATAATTCTACACTTTATAGAAAAGGAAAATTTTTTTACCTCCGTTTTTTTGGGTTTTGGTGTGCCGCAAGCTCAGCGAGGACTATCATATGTTATTGAGAGATATTTGTTCTCATATTACAAACAAATTTTTCGCGCATAGTTTTATTTGCACTTTTTTAAATGGAGTTCTTGGTCCTCGTTAGAGCTGAATACCGACCTTTAGAATTAAAATAAATTTAAAATTAAATAAAATTTTTTTTAACTGCGTTTTTTTTTGTGGTGTGCCGCATCCTTTCACATTTTCTTTCCTTTTTTTGATGTACAAGAAAAAGTGAACAAAAACGTAATGGAAGAGTGATAGGATACGACTTTTTCATTCCGTTTGTCTTCTTTATAATTATGTTATTAGAATACTAAATATTTCATTTCGAATTTTCTACTACCACGATTTTTTCATACTATTATGTAAATGTATGAGCATATACATAGCTACACACATGCCCAATTAATTTTTATTAGGATGCTCGTATGTTTATGCACATAATACATACAGTGGCGGACAAAAGTCTACATACACCGCCTGTATTCGTTATGTAGAACGTACTATCAGTAAATTAAGTATACAGTTTTATTTTGAATCCTAATCTAATTTCATTCTAAAACATAAAATAAAAAAATTATGGTGGAAAACGCAAAACTGTCCTTGACAAAAGTCTACATATACCACGGGCTTACTAGCATGTACGTCGATATGCTGTGTTGTTATGGCGGTTAGGTACTATTTTTTTAAATTTATTTAAATACTTTGGCACCGTGAAAATATATATCCATTGACGTAAGGAATTTGCATATTCAGAACAGAAAAGAAAAGAAATAGTATAGTGAAATTTCAAAAATTTTCAACTTACGTCCACCAAAGGAACAGATCATTGTAAAAAACTTTGAAAAAAAAATGGATCCATCGAAAATAAGCCGCGTGTCGGCCGCCTGAAGAAACTAACTCGAAGAGACATCAGCTTTATTCTGAAGTGAAGTGAATGATGGTCATAAAGTTACTGCTCCAAAATTAGCCGAAAAATCGCGAACTCATCAAGAAAGTGTGATCATTTAAGAACAATTCGAAGAGCTCTTAACGATAAGAGCTTCCACAGAAGAACGCCACGAAAAAGGCCTCTTACATCTTTTGAAAATCGTAAACTTCGCTTTTAGTTCGCTAAAGCACATTTAGAAAAGGGAATTAATTTTTGTCAAAAAGTCTTGTTTACAAACAAATCGAAGTTCAACATGTTCGCCGGCGATGGAAGATCAAATGTTTGGAGAAAAGAAAATACTGCACTTAACGACAAAAATATAGTACCAACATGGTGGCGGCACGTAATGTTTTGAGGAGCGGTTGCAGCAGCTGGAGTTGGAAAGCTTGTTTTTTTTTATGGAGGGTAATATGGATCGGTTGATATATAAGTCATTGCTGAAAGCTAATCTGAAGCCTTCGAGGGACAGTTTTTTGCGTGTTTTGTTGTTATGCCATTGTACGGATAGGAAAAATTTGCTATCCGTGCACCGTAGCTTGCATTTCCAAGACATAGAGAATACTCCTATCCTTAGAAATAGAATTTTTTTTATTAATGAGATAATAATAAAAATAGAAGTAAAGTGTAAAGTTAGCTTAATAAGAATTAATTATCGTTAGGACATAAATGGTACCATTCATAAAAAAAAAGAATTAATAAAACTGTGAACTACACTCTTAGAAAAAAATAATAAATAAGGTATGAATTATTTGCTCCCTTCGTGTAAAGAATAATTATGTAGTGCTGAGTTCAAGATTTTACGTGAAGGGGTTGCAGTTGTGAAACCGAGGGGAAGAGGGAGTGGACGCAACGCACAAGCAAATAAATAAATGACGGTTAACTAGACGGACTCATGTCAGGCTTAGGGGGCATTGTAAAGAAAGTAAGGAGCCACGACAACGTCTAAAGTTTTTCTTGCAGTTCACGTTAAATGATGGGTGGGATGACTCCACCTGACTGGACGGACTGGACAATTTCTCTTTCTTTTTTCTTTGTTACCTTATCAGGCACGACTATTTTTGTTTTTGTGTAGCTACTACCATGGCAGGCGCAAATGACCCACCCCACCGAAGAGCCAGCTTGGGATGCAAACGGGCCTGCACGCCGCTGTGCCAGGTACAAGTAGGTAGCAATAGAACTGGTGATCTGAAGACAAGTCAGTTTTGGCACAGACGCCTCCGTATTTACTGGTGGCTAGCTTTCCAATGCAAGCTCGGCCAAATAACTGGATTTCATGTGTCGTCTCCATTTCAAGGGTCTGAATTAGTGAATCCCGTTCAATGTGATTTCGCCGGCTTACGAAACAGTTACATTGAAGTATAATGAGGATCTAATATCAAGAGTTCATTAAAAATATTCAACTCACAGCGGTCACGATTTATTGGGGCCAGTTTAAAATAATTTGATTTGCGAAACATTGATGCTAATCTGTTGAAAAAACTCTGGGCAATCAATATAACCAGAAATAAGGCCACATAAAGACTGCAAAGTGCGTCTATAGTTAAGAGGCTTCAGTGAGAACCGATGGTAATGGGTCACCAAAGTGGAGTGCTTGAAGGACAAAACCGATAAGATTTCTCTAATGGAATGTGTTGAGTGAATTGGATTCCAAATTACAGAGTCATATTCCAACTTTAAACGAACAAGAGTTGTACAATATATTTACAAAAATGACTCCGAGGTCTGAAAATTAATTAACTTTGAGGAGAGCACCATCAGAAAGATTGTATGAGGTTGGGGCAAAATTTTGATACTTGTTTTCTCCAGGTTTAGTGCCTGTCTAAGAGACCTTGCGGACTAGATACATTGTAAAGCTGAGTATTGGGCTTTAATGTAAAAGTGGTGTGGTTGTACTTATATCCATTGACTTTTATGCGCAATTTTGCTTACCATTCTTCAGGTGCTGCACTTTTTTGGCTGTAATGGGGCATTTGTTCCGATTTAATAAATAGTGTCATCTGCAAAAGTTTACGTCATTTCTTTGTCATTTGATAATAAAGCGCCAAGAACACAACACCTGGCGTTATTAAGTATTCCTCTGTTACATTTAATTTACAGCAAATCGCCTGTTTGATAAGTAGGATTCAAAGACACTGTGGAAAAAGTTAAGAGATATATTTCAGTATTAACTGGTGGCTTAAGATTTTTGCTAGCTTTCCAAAGCGATTTTTCTGGGGAAACGTTTGGAGCCAAGATAAACGATAGGAGATTTTTTACAGTTATGTCGTCGTTCTTAATACCATTGTTAACGGTTACTGATTTTGAACTGGCTATTAAATCAATCTAACAATTACTGGGGAGGGATCAGAACATAAATCAGCAATGGTTTCAGTAAATATTAATTCCTATCTCAGGTTTTGGTAAGTGCTGAATCGATCCCATCTGATAGTTTTCTTAGATCCAATAAGTTGGTTGTCTTTGTTAGATAAAATCGAATCTAATTTACTCACGACCGTGTTATATAACAGTCGCCCTTTTGGGAATCTCCGAAGGTCTCGAAGAAGTCATTAAATTGCTTAGCTGTTATTACGAATCGTATACCGCGGCTAAAGTAGGGTCAACCCTCCTCCCCTATTTATAAGAGTGCTCGAAGTTGACTGCATCCAGTTTGTCTATGCCTTAAACGGTTCCTTTAAGTATGGATGTGTCAAAAAGACCTTTGTCATCTGGGTGGTTAGTATTGTTCATCTTAAACCCAAGGATATTTATATTTATTGTTGACGTGGATTCTGCGACATGACCATAATATAAATTTTATTGCTCTGAGGAAAATCTTGTAAATTGTGGCATGCACTGGGTCAAATTGAAAATTATGGCCTCTTTTCCAGTACTGGGAGAAATTACGGGTGGTCTGCTTATTTATTTTTTTATATTTAAGCCACTTAAGAGTGAACGTATGTGGGATAGTGATAGGAAAGCAAACCATATCGATAGGTTTTATTACAACTCTGACAGACAAAGAAGCAGAATACAAATAGCAAACGAGAAGGACAGTAAGGAAACACTTTTTGATTGACTTCCGATCGAGGCTGACGTCCGTCGTTAAACGGAACCATCAACTGTGTATATTTATAGTATTAAATAAATATCACTTAATATGCATTAATTTTAAAAGAGAAGTTTTTGATTACTTGAACCACTCACAAATTGGTGCCAGGAGTAGGATACAAATCCACTCTAGAATTTGTGTTAAAGTTTTTTTGCAAAGCGCGCGCGAAACTGCTAGGCGCCGTCATCGTTCTGAGCATAGTCGGAGCAGTGCTACTATGTCTGTACTTAAGTTGGCGAAAGCAAAAACAACTCTCCACAGATAGCAGCGTTCGATATACACACTCGAAACAGCAATAGACACTACAATAGTATCGTCTGATGATAAATTACCTATAATTAAATTCTATTGTATTTAGCGTTTAGCGTTTTTTCAAATAATTTAAACATTTTTAAATTATTTAAATTGATTTAAAGGCTTATTTAAGCAAGTTTTGTGAATAAAAGTTTTTCCAATCAGTTTCACTAAACTTTGAAAATCTTATGTGTCAAAGTGCGGTTTCTAAGCACGTTGTAGAAAGTTCGGGATATCGAAGATTCGATGACCCAATTCTCTGGCTCCCTACAAAAATTTAATTACAGCCGAAGCAATATTAGCAATTGGGAGTCAATCAGACTAACATCTCACAGGGAGTTTGGTTCAACTTCTTCATCTGTAAAAGTTCATAGATTGTTGAAAAATCGTCGAAAATGTCATAACGAGGACTACTTAGAGTGCTTACATAGCTTAATGAAAATCGGAAAGTCGATAATCTTGGATGATTCCAGTTTAATAGAGTACTTTGTGGAAGACATTTCCGACTCCATAACAAACAAAGTGAATTTATATCAAGATAAAGCAATAAGTCAAATGAAAGGGCAGATTAATATTTACGAGAAGTTCTGAAGAAATCAGATCATCAAGTGAAGAATTCGAATCGGCAGAACATAGAGGGGAAGAAATGTTTTTTTTCTTTTGTGGAAGTTTCGAACATTTTGTTAGAAGTTATCGAAAGCGTTCGAGATATTTAATTGCGGCCAGCCCGGTCATCGTGCGGCAGAATGGGTTAAAAAATTTGAATCCCGGAGTCAGAAATTTAAATTCAAAGCGGAATGAACGTGAAATTTACAGAAAAAGTGGACTGATTTTTAAGGATTTGGTGTTGAATGGGTCGAAGGTATCGACATAGATAGACATCGGATCCGACTTAAGTCTGATGCGTTACGATACGCTGATTATGTTTCAGTTGGATGTAAAGTTGAACAAGAAGGACTACGTTGTACGGTATTTGCATTAACATTTAACGTCGCTCGAGAGCTCGAACTGGATAACGATATATTGTAACAAGTTGATTTGATAGTTCAAAAGTTAAACAAGTACACGGCCAGTTTGGCTTAGATGCATCGAAACTTATAAAGAACGAAGCTGTCTTAGTATCTAAACGGAATGACAGCAGAGCTTCGAGTGTTCAGCTAGATGTGGCAAGAGGTCTGATACAGGAAATGAAGATTCGGACAGCAGGCAAGCGAAGGCGCTAGGTGATGTAAAACCCGTAATCTATCAAGATTCGCATAAAAGATTGAGAGAACGTGAGGTGCAGGCGGTAAAGGCTCGTAATCCAACAGAAGGCATCAAGGAGCACTAAATTAGCTAAATAGGGATACTGGGGATGAATTTAATAGATTGTGCTTTATTTCTAACTTAATGTGAGAATCATCCGACCCAGTTACTCATATTATGCATCACCTATCCTATTAGTAGCGAAAGAAAACGGCGAAAAGAAACTATGCATGACTATAGACGGTTGAATCAGATGATTGTTAGTGATCTCTTTCCGATGCCGACGACATCATCGGGCGATTGCAGCTGGCAAGAGTAAACGTTAGGCTCGGCTAAAAGATTTTTTCACATACCGGTCGCGTAAGGCTTTCGGAAGTATACTTCGTCAGTCACGTATGACGGCTAGTACGAATTGCTCTACGGTATATCTAATTCACCAGCGGTTTTTACTAGATGTATTTCTGCCGTACTAGACGATCTAATTATTACCGCTAAGGATGTAGAAGAGGGTATACAGAAACTAAGAAGCATATTGTTTGTAGCACTGGGGATTACATCGTACTTCCGAAAATTTTCTGAATAGTTACGCGGATAGTCAGAAAGGAGATTAAGTTCGAGCTAGGTGATAACGAAATGGCAGCATTTGACATGACAGCTCAAACACGCGTTGATGAACGCACCAATCCTGAAACTACAAAACCCCAAAGGGGTATGGCGCGATTCTTCTTCAGAAGGGTATAGGCGACCGGAACTTTCATCCGGTCATCACATGAGAAAAATAGAATATCGGCCAGACATTGAGATAAGACACTTTGATGCACTTAGCAGAGTCTATTGCCTTCCCTTAGAAGATAGCCTAATGTATCGGCTGCGTCAAGCTCAGCAAAGTGACGAGTGCTGTCATTTATGTAAGGTGAAGTTATTGCGCATAAGGACCGTAACCCGTGCCTGAAATTTCGAAACTGTATTCGAAAGGCAGTTTTAAAATTTTCTGAGCTTTTGAGGAAATATAAGTCCTTTGCAGACCCTGGTCGATCAAGGCTAATATTTGAAACAACTCACCTCCATGATCAAATGGCACCATAGCTGTTGGATGAACAACATTGCCGTTACATGTTGTACTTTAGCTTCATGGGATCAGCTACTGGCATGTCCAGCATGTTATTTGACATTTGCGATAGAGTATGATTATGCACTTATTTTGCACTTATATTCCTTTTCTGATAATTTGCCGAATTTTGTTCCAAATTTTATGGGATGACTGGAATTGCACAGAGGAATATTGCTCCACCATAAAATTTTGTGTCCTAATCATAGTTTTCTGTTGCGCATTTGAAGTATTGGGTTAAAGTTAATTAAGATGAAGCCTAGTTAGTCTTTGTATACCTTGGTAGCGGAAAGTTAGAAAGTCGTCTAATTGAGAACATTGGGGTAGGTCTCGTATTTGTTCGCTATTTTCCGACCGTGTAGCTGGCAAGTTCATTAAAATTTTAATACCGTGACCTAAGCGCTTCCTAAGCCAGATGGAAATGATTATCACTCAGAGTCTATTGTGTCAGGCAAAGCCGGCCATTCATAAAATGTCTCAATGTCGCAAGGGGGATTTGGAGGACAACACTAGAGCTTGATTGCTCTGAAGTGGGTCCGACGCGGGATGGTGAACTCTGACTATTCTAAACATTTTGAGCTGGTTCACAATCTTAGTTTTTCTCACCTCATAAATGTACATATATCATACTTGACATGTCTTGACTCTTTGAATTTGTCAGGCAAGCTGTGGTAAATTTTGCAAAATGTTGTCAAAGGGTGCTGACAATCATACGAAATAGTCATCTAGGCTTTTATTTTTGACTCCGAGTTACGATTCGGTGTGATCTTAAATAGGTAAATTACAAAATCTTGCACAGTATTCTGTCACTTTCGGTTACAAATCTTTGTCCACAGGGATCGTAGGACTTAGTTTTAGAATCTAGCGAAGTAGTTTTCGCTTTTATCCTCGGTGTCAAAAATTTTAAAAAGATTTTTCTTGCTGAAGGAATTTTTTAGGAGATTGTCCAAGTGGTATTTGAAGGATTTTTGGGAAACCCCATTTCAAGGCTGAAAAATAAAAGAGGAAGAGTTGTATTTGTGTTTTATTATTATTAGATAAAAAAGAAAAGAAACGGCATTAAAACGCCTAAAATTTGCTACGAAAACTGTGAAAAAGATTTTATAAACCAAAATTTAATTTAAAATGCTCAACTGCAGGGAAAAAATCATCTACATATGCACCGATATGAAACTGAAGAAATAAACGTGTAAATATACCTATGAAAATAAGATATTTGTAAAAATATTTTAGAACAATTTTACTTCCTAAATATAATAACAAATGTATCTTCTTGTGTGTATAAGTATGTAAATGTAATTGTTTATAACGATTTTACCAAATTAACCTCGTTGATTTCCCAAATCTTTTGAATCCGATCATTATATTGTTAAATAAAAGTCGAGAACTTATGCTTCCAGTTTCTTAATTATAAAGAATTTACTCAAAGTTCATTTATTACTAAAGAAACTCACAGTCTACTATTTTCTCTTAACTGTAGTGTTATCAAAAACGAGTTCACTGGAAACCTGACATGCAGGCAGTGTAGGCCTCGCCCTTATATACTACACAAATTGCTCGTATTAACGCCTGGCAAGATCGAGATTCTATAATGAACATTGTTGATTCTCATGCCAGTTATCGGCCTCTCCTTTTCATCTGACATTATTGCCACAATGTGTAAGTATACGTGTATGTTGGTGTACCTTTGTTCTTTGGAGGCTCTAGCGCAATGAAGAGCGCAGCTAAAACAATTACTCATTATAGCTTTTAAGGAAAATTGGGAACTGTGAAGTGTTCATCCTTTGTACAAAGCGGATGTCGCATAAAAGGGAAAGGCCTTTGCACATACCGCCCTTCTTGCCGCCGCAGTATTTACAGTTACCCCAGGTATATGAGATATCTGGATTAAAATAATTCCATAGTAGTGGTAACATAAATTAATGTACATTCTATCCATATATGAATTCTCTCAGTGTCACGCAAGTCAATGTGGCTTCATTTCCTCTGCTGGATCTCATATTCTGTTAGATTAAGAAAATTATATTATCAAAGAGGAGATAATAATTTGCACGAAAAAGTCCGCTAGTTTAAGTTAAATTTGCACTACGTAATAATATATGTGTATTAATAGATGTAAAAGCTAAATTGTGTATTTCTTATAATTTAATGTATATAGTGTTTGCTGTCATGTAAATATTTTTTTTGCATGCTTATTGCTGGTGTCCCTGAAAGTATAACCCGAAAATTGTTGCCTGTGTTATAAGGCCTCCAATAGACACGGGGGCGAATCACTTACTGTTACCCGTGAGTATATGTCATACGTATGGGGTATGAAACATAGAAATGGGGATTCGAGATGCAGCGACCACTATCCCATATTTGCCCCGAAAAATGAGACAACGGCAACTACGTTGTCCAAAAAATGTGCGCTTTAAGCGAAAATCTTATGCGAGATCGGCATCGAGTAGAGCGCAAGTCGGTGATACCGGTGCGATGGAAGGTGACGGCTCTATTGTAGGCTGATGATAAGGAGCTGATCGAGATGGTGGGAAAGAACCGCTATCGTTGCCTTCGTGGTTCCTGAGCTACCGTCTACTTGTTGGTGGTTGGAAAGAACGAGTTTCTCTACCACGTCCGGTCGGGTTTCAAAGCCGCTCTGTCTGGGTGATCGAAAAGAACTGTTTTCCGAGCCACGATTCAGGAGCGGTCGGAAAGAACGGGTTTCCGAACCTCTCTTTGATCGTTCATATTTTGGGATTTTTATCGTCATTTCTTCTGTTTCCGCACACTTTTCGTCTTGGACCTACAGCGTGAGCGACCGTGTTGTTTCTGCTAGGTGAACTGACAATGCAGGCAGGAGTCAATTCCACATGAAGATGTGGAAAATTCTTCGAAGAAGAAGTGGTTGCACAGCACCACCTTAGCGAAATAAACCTCAAAAATACTGCCTAAAGGATGGGTGTGCTTAAATACAGATGTATTGCCTTATTTGCAAAGCAAACGAAGAGGCAAGGGGACCCTGTAATTCTTCGATTTTGAAAGGGCCTGCGATGTTTTCACCGGTGTTTGTAAAAGCTTTAGAAAATGTGGTACGTTCTGCCGAAAGATAGGCGATAATTTGCGTTCGAGCTTGTCTCTTCTAGATGGTACATACTTAGCTGTTATGAATTATCGTTTTGATTAAAACTGTTGCGTGATCAATCCAATATTAGACTCGTATAAGTCCAAGCATCTTCATTTTCTCCGTGTAAAGAAATTTCGTGGAGGAATTGAGTCACTAGTCTGATATGTAATTCTGGTTTCTGAAGCACTCGATCGTACTCCTGCCGCAGTATTCTGACTGAATCCATGAATGAGCTTAGGGAGGAAATATTACATTTGAAGCTTAGTGTTTATCAAAAAAAATGTTGTTGCTGGCAAAGAGCTATTGCTCGCTGTATCACAGCCTTAATTTTATCCGTAGAAATCGAGGTAGATGAAGCGGTATTCTTTCTTTTCTGAATGAGATGGGTACTTTGGAGAAATCGCAATACTTGCAAAGCTTTCGGAGCTCTCGGGAGCGTCAAAAGTTCGTTGTCAAAAGTTCCAATCCTGAGCTGGCCATTCAGATTTTCCTTCTTGTAGCCAAGAAGAACCCTTCCACCACGAATAAGATGAAACTCCAAGACTCTCTAAATCTGTTTTGACCCTGAATCGCTGATATCAATTGTCTTGTCCGACCTTATCAGTGATTTTCGTTATTCTATGTGGTACGAAGGTCGAACACAATGGTGGAATTAGTTCATTAATAAACTGGATTACAGACTTAAGCTATTTTTGACCGATTCGACTATTTCCGCTACTTTTACTGTGGAATTGGAAGAGTTTTTTACCAGACTAACTCTCATTTTGACTACCAGTAGATTGTAACCAATGTCATTTCCCTTCCCTTTGAAATTCTGTCTCATTTTTGGAAGGTAGTTATAGAGACCTGCTCATTCTAACCAGATCCCTCAAGCCAACCATTTTGCCATCAAATTTTGGCGACTATTACGATAGTTTCTCAAAAGCAGGCAATATGTTATGTTTTATTATTTGGTCACGCATTTCATCGGATTCCGAGAGACTTTGCGCTGCTCGTATGTTCGAAGTTTAAGAAGTGTTGGCTTAGAAAATATTTGGAATGACTTTAAGATAGCCTATTGACCATCCATTTTTTGAGTGGAAACCGGGCTGAACTGTCATGCCCACCTGCTAGTACTTCATTTATTTGCATATAACGTCGCAGTACTGTGGAAGCAGTTGGGTGGGACTCGTGAACGTCGTCAGCTATCTGAAATAGAGTCCTTATTACTAAATAAGGCTCGTAGTTCACCCCTAATGTAACTGTATTCAATATTAATTGCCGAACCAATTCACGTGTTGAATTTCGAAACAGACGTCTTTGAAACTCCCTTTGCTGAATCAGAATCTGACTGGTACATTTTTTGATAATCGCTACTGAATACGGACCCTAAGTCGTTTTGTCTTACTGATATACTATCGGGTTTACATATTGCGTGATACAGTAAATAGTGGCACTCGAACGTAACTTCTGTAGGAGTAGAAATGATTTCACTCATGTGGCCTAATATACTTCACTATATAGCCTAATATATTCTTCTCATAAAGAAGCGTTTTTTGCTAGGCGACCTTCATTGCGAAAGAATGGCGATAATGCAATTTTTCGCGAGCATCCAATTGTTATTTCCTATTGAAATTCCAAATGAAAAGTTAGCGAAACTATATATCGGCCCGAATCGGTTCTTGCTGTCATTGATTTATAACCATTCTCGTAGTAATCGACCTCAATTTTGCTTCATTTTCGAGGAACGTCTTCCAAATTCCAAAACGATGTGAGCTGCTTATCCAATGCAACTTCTTTGTAAAACGCGAAGCATGGTGTTCCAATCCTGATGGTGCACGCCTGCTTCGTTTGTCCCGAAACTGTGTTATTGATTCACTTATTCACTAGAAGTTATTTGCGCCGTCGAAGTCGATCAGGGATAAATTAACTTTCAGAGGCAGAGTCGAATAACGATCTAGCCACATGAACTGATCCACGGTTCTGAATAATTACATTAGCCGTTCCTAAACAAATTCTCTTTCTTATGTTCGTAAAACACGATTGAACATGGCTTGTTGGGTATTTTTTCAGATTTATTAGGTCTAGGATCGAGACTGTTCCGTTTCGAAGTAGCTCCTTAACTACTTGGTTTATTTTGTAAACCTCTTTTACTTGAAACGTTTCCTTGAACTGAATGCAAATGTTGCATTGAATGGTGCCTGGAGCGAAAAATTTAAAAATTAACAGCACTAAAGCATTGAGCAGAAATATGCCCGACGGACAAACGGCGCTAAGAAGAGCACAAACAGGAAGCACACTAAAACATAATCCAAAACGCTTTACAGAGGTCTACACAAATTGTTTAATTGATCGCGTTTTCTCGGAAAAATCAAGGCTCGGTTTTATTGCAAAAGGCAAACAAAACAGTTGGAAATCGGAGGGCATATCAGCATGATAGATACAATTGGAAAAATTTTACGTAGGAAGCCCTCAACCAGTGACTCTATCATAAATCTGACTGAAATCGTAGATAAAGCTATTGAAGGTAGTAGAGCGATGTATGGCAAAACTGCGGCATATATAATGCGAATTGTAAGGAGATATCTGTCCGATGGGCTGTTGTTCTATGACACTGTTGAAGGGACAAAATTTTCGCAATAACTGGTGGAGTGCCATGAGGATCGGTGTTAAAACCACTGTTAGGGAAAGAAGTGAAAATAATTGATTTGGCAATAGCAGCAAGGAAGTTGCTCCAAACCTAAAGTAAGTGTACATCCACTTCACAACGAACTTCAAAAATTAAAAAAAAAAAAACTGACTAACAACCAAAGCAGTTCTGATAACTAGACGAAAAAAATAGAGACCGTTACTCTGAATATTGATGGATATTCTATTAAAACACAAATATCGCTAAGGTACTAGGGCGTAGAAATGTATTACAAGACGCTGTTATGTAAGCCGGTGTCAGTGGGGAGAAGTTGTTGCGTTTCATGCATGGTTTTAGTTCAGGCTGAGCTCACCGGCGGGCGGGGTTCTTGCCACAACCTCACACTCACATCTATCCAAAAAAGAAAATTTCATTTCATGTCTGAAAAAAGTGATGTGGAAAGGAAAGGAAACAGTCCTTTTGAGTAGAAGCCGTTCCACTTCTTTCATTCGCATGCAGCGATTAAAAAGTTCAGCTCTTTCTGTCAGTCTGGTCGGAAAGATAACACCCAATTTCTTACACCATTCACCAAGGAAATAACACCTCCCCCATTACTAGTAATCTAACCATATATTGTTACCTGTGCATGCTTAAAGCGTCAAAATTAGCTTTAAGATAGAAAACTAATATCAGTGTTTAATTATAAAATTTTATTCAATAAAAATATATGGCTACATCTTATTGAAAATTATTTCAATGGACAAAAATTAAAATAAAATAATTCATTAAACCGATTTGATATTGAACCAATATGTAAATGAGTTATTTTGTAATTTTATGCTACAAAAATGGAACGCGCGATTTTTTTTATGAAACAAACACTCACATCTTTTCCCCGTCGATGTTGGCACCAACCTGCTTCGAAACATATGGAGAATGTTTAAACAAGAAAAAAGCAAGGAAACTCACTTTTACGTACTCTATTTCTGATCCTCGTGATTTTTGATAATTACGGCAAAACAAAAAATAATGCGCTTGTTATCTTAATCAAATCGTTTGAAAAATATAAAATTTTTATAATATCTACTAATAAACGGGTCAAATGAAAGACGATAGATATAAAAAAAAGCAAAAATATATATACATATATATAACACTAAGTAATAAGAAGGTTTGAAGTAGTGAGCGCACAATTTACATACATTCATATAAATTTATTTACATGAGCGAATATAAAAGGAATAGCATGTAAAAAGGCAAGAAAAAGGGGAACAAACAAAATTAAATGAAGAACATTGATAAGCGCTGAGCGCCCATCGATCGAACACTTCCGAAGGGTGATAATCTGCTCTCTCAAATTTGCTTTTTTCTGCATTCCGTATACTTTTATCTTCACACTTTTCTTTTCACAATTTTTTATATCTGAGCGGTCACTGACCTGTATCCCGCTGTTTCAGCAAGAACAGCTGTTGATGTTTTATTTGTTAATATTTATTGTTGCTCAATAACAACTGAACTTTAATCAAAATATTTATGGGTGGGTATATCGCTACACCCCTGATGTTCTACAAAGGCTTTCTGGCAGTCAGAACTTGAGAAATTCCGTTTTGTTGTGTTGAATGCGATGACACCGTAGCCGTCTCAGCTGGTTTCGTATGGGTCGCCATAATGCAGGTGTTGTTTACTATTCTTCTGGACTTCCAGAGTAAGTTTTTTAACACAACCTCGTTCGCCGCAATAGCGGAATCTTTCGATACTCAAACACTTTCTATCTTTTTCTCAACTCTCACAGAATTCTAAATCCTTTGGTTTAGCTCAAAATATCTTTATAAAAATCATAGAAAATAAATCCTTCAGGACCTTCTGAACTTGTTGGGGGTTATTTGGATTCGTCGAGAGAGTTTCTTTACTTTTCAATTGCCTACTCAGTCCAAAGTAAGCTGGATTTCAAGGCTGACATTGTTGGTATTATTGACGCTTATTCCAATATAGATGAAATTATCTGCAACCTCGAAATTATGACTGTCAACAGTGACATGGGAACCAAGATTTTCTAATCTGGAGAAAGTAGTACTTTTTATTATGGCCAATGATATCAAGATCATCAGAATCATCCTGTCTGAAGCCTCGTTTGGTATCGAACGGTGCCATCGTCCAAACGGTTGGCTATAATTTCTCAAACTATACACTCGACAGGATCTTGCATGCGATACTGATAAGGTTTAGCCCACGATAATTGACGCAGACTGAGGTTGCAATCGTTGGCATACGTTCGTCGACCATTTTATGCAGAGAAGCAGTGCATGCACCTTGTCCGTTCATCGTCGCCGTATTTGAATAGCTCTGCTGATAAGCTATCGAGTCCTGCCGCTTTGTTATTTTTTTAAAAGGAATCGCTGGTCGCACTTCCTCAATAGCGGGTTTACCATCTCCTCGTGTCGTACTTTCACTGCCATTCAGCAGGTTGGAGAAGACTCCTCCCATAAACTTAGTATTCCCTGGACTTGGTTCCTGCATGAGTATGCTTCGGTCTTGAAACCTTCTGTAATATCCATAGAATTTTTCTCGATGGCTAGCTTCACAAGCTCTTCATACTCACGCATTTCGGCCACTTTTTTTTCGTTTGTATCGATATCTATCCCGGCCCGCACGCGTTATAATCAATCGCAATTGTTTCTGCAGCAGTACTAGGTATGTTCTCGGCGCTCATAGAAATGCTGAAGAACTTCGTTTTGTGTCGGATTGTGGCTAGAGTAGATTTCACAAGAACCTTCTTCGGCGGAGATGTCAGCCTTTAGTTTTACGAGGACATCAACCAACTGGGCAACAGCACATTCCTAATTAAAGGACCGGATATTACCATGCCCTGAAATCCTGATCCTTAAAACGTTTGCAGTTGAAATGAAGTGGACTGTTATTAAAAGTTCTACGCATAGCGACCACCAAGCAATAATTATAGATATAGTCCATAGAACCTAAATTAAAGCCCTAGAAAAATTAATTGGTAAAAATGGAAGAATAGTGCCTTAGATATCGATATCTTTGCATACATTAATCAATCCCAGGTCGAATCAAGGTCAGCGGAACTTTCTGCTTCTCACATCGTGAAAAAGTTTGAGAAATAACTGTGATACATCAATGCCAAGAAGAACTAGGAAAGCGTGATTCCTCGTGTTACTGGTGGAACGGCAGTATAAAAGAGTTGATGTCAAAGGCATTGAAAATGGCGATTTCGAAGAGTGTGGAGATGTTGGTAGATACATTTCAACAGTGTTTAAATGGAGGCACTTTTCCGAGAAGGTGAAAATTTCAAACGTTAGTATTTCTTTTCAAAAGTAAAAAGGATCAATTTTCCTATCGTCCGATATGCATGTTAGACATGCTGTGGAAGGGAAGGATATTATTAGTGAAAGGTTATTGAAACCCGCAGAGGAACCGGGTTATATCTCGCTACTTCAGTTTGGCTTTAAGAAATCTCGATCCACAGTCGATGATATTAAAGCCGTTGTTGATACAGCGGCAGCAGCTACTGAAGGAAAAAGGTGGCGCGTTGTTAAAAAAATACTGTGCCGTAGTTATGCTAGGTGTTAAAAACGCATTTAACACTGTGAGTTGGTGTTGTATGTTGGATACTCTTGTTAGTATCAAAGCTCGAAGTTATGTAATTAAAATAATTGCTAGTTACTTTAGAGATAGGAAGTTGAGCTACATATATAAGCAATGACGGATCCGAGGTCTATACGATCTTGGCAGGCGCCCTCCAAGGACCTGTTCTTGGCCCGCTCCTTTGGTACTTGATTGGTCCAAATAGGACAAAGGTAATAAGTTTTGCAGAATATATATCTGTGGTCTCAGTGAAAAAAACTACATCCGAGGTTGAAACAAGGCCAACGAATGAATGAAACTGCAACTGGCTGCACAAAAAACAAATTAATTAGAAGCAGAAACTTGGTAGAGGTGATTAATATTGGAGTTAGGTCTGAGCTGATCACATCTGAACCCGCAATAAAATATCTTGCACCATTTATTTTAGATGGTCAAACTGCAATCGACATACTCACTGGGGAAAGGGTGTATTTAAGGCTCTCGGTTCGAAATTTGGCCGTTAATCGGAGGGAAAACGCGACCGAAGAAAGGCGTCGGTCTCTAAGTGACTGGAAAGTACGCTGGAATAACTCTGCGAAACCTTGCTCACGCCGGTGGATGGATAGAAGGCACGGGGACACCGGCTTCTTTCTGACGCAATTCTTTTGACGACATGGAGTTTTCAGGAAATACCTCAGCAGATTTGGCCGTGGCAAGTCGGCGTCATATGTGTGTAGAAGGAGCAGTACACGTAATGTTTCGATACCCGAGATACCGGTCAGACATTACCAGGGCTTTGAGTGAAAGCAATTAAATTATATTTCACCTTCCCTGAGTATTGGCGAAGGATATGCATGATTTCGAAAGCTATGTATACAAGTTTAAGACAACCGGAATTTTAAGGCACCAGGATCTTTAATAATGAGCTCGAAATGTAGCGCCCTTCGCGAAATATGAGAAATATAGTAAGATGCCATGCTAGCTTGGACCGGAAGCCCGTCCTTTCCTACCACACATAATAGTCTATCAGTAGGTCCGAGAACAAGAACCTGCCCTAATTTGATTTATGGCACTTTTGATAATGGAAATATGGAGCGGAAACTTGGAATTTAGTCATTAGAAAAAAAACACATGTACCCACAGATCCATACATGCTTTCAACACAGCTGTGGTTACAGGCTAGCATCCTCCGGTGACGCCTTCGAATTTTTGCCAGTGAAATACTCACGTCTAACGTGTGACTTCAACCCATGACCAATTGAGAGTCTCCTCTATTCTAACTAAAGCTGCCGGGCATTGCCTTACTAAAAATACTCTCATTCTCTGACATTCGTGCCATTCCTTGATCCTCAAAGAATTAAATATATCAGACATATATACTGGCCAATTTCACTCATATTGGACTTTTAGTAAACAAAAGAAGACATGGTTAATGTAATAAATGATATTCACGAATTATTATTTATAATCAAGTACTTTCGCGTGATATACCCCTACCTGCGACTTTAAGCTCCGCCCATCGTCAGATAAGACTCTTCTGTCCCATCAAGCATTTTACGCTTGAAACTGCTGCATAACACTCCAACCCCGTCACACTGTAATTACGTTGAGCAGAGAAAGTATCAGAGAACGTCAATATGTAGAGAATGACCGATTGCGGATAAGCGTGGAAAACGTCAACTCCACCTCGCCACGATGAGCGTGTTTCACCACGGCCACAAAAATTAACAGAATTGGCTTGTACAGTGCTGAGCGTAGTTATTATAAATATGCTCAGAAATGTAATGCTCCGTCTCTAAATAACATTGTTGTATGTTAACGTAGAATAAAGAATTTTTGTAGGCTTTTTATGAAAATATATGAAAATATTAATAATTTTTTGGACAGGAAAAAGAATAAAATTTTACTAACTAGGAATGAAATATCCTTTTTCACATTTCTGTATTATTTGATACCTCGAATTATCTTTTTCTACAATAGTTAAATTTGAACCATCGTACAGCTTTACAAGTATGGAATCCGCCATTCTATTTGTTTACATTCGAAAACAGCTGAGATCACCTGATTTTTAAAACTTTTCTATTCTCTCATTACCCACCCGATTCGCATTTTGAATTTCTCTAATTCCATCTTGATTCGCATAGTCAGATTCTTTGCTCCGCTTTTGGTGCGACATTCTATTATTTATTAATTCTTCCATTGCCTCTGTATTTATTGCGCAAATTTTTCATTCCATCGATGTCCGCATCGTCGAGTTTGCCTGTCAACTTGCGGGCAGCCATTATGATTTTCTATTTGACAGTCAAATCCTGAGATTGACAGGCAAATGCGAGTTTGACATTTTCCTGTAAAATTCACAAGATTCCATACTTGTAAACCTCTACGATGATTTGAACCGTAATTGATCATTTTATTAACTTATAAAGCAATAAAATATGTTGGAAGTTAAATTCTAAAAATTAAATCAAAATTGGATATGGAATGATAACACAAAATTGTGTACATATGAACGTTTGTATGTACATATATGTATTCATAAGCATCCATGATAAAAAAAATACTAAATTGCGTATAAAAACATTTATACACACATGCACGCATTTGCAAACATATACAAACACATTATTTACATATAAGCATACTTCATCTACACTTTCCCTCAAAACGCTTCTCTCATCCAAAAGTTTAAAATTCTAATAAAATACAACAAAAACATTTTCATTCATAAAAATTACCGCATATGTACATCCCCCTGCATAACCATGCCAACAAGCTGTTGACAAAACTCGAAAAAATCTAAAACAAATATGGTTGCGAAATGTGTAGCAATAGGCTCGAGCGGGTGAAGGGGTTTGGAGGTTCAAAGCTCCTTTTTCATTGTTGAACATTTAGTTATAGAATTAATTTAATGATTTTAACAAAAAACTTTTTTTTTTTGAAAATTCATAAATTAAAAATACACAGTAACAGCAATAACATTATTTTAAACAAGATTATGTACCTTAACTAAAAATATATTTATAATAAATTAACCATACAAATACGTACATAAGTAATTGAACTACTTTTGTAACCTTATCATTTGTATCAAATCTTATTTCAAATTGAAAGTTTTCACATGAGAAAAATATTAATATATTCTGATTTTCCAAATATATTCATAACAATATTTTTTGGAAAAGCAGTTTTAAGGAAAAACAGCAACATAAATTGTAAATTTATTCATTCCTTAACCTATGCACATTCCCTTAAGAAGCTTTTACCCCCAACAACAAAATACATTTGCTAGCCTCTTTCCCGGCATCTGACGAAAATTGAAAAATTCTAAAATTCAAAAATTCAATCATCGTCTACTAAAATGAAATAAAATCGACATTGCGTTGCTAAATTTGCTGGTTGCCTATTATTTCATATTGTCCAGCGAGAATTTCTTTGCCTTCCCGCATGCATTTTGTACACAATCTGAATGACAAAATGCTAAAATTGAAGAATATTTTCGTATTTTGTCCAGGAAAGAAAATTGGCAAGCGAAATATGGCAACATTGCCCAAGGTAATTCCAATTCAAGCCAGTCAATTTAATATTTTTTCGCTATTTGGTGTATGAATTCAGATACAGTAAACTCTGTGTGCCACCCCAAATTCATCACAAATTGGTTATCACATAAATGTTTATAAAGTGATTGTTAGATTCAAGGTTTTATTTAAAATCTTATGTAAAGGTTTTTGAAATACATTCCTAAACTTTTCATAATTAAAATAAGTATTAATTATTTATTTGCTTGGAAAATATAAAGAAAAAAGTTCACTCCATGGAATATTCCTATAAAATTTTAATTTGAAATGTACATTACTTTTGCATGAGGAATTATCGATTTCAAGTTTCTATTAGATCTTTGATTTTCTCAAAATATGAACCACAAATTTAATTTTAAAATTTTTATTTAAAGCTTAAGGGGTATTTTTGCAAAACATTGTGTTTGATAATTGTAATGAACTTGATTCGCATTATCGAGAGTGTGTTTTACAATTGTCGATTGAAAACAAAATTTCTTCAATTTATAATTTTTAGCTTTTGGTTTGTAGAATAGACACGCGAGTTGGATTTTTTTTTTGCGGAATTTTGACTAGCGGCCATTAAAATAGTATTGCCATGGCAATGCGTAGTATTTTTTGATAGATGTGCACGATTTTGTTTGTAAACATACGCGTAAATATGAATTCATGTGCGTAAATATGTATGTATATGAATGTATATATGCGGCCGTGCTTATTTTTACGCTTATATAAAAATACATATATCTGTATGCTCATAAATGCATACAAATGTATGGTAAAATGACTGTATGGATTTTGATTTGTTTACCTTTTTTATATATGTATGCCTCCAAAGCTATATATGCAAATAAACCTTTAATAGAATTTAATCAAACATTAAGATATTATATATTACTATTAATTTATCATAATTATCACTTATTTTACCATTAAAAAGGACGGTACATACATAAAAAAGATATGATTTCTGAATTGCGGAAAATTTAAAGAAATTTTAAAATTATTAAAAGTCAACAAACAAAACTTTATAAATTCAGAAATTTCTGATAACAATTTGCCTACATTTATTTTTCAAAGGTTTTATCAATTTTACATTTCATTTGCATGAATTTTCTCATTTTACATGGAATATTGCTCATTCTGCTATTTTGAGTGCGATTTCTGCCTGCTCACTGTTAATTTGTGTTGAATTATTTCTGAGGTGAAATACGCTAATGTTATTCTGGTGGACGAAAAAGTGTGAACGATTTGGCAAATGGCACACGCTGGTCCTTCTCCAGAGAACTTATAACAACGAGAAGGTGCAAATTCGTTGCAACCTCGATCCACATCATACATGTCCTGAAAAACTTTGGGAAAGGGATTCACCACACCCAAATTTAACAGCCGTCGGAAAAAAATAAATGTTATCAGCGGTATGGTCAATTGAATTTCTGCTAAAAGCAAAGAAATCGTATGCAATTTTTCTTTATGTTAATATTTTTCTGGGCTTTGGCATTTTAACCAAAGGAATACGGATGCCCTGGAAAGTAATTTAAATAAAAAAAATTTTTATTTTTTCATTTTAAATCTTACTTATATTATTAAAAAAAAATTTAAAACATAATATAATTTATATATAACATAATATTAAAAATAAATCAAATGAGGGTCATATATTTGATTTGAATATTATTGCGTATTTTGTAAACGAACGTACATATATTAGTCTTTTGTAAATTGACTATTTGTCCGTTTTTACCGTCAAGCCATCATAAATTAGTTATTTAGATGGCGCATTTTTAAAGTGGGCTGTGGCGTAATGGTTATGATGCTCTGAATTTAATTTTGTTGTCTCGGGTTCAAATTTCAGCAAATGAGAAGTTTTGTTTTGCTTCTTTCACTAGATTTTTTCGCTGAACATAATTTTTAGATTTTTCAGCTTGCCGTCGTTTGTAAAAATCGTAAGTTGCCGAAGCAGTGAAATTGCTTGTTGATGGCGGGTACAAGGGAAGAGAATTGACAATTTGTGTATAATATAATATAATTCAGAAGCACCAACAACAAACAATTCCTTTGACTTCGGCAAAAAGTCAAATAGTCAATCAACCACCGAAATGAAGTAAATCATACAAAATCTATCTTCGTTCTTCTTCTTCTTCCTTTTTCGCATTTTAAATTTGATTAAATTTGCAGATTTTTCAATCGTCGCCAAGGGATGCTTGTGGATGACGGGGAACAGAGGAAAGAAGTTGGCACGCCCTTTTGTATGTATGCGTTTTTCGTATACATACAAGTACCATTGAATGTATGTGTGTTCAACTTCAGATCAACTTGATTTTCTGATTTTTGTGATTTTTGTCATCGTCGCGAACAAAATGTTCGCCTATTACCTCATATTGCCTAGCAAGAAATTCCTAGCCGAGGATGATGATGGCAAAATTGCTAAAAATTGTCCAGTGAAGACACAAAATTCTTCAATTTCTAATTTTTGGCATTTTGGTTTGTGGAAGAAACGCGCGAAGGGACATGATGGGTGTTTTTTTTTTCATGAGAAGGTAATTTTTTGCAATTTTAACTAGTGGCCAATAAAATAGCGTTGTCATGGTAATGATATTCCTGCTGGATGTGTACGCATAAACAAATAAACGTATGTATGTACATACATATCAATTCATGTGCGTATACTCAACGGTTCATAGTAAAACATGCGAAAAAATTCTTAATGTACATAAACGCAAGCGCATCGTCAACAAAGCACATACGACAAGCAATACTTCTCCCCGCGCGCAGCTCTTCAACAAGCATTTTGTGTATTAGCGAAGTCGTTTATAGACGAAGCATCCGCGATGCGAGAATATATTCCTTCATATGATTACTCAGCTAAGAAAAAGAACGAATTTTCTATTCTGTATTTGGGTACAAGTGCCGAATATGTAAAATTTTTCTAAGTCAACGGTGGCGCAGCTGGTATAGCGCGAGTGCTATTTGAAGTTTTTGGTGTCTTTACTTTTGGCGCAAGTTCAAATTCTTTTCGCTCATGCCATATTATAATTTAAAATAATTATTTTATTTATTTTTTAATTTAATTTTTTTTGTAATCATAAAAACTACATTTTACTTGAATACAGAAACTTAAACTTATTATAGTTTTTGAAATAGTTTCTGAAATTTTAAGATTTTATTTTTTATTGCACTTTAGTTAAAAAATAACAAAATGTTTTATGAAAAAGAAATAAAAAATAATAAATAGTTTGATTTTGATTATATTTTTATTGGTTTTACATTTTTTCCTTATATTAAACATTCAGTTTACATAATTCTGTTAGTTTAACAGGCAAAATTTAACAGAGTGGTGAATCCCTTTCCCGTGATTTTCTAACTCTGCACAAGCTTCAATCGAACTTATAATCCAAAAGTCAATTGCACCTTCTCGTTGTTATAAGTTCTCTGGAGCCCTCTTCACCACTAGTTAACAGTGAACTAGCAGAAATCATGTTTAAAATGAGAAAATTCATGCAAAATAAATGTTAAATTGATAAAACCTGTGCGAGATAAATGTAAGTACGTAGATGGTTATTATCGGAATATTCTGAGCTTATCAATTTTTGATGACTGGCTTTTAAAAATGTGTATATTTTTATTAAATATTTCTGAAATTTAAAAATGATATATTTTTATTTACCTATTTCTTATTTTTTGCTAATATTTTTTTATGAGATATTAATACTAATTATATCCTAGTATGAGAATGAATTCTATTTGAAGCATATTTAATTATTTTTGGTAGCAAATATCAAAATAAATAAACAAATCAAATTCATCCAGCCAATTACATGCGTACAAATAAGCGTGATAAGAACAAGCACGCATGCTCATATTTCTACATAGATATATATATGCATATATACGCACATGTGATGATATGTATGTACGTACATACGTTTATATGTAAACAAGCAAAAAGCGTACACATCCAGCAAAAAATACCATTGCCATGACAACGCTAGTTTATATTGCAAAAAAAAGTCCTCATCGCGTACGCACACATCTACCTTCGCGTGATTCTCCCACAAACCAAAGTGCCAAAAATTAGAAGTTGAAGGATTTTTTGTCTTCACTGAACAATTGTAATACGCACTCTCGATAATCCGAACTGAGTTCTTTACATTTGTTAAACAAATGTTTCAAAAAGCACGTGATTATTTTTAAATATATTGATTTTTCATTAAATTTATATTTAATACTTCGATATTATTGAAAATTTTATATAAACTAGAAATCAGTGAGAAATTACTTATGTAAAAGTAGTGTAGCTAGATTCTCACTGTATGGTTCAAATGTGATGTGCATATTCGTGGTACACAAAGTTCACTGTACCCGAATATCTACACCAAAATGCGAAAAATAAAATAAATGACACAAAAATCAAACATTCTTGAAAACGTCCAAACTCATTCAAAGGCCCATGTATGTATACGAAAAATGCATACATACAAAAGGGCATGCCAACTTCTTACCTCTGTGCCCCGTCATCCAAAAGCATTTCTTGGCGATGATTGAAAAATTCGCCAATTTAATAAAATCAAAATACGAAAATTGAACTCAAAGAACTTTTGTCGTGTGCCAGCGGAAGGCATCAGCTTGCTTCATATTGAGGTAACAGGCGAACAGCAAATATAGAAGAGCGATGATAGCTTTTGTATGGTTTGCTTCATTTCGGTGGTTGACATTTGACTTTTTGCCGGAGTCAAAGGAACTTTTTGTTATTGTTGCTTTTGAGTAACATTTCGCGACCATGATTTTTTGTATTTGTGTTTTTTGTCACCGTCGCGACGAAGCAACTTGTTAGCATGGGTATGCGGGGCATGTGCGCGGTGGTATTATGAATAAACGCACTTTGCTTTGTTGTACGGCGCTTGCCTCCATGAATGAAAATGTTATTGTTGTATTCGATTTGAGTTTTGTACTTTTGTATAACAACGAGAAGGACAAATTACGAAAAATCGTGGAATATGTAAAATCGATGCCAGAACTCGATGAGTGCATTGGGTTGTATTTTTAGCATTTCCCCACAGCCCGCCAAAAAGTAACAGAGTTTGCTATTGATGCATAACATTGATGAGAAAATGAATGTAAATTTCCTGTCTCCAGCTGACATTGGTGTATGTTAGCTTTAGATAAAGAATTTTTCGGCTTCTTATCAAATAAAGGAAAATATTCTTTACTATATTTTAAAAAAATTTTGGTTTAGGGATGGAATTATGAAATTTTATCAATATTTTCCATGCCATTTTTAAATTTCTATATTATCTGATAGAAGATATTTCCTTTTTACTCTCAATATATGTTGATATGCCGTCGGCATTTCGCAATAGCGTTTATTTGTACTCTAAAATTTCAATGTAAAATTTGATATCCTGTAATAGTCATATGTACATATGCTTTTATCTAACTACTTATATGCATATGTATCATGACATATGTACCTACCCTAAATGACCTGTGTCAAGAAATCTGTATATAAATGCATATACGCATGCACACACACTATTTGGATGTACACGTATGCATTCATACTTCGATCACTAAATCCCTCGAAATTATTCTTTGCCTCTGTCGTAAAAAAGTACAAAACTCAAATCGAATACAACAATAACATTTTCATTCATAGACGCAAGCGCCGTACAATAAAGCGAAGTGTTTATTCATAAATACCACCGCGCACATGCCCCGCATAGTCATGCCGACAAGTTGCTTCTTCGCGACGGTGACAACAAACACAAATACAAAAAATCATGGTCGCGAAATGTTACGCAAAAGCAACAATAACAAAAAGTCCTTTGCTGTTCGCCTTCGTTTAACAAATGTAAAGAACTCAGTTCGGATTATCGAGAGTGCGTCTTACAATTGTCCAGTGAAGACAAAAAATTCTTCAACTTCTAATTTTTGGCACTTTGGTTTGTGGGAAAGTCGCGCGAAGGGAGATGTGTGCGTTCGCGATGAGGACTTTTTTTTGCAATATAAACTAGCGTTGTCATGGCAATGGTATTTTTTGCTGGATGTGTACGCTTTTTGCTTGTTTACATATAAACGTATGTACGTACATACATATCATCACATGTGCGTATATATGCATATATATATCTATGTAGAAATATGAGCATGCGTGCTTGTTCTTATCACGCGTGCGTACAAAGCTCATATGGTAATTGGCTGGATGAATTTGATTTGTTATTTATTTTGATATTTGCTACCAAAAATAATTAAATATGCTTCAAATAGAGTTAATTCTCATATTAGGATATAATTAGTATTAATATCTCATTAAAAAATATTAGCAAAAAATAAGAAATAGGTAAATAAAATATATCATTTTTAAATTTCAGAAATATTTAATAAAAATATACACATTTTTAAAAGCCAATCATCAAAAATTGATAAGCTCAGAATATTCTGATAATAACCATCTACGTACTTACATTTATCTCGCACAGGTTTTATCAATTTAACACTTATTTTGCATTAATTTTCTCATTCGAAACATGATTTCTGCTAGTTCACTGTTAACTAGTGGTGAATAGGGCTCATCCATGCCTGGGGTGAAATGCACCCATCGTGTTCTGGCTCAGTGAAAAAGCGGAATGAAATGACCATCGGCACGCGCTGGTCCTTCTCGTTGTTATACCTTCTCTGCAGTAGCATCAACATTCCGTTGCAAATGGATTCATATGCAAAATATGTGTAACAGTATTTTTGTTTGTAAATTTTATTGAAGGTGACGGTTTTCTGAAACTACTGAAAACAATTGTGTCTTTATATAAAGTTACTGCGCAGACGTAATTTAAGGTCCAACTAAATGCCAAGTACGATGTTAAGGCTTAATTTAGTAGTAGAAGCGATGGAATTCGGATAAAAAATAGCGTGAAAAACGTTCAAAAATCCCAGGTGGGAGCCATCGACTAATGGCGTACCGAAGAAACTTATTTTAGATGAAAAAAGGCGTTGATATTCGACATACTTTATGCTTGAAAGGTTTATATGTATGGTTTCCATTTGTTCGCAATTGTTGGTTTTTTTTGCTCTGACGGCCCTGACCTGTAAAATTGACTGCATAAAGCAATTAATTTTACTTCTAAAGTCCTTTGAGTGTACTATCAGAAAAAGCTCCACTGAAAAATATATTTTTATTTCTAAAATAATTCCTATTCCTATTAATGCCTTATATCCAAAGCTCATAAAGTTGCACGCGATATGGGCGCTCTCTCTAGTAACAAGTCGGTGTTGCTTTCTGAATTCGAAAAACGGTTCGGGCAAGTGGAGCACCAATTTTAAAATAAAAAAGGTCACCAATCACAAGAATGATAAGATATCAGAAGCACATTTCCAATCCTTTATAAAATAGCAAAGTCTTTCTTTGTGTGATGGCAACATCAGTGCCAAGTAAACTTCCATTATCTGTATTATTTCTGTATCGAAGGTGAGATTGGATAATGTCTTTGCTTGACTGGTGTGTTTCAGTCAGGCATGTACGACCTAATTCTTATTTGGCAAACGACGGAAATTTCGGTAATACTTAGTCTACCCCAAGAAATTGCGCTGGCGTTACGAGCTACCCCAAGAAATTGCGCTGGTACGAGCTCTGAAATAGGCCTACTACTCGCCAAAAATCAATGCTCAAACTCTGGACAGAGTGCCCGCATCACTGCAACAAACAAGTCACACATTTACTGGTGGACGTACATCTATTGCTTTTGGTTGCTTCAAGTGGGTTCTCTGTACTGAAATCCACATATCCACGGAAACAAAGCACAACATAAGTGGAAAGGAAGATGGACAAACTATCTGACATTGGACATTACTACTTAAAGAATGCTGATTATTGTAACTCACTAACGTTATTAAAACGTGACCTACAATTTTCTTAAATCAGTTTCTCCTCTTAATTCTGCTAGCGTTTGGATCTTCATGGAGAAAGTCAAGTTCGCCAAAAACGGGTTTTATATTTCATCTTATAATTTTTATTAAGTTTTCTTCGAAATATTTTTCAGTGATATGAACGAAAGGTCATGTATTGGTATGAGTGGTCTTGGTATCCTTGCTTTCTATCGATGACTTCTGAAAACTTCTGAAAAAACTGTTTAAATAGTTAAGTTTTCAGTTTTTTTATCCGAAATGTTGATAATCAGCATGAATTTTCAAGGTTTTCATGCGACAGCTGATATTGTTCACACATTCTTTCCAGCCGAAACACAAAGCTTCGCACCGTCATGTAATTGTTGATACCATTCAAGTTTAGATGCCACTTCTCCAAGTCGACATTCTTTCTTACCATCTGCCTGTCATATTTTTTTTGTCTTGTCGTGGTCTGACCTTTTTGGCCTTCCTGGCGGGGATGTTGTAGCGGTGAAGTGGAAACGGTTGACGCAGGCATCGATGTCTCTACGTCAGCAACGCTTTGGCTTAGCTGTGATACATCGGACCGCATCTCTCTGAACTCCTTTATGCTTTCAGCCGTGACCGACGTCGGTTGCATCATTGCCACCAATATTTGAACAAGCTAATCTATATACTTGTAAAGGTAAGGCGGCCGCTGATATTTCTTTTTCCTGTAACTATTACAGGAATCCTCTCCTGACATCTCTAAAATTTGGTTTAAATTGGTTTCAAAGCTCAGCGATTTGTCCGAATTGTTGCTGGTTATTTCACGGGGTGCACCTGTATTTAATCTACAATACAATCTGGCTGAAGAACGATTCAAATAGTCGGTTGGTTCGAAATCGACAGGATGTTCGATACCAGTGTCTGTTTGCGTGAGACGACCCAACCACCTGGTTCTCTAATGCCCTTGCAAATCTACGAGTGACCCTTATGTCTCTAGGTAGTATGCTTAAGCCGAACCGCTGAGCTTCTTCTGATAGCTCAGAATTGTCCATGTAACTCAATGCAATCACAATTGGATTACTTTTATTTTTATTATAAAGGTTTTCCGAATATACTCAGGACTCAAAGTGCTCGTAAACTTTATATGTATGTATATACATAGCATTCGAAAAAATGCGACATGAATTAGATTCACTACACATATGGTTATGTATTAACAACCTGATGTTGAATTTGAAAAAAATAATTATATAATAATTTCCTCTTCAAATGGATTTGCTATAGAACATCAGGACTTATTTGTCAAAAATGAAATGTCGATCAGTCGTAACTAAAATTAAATACCTGGGAATTATAATTTAGAGCAAATTAAAATTCTACGATCATATCGAGAGCATTGTAAAAAACACTTTAAAAAAATTTGAATTCATGATAAGGACATGTTATTCAAAGCAATATCTTCATCATCATAAATAAATCAATTATAGAACAATTTTTTTATTCATACATTATACATGAAATATAAAGCTCCTCATAAAAATCCATCGGAGGCGGCTTAGAGTAAACTGTAGGCCCTTTCATTTGTTGGTAAAAACGTAAAGACGCAAAACCACAAATTCGAGGAGGAGCTCGGCCAAAAACCGCTTTAGCGGTTACATTTCGCCAAATATGTATATATATAATATATATACATATATCTTATGTAATTTGAATAATTTAATTCTTTAATCTTACGAATATAATATATATTTTTTGTTTGTTTCATCATTTTTAAGTTGTTTCAGATTCAGAGAAATGGATGTAGAAAATTTCAATTATATAAAGAAATTATTAGCATATAATTTTTTTTTTGGAACGGCGTACTGGGGTTATTGACGGTGTAAATCTCGGGCAGTGTTGATCAATCGTCCGTCCGTGGTGCTGTTACTGTCAAAGTAAGTGTAATCTAATAAATTGACTCAGCCCGTTACATCAACAATTATGGCCAACATAGGTGGTGAAAGCGAAATACGATGTTACTTTTAGCAAAATCCAGTCAATCTATTATGTTGTACGTAGCACATATAAGGGCATAAGCATTAACCCACGGAATATATGACAAAATGGTGAATTCGGTGTTCAGGTTAATCGCAATCAGAGAGCTGGTGTCGCACGAAGTTGATAGCTTCATATCCGGCATAATGCTCAGTTTTTCCCTGGACATGGCTGCTTTAGAGAGTATGGCTCAACGTTACATAAAAGAGCTCACAGCGAATATTCTAATTGAACTGAGAAGAAGAACGAAGCTACATATATGTAAGTATATTTCACTTCAGATAATGCAAACCCTGTAGTTCTGAAGTTGTCGAGCAACATTACTGGTAATTAAGCGATTCACTACCGAATGGTCGTGCGTAAAATTCCTAAACTTTCAAGGTAAATAATAACACAGATGTAACGATTGGAAAATATAGATGCGCTCTACTTCTGTTTATGTGACTCTAGTTTTCTTTCGATCGTGGTTTGGAACGTAACATTGATTTCAGGTTGTGAATGTGGTTAAAAAATATTAAATAATATAAATATAATAAAATATAAAAACATATGCATGAATATAAAAATTGGCATATAATATGGATGAACATATGTACATATAAGTTTTGTAAACAACTTTCATCATAAAAAATAAATGCATGGTGAATGTTATGTTAAATTTTTATATATATTATATATTAACTATTATAGTGATATTTAGTGGCAAAGAAGGCTTAATCGTTTTTTATTAACGTTTATATAATTACTATAAATCTACATCATTTGCATTAGCGGAATAATTCGCCTTGCAAATCGCTATTCCCTGCCTAGATAATGAAATCGTTAACTCAGTTGAGCTAGCGAAGGCTTGCGTTATTAAGCCTTCCCATAATATAAATCGCTGGGGAACGTTGCAATGAGTTCGCCATCTTAAATTCGTTAGGTGAACGAATCAATGTTCGTTATAGCTTGGGGCCGGTACACATTTCAGAGGGTTAGCGAACTCGTTAGGGTAGTGGGTAATTATGCATACATAGTGTTGTATATGATCAAGCATAGGTTTATTTAATAAACGCAGTCTGCAAAGCAACACTGCAAACAAATGCATTTACATGGCTAAGCAATAATTGAATACAAAAGTGATTTTTTAAATAATGCATTGCCAGTTTCAATGTTTTATGGACGCAAAACTGCTTTATTGTGTGCCTCGTTCATTATATTTAAAATTTAAGTAGATTTAAAGAAAAGAACAAACAAGAAAAAATTCAAAATTATTAAAATGATACAGGATGACGGCTTTTTTTTTCTTATGGAAAGAAGGACATTTAGGAAAATAATTACCAAATATTTTAACTTTGGTACAAATAACTCATATGTTTTGTTTAAAGATATTACAGGTAATGATAAAACCTTGATGGAACTCTCTTAGAACTGGGCGAATTGGCTTTCTATTGAAAAGACAATTCAAACAGAGCATCAATTGCTCTTTTAAAGATGTCAACGATAGTTTTTATGTAGCAATCGATCTTGCATCACAGATGAAAACAATGTACAAATTTGACAACTGTTGTGCACTGAAAAGAGTTACCTTGCAACAATGAGCTTAGCATTGCCGAATTATGTAATGACATTTATGAACTTTATGCATTTCAGTGTTGCTTTGCAAACTGTGTTTATGAAGATAGATTTTGTTTTCACTCATTACGAAGACAACGCATTATTACATACACATAGACCATAAAGCCTGCGTTCACCCTACACCTATTTTAAAGTTAGGTACAAACACAATTTAAATAGCTAAATCAGTTAAAATTATTTACATGCATTTATTTATTATATTTCTCAGTTCAAAATGCAAAAACAAAAACCTATATTCCTATTTTCATTTTCGAGATAACGGTATCTAAGTGCAGCAACAAGTAAACATTTTGTGGTGCCTATGTTTACTTGTTGCTGCACTTCAGTTTGCTTGATTTGAGAACACCGTTACTTTTCATGAAGATGTTTCTTCTTTTTGTATATTTTCTATTGTCTTTTATTCTAATTAATCATTTAAACTGTTCGTAATGTGTTTTAGTATTAGATTGAATAAATGCAAACCAAAGGGAAAGAAATTAGTGTTTCAGAAAGAAAAAGAATTATTAAACTGTGGAGAGATGGCGAAAGTTTCCGGAAAATGGGACAAACTATTGGAAGAACATATTCCTCCATCCAGCGTAGTAAATAGTTTAAAGCAAACCGGTATTTTAAGGTCGAAACCCCGACCTGGCCGTTCAAAAATGTTATCATACTATAAAAAACTATAAAAAAAACAATTTTTGCAGAAACTGCTAGAAAAATTTTACGTAATGCTGGATATCATGGTAGAGTCGCTGGAAAAAACCTTATATCTCACTAGTCAACAGACGAAAGCGCATTGAATTTGCTCATAATTGTATAGACTTATTTATATTAAACTTATTATACTGGAATTTTGGAAACAAGTAATTTATTCGGATGAGAGCAAATTTTGTATATTCGTCATAAAAGGTCGCCAAATTGTGTGTGGAGTCAGGAACTGCCCTTGAGAAACAAAATCTTGTTGGTACAGTGAAACATGGTGGTGGTGGAATTATGGTGGGGGGATGAATGGCAGCTAATGGTGTGGGTCAGCTTGAATTTGTCGAATCGACAATCGACAAATAGGGATTTTTAAACATTTTAAAAAATAACTTGAAACAAAGTGCAGAGAAGATTATCTTCGACGTTTTGGTTTCAACAGGGTAAAATTCCGAAGTATACTATTCAAATAGTCAGACTTTTGATATCAATTCTATAGAGCACCTTGAGACATATTACGAAAAAAAATTCGTCAGCATATAATAACAAGCAAAGAGGTTTTGTGAAGAGTAAGTCTATTTTTCAAAGTTTTCCAGAGAGGAGTTTAAAAATGCAACTTTTCCTGCATCTCCATTCAAAATTTGGTAGGTTTTAGGTGAATAGGTTCCATTCTAATATAATTACTAACTTACTAAAAACGATGATCGTAATAAAGGGTGTTTTTTTATAGAGGTATAGAACTTTAAGTTGCAATACAACAACGATGGATTATTCGATTGACATGCATTTTATTTATCCGAAAGATAATCTTGTGGCATTACATTTTAAATATGATTTCTGGTATATGACCGCCACGGCTGGCGCGGATGTCGTCCTATCTGGACGTCCAATTTTCGATGGCTTTTTCCAACATTTGTGGCCGTATATCGGCAATAACACGGCGAATGTTGTCTTCCAAATGGTCAAGCGTTTGTGGCTTATCCGCATAGACCAATGACTTTACATAGCCCCACAGAAAGTAGTCTAGCGGTGTTAAATCACAAGATCTTGGAGGCCAATTCACAGGTCCAAAACGTGAAATTAGGCGGTCACCAAACGTGTCTTTCAATAAATCTATTGTGGCACGAGCTGTGTGACATGTTGCGCCGTCTTGTTGAAACCACATCTTCTGGACATCATGGTTATTCAATTCAGGAATGAAAAAGTTAGTAATCATGGCTCTATACCGATCACCATTGACTGTAACGTTCTGCCCACCATCGTTTTTGAAAAAGTACGGACCAATGATTCCTCCAGCCCATAAAGCGCACCAAACAGTCAGTTTTTCTGGATGTAACGGTGTTTCAACATACACTTGAGGATTACCTTCACTTCAAATGCGGTAGTTTTGTTTGTTGACGTAGCCATTCAACCAGAAGTGCGCTTCATCGCTAAACGATTTTGTCGACCATAAAATGGACGTAGTGCGCGATACGTTTTCCGCACAGAACCATTATTTTCGAAATAAAATTGCACTATTTGCATGCGTTGTTCAGGCGTGAGTCTATTCATGATGAATTGCCAAGAGAATAAATCACTTGACAGCTGTTAAATTGGTCGCCATCTTGAAAAGTAATGCCAACTTAAAGTTCTATACCTCTATAAAAAACTAAATTGAGTTGTTGCCGTCATACATACTGTACATACAGTATACAAAGTAACCTACTGCTACGCTCAATTCTGTTAAGTTTACAACAATTTGGTGCGAATCATGTGAGGAATAGAGAAAGAAATTTATCCTGAGATCGAAATCGAAGGTGTTGGGAAGTCATCAAGGTTTATTACAAAAATCGTTACGATATCTAAAATTTATATGTGAAAATCTTCCTATCCATATGTACATATATTGAAAAAGAACGCTAAATTCGTGTTATTCCCACGTATATAACACCTTATATGTGCACCACGACTTGTCCGAGGCACAATCCAATAAGAACATAAACGGTCCTCACTCTAAGGTCGGTATGCTGCAGCTCTAACGAAAACTATATAACAAAAATGCAGAAAAAACTATGCGCGAAAATTTTTTTTACGAAGCAGTACGCATCTCGAACGAAAAAAAAAATATTTTCTACTACCTATTTCTAAAGTTTTTAAACAAAAACGAAAGCACGGTAACACAGGTTTCAGAGCGAAATAAATAGTCTCAAATATATTTCGCGACAAACAAGAAGAAGGCTATTTTTCAAACGTATTGGAGCAAGCTTATAAAGCAAGTTATTTGATAATCTTAGTTTTTTCATCAATATCTTCAACTTTTATTTATTTTTAACTCCGGAAAACGTTAGTATAAATAATTAGCGACAAATATTTACCACGCTCTACTCATGTTTTTCGTTTTGTTTATTTACATGTGCATATCTTCTTCCTATGAAAGGAGCCGTCCACAAAAAAGGATAAAGATTCTCCTGGGAATCGCCCCGAAATTCGATCTAGTAATATAAAGGTCTCAAGCGCAATCATCAAGCACAACTCGTAAACCATCCCAAACGACCTGTTTTTGAAATATTCTATGGCAAATATGAAGAACGGCCATCATTCAGAGAATGTTTCACAGCAATTTTTTTTGATAAAATAATTAAATATATAAAATTTAAAACCCCAAATTTTGTCAAGCGCACAAAATGCTACAGTGGAAAATCAGAACACAAGGAGAATCGCTAATAGAAGAAGATTCTGAATAAATTAGCTGATTTTTAATCTCACTTGGCAAGCTTTAACATCGAAGTACGAAAGCCCTCGATTAATAATCGATACTACTACCAGAAGTTCGTAAAATTTTAGGTTCCATCTGTCCCCCAGCGGGTTAAGAGCATAAGGTAAAATAGTTATTGTACGATCTGTTTAGTGTACTGTCACTCGAAGAGAGATTGCAAAAAGGAAATTCAAAAGCGACCCAAACCACCCAAGAAATAATGTCACACCTCAAGTGGCAACTAACATAGGAGCCAACCAAATCAAGCCGAACTCAAAACACCCAACCCATTGAAAGAGTACTCTCGCACATTCCAAAAAGCAGGTATACTGTATTAGAAACGTCATTGAGGAATAAAAATCCGAAGAAATACTGATCACTCCCCTAGCAGACCCCAATTGCTTCGCACAAATCAAAATTGAAACGGCAATTGATAGCAACGTTCTTCCCCAAATACTCAGCCCAGGTCTTAGGAGCTGTTGCGGCTTAATAGCCCAAAGCTCCATCTTATTGATTATATTAAGCGACCCAATAGTACAAACATTCTGCATAATAATCACACACTTCCCCTCTTCCTCGCAGGATGGCCTTAGCCCAAGATGAAATCCCCAAAAGCACCAACTTAGCAGCATTGGACACAAAAAGCAAACCAAGTTCCGACTGAACTCCTCAAAATTGTCTCTTTTTACGGAAGAAGCGCAAGCCGAATTCAAAAAGAAGCTGTCTCACCTACGAGACTATATCTCGACGACACAGAAGGTCACTTAGAAAAAGAGTCACTCCTGAGACTGGAACCCTTTTTAAAAAAATCTGGGTAATCTTTTCAAAAAATTTGCCACACTTTGAATAAAAAAAACGATGAGGGGTGGTACGGGGCTGCACCCGCTTTCAGAAACTGTAAACCAAACCCACCGGAGATTTATAGTTTTCGAGACATTTAATGTTAAGGTTGCAAAAAATGTCGAATTTTACTCTACTAATTCATACGTAAAGCAACTACTTTGAATTTGGGTGTTGCCACATATAAAGGAAAAATATTTAAAAGAAAAACTTAAAGATCAGCGTAGCGTAGCTGATGTTTGTTCGGCTCAGGATTATTTTTGTCGAGCGCGGCCGAAGGCCGCCATTTTACAAAGATGTTTAGCTTAAAAACACTGTGCAAGGCGAAGCCGGACGCCCTGCACAGAATTCTGCATAATTCCCTTAATCATGAATAAAATATGCTTTAGTATAATTGTGAGTTTGCACATACAACCGTGTATGGCCAAGTATTTTTATTTTTGTGCTGTATGGCAACACCGATTTATTTTTATTATGTTTTGTCGGGCATTTCTATTGTAATTCGTGTCGATAAAAATATACAAAGGTTAAATTTGTTTTTTCTACTTAACAAATTAAAATAAGAATAAAAATAATACTTGAAATCGACTGTGAACATATAAAAGTAGCGTTATTACAACATATATGGAACATTAGTACGCGAGTTATGTTAAAATTTAATGAAAAATGTGTGAAAAGTTTAACAGCAAATTATTAATAATTTAACAATATTAATAAGTAAATTGTTACAAATAAACGTAAATAACATTTACAACAACAAGTCGTGCAAATTTCACAAAGATTGGTTCATTATTTTGGCTAAAACTAGCATTGGTATGTTGAAGGAAAATTCAACCAAAATCTGCGAAGCAGAAGTCTCTATAAAATTAAAAAGACAGATCATACCGTAAAACGACTTAACTCACTAAAAAAATTTGTTCAACGACTCATCAACCGCCCTGTTATGGATAGAGAAAAAAAACTCGTTCAGAAACGGCCACTCTTTTACCAAGTTGGATGATAATCAGCCCTTCCCAAAAAAGCAACATCTCTACGCAGCTAAGAAACAACAGCATCCCAAATCCCCAATAATAACAGACACACGCTGTAGAACTCAGAAATCTACCAATTCTCTGATATTCACACTTATTCATACACTGCATAATGCATTATATTCTAAAATTTCTTTACTGACCTTCCAGTCTTCGTCAATCCCATAGCCGTCAGAAGAATGGCAATACAGGCGGCTGCCCGAATATATGATCTAGAGCTAACGTGACCATTTATTTTTTTGACTTAAAACGGGACACCTTTTTAATTTCGTTAGCCTCAATTAAAAACACACATTTTTACCGAACTTACTAAACTTGTGCAAAGGAATAAATCGCATTTTAAATTTCTATTTTTTATCATTTTAATATTTTTAAGTAAAAAAGGAAAGTTTTGGTCTGAATAATAATAATAGTAATAATATCGTTTTATTTATATATTTATAAATAAAAATGTATATATATTTCAGAAACGTTTGCAAACTGAACGGATGTATTTTGGTCGGTGATTTTTAATTTTTTTACTGATAACCTTGCGAAAAAAATTTATATATTAAATTAAAAAAAACTAAAAATAAATAAAAGAAAGCAAAAAACATTATCAAACTAAAAAGAGCGACGGCATTCAGTCACAGCAACGGAAAGAAATAACTCGTTGCACAGCAGTGTAAAGCAAACTTTACTTCTCTTATGATACCAAAAAAACGACTTGTACTTCAGTGGCAGCTGAAAAAAAAGTGGGTGTAGTAACATCTCTTTTACACCACAGAATCAGGGTAGAAGAACCATTTAAACGGAATGGTACGTGCACTGGAAAAGTTGTCAGGGATTTGGGCATATCAAACCCTACTGTACCTTACACACTGTATGCGTGGAATGCGGTGACTTTCACCATTCAAGTAAATGCCCTTTAAATAAATCTCATAGAACACGAAAAAGTGTAGTAACAGCGGTGGTCAAGCTCCCGACTAATAAACCCAAAAGGCCGACACTTATATAACACGGTCATGAGTACCAAAAACATATTCGATTTTATCTCATCAGGACAACCAATTGATCCGATTGATTTTGCAGCCACCAAAAATCGTAGATAATTATGTCAGCTAAGCCAGGTAAAGACGCAACCTTGCTGTCATCGTATAGATCAATCAGTACGTTGCCTTGCATTTTCAAACTTTTCAAAAAAGTACTACTATAAAAATATGATTCTTTCGTCCATGAAAATTATATAATTCTGTTCCTATACATTATCTTGGTTCCGCGGATCACCCGTGTCGATCAAGTACATCGTATAACTAATGAAATATTTTAGAATTCATATAGTATTGCTGGGCTGTTTTTCACGATGTGGCTCAAGCTTTTCAAAAGGTGTGCCATGATGGAATTTTCTCATAATATTAAAAAATTATTACCTAACTTATTCCATAATATCCTTGACTTCTTTCTTATTATCAAACAGGCGATTCACTTTAAAAGTAAATGGATATATAACCCAATAACGGTAGGTGTTCTGTAAGGTAGTGGTCTTGGCCTTTTATTGTATATACTGTTCACCGCAGACATTCCTACAATTGACAAATAATGTCAACTTTTGCCGATTAAGTCCGCTCAAAAGCCCCATTAAAGTCACAAAAGTGTTAGAGCATCACCTTAAACTAATTGAAGAATGGCTAGCAAAATGGTGCATAAAAGTCAATGAAAATAAGTGCAAACACACCACCTTTACATTAAAGCCAAAAACGTTCTCTACTGTCAAGCTTAATAATGTACCTATTCAGCAAGTTAACGAAATTACATACCACGGAATTCACTTAGACGGGCACTAAACCTGGATGCGACATAACTTCAAAAAACTGCAGATAAGCTTAAATATGCCAGTCTGCATTGGCCTCTTAGCAAGAAATCTGGTTCAGTCTGGACAACAAAATCCTCTATAAAGCGATTATAAAGCCGACATGGATGTATGGAACCCAGTTATGGGATACAGATGGGATGGAAGTAACATATAAGTACCTAAGTAAGTGCCATATTTTCAAACGAACAAAGTTGTTTTAATACATCTCATCTTGTTTCACAAAACGTTTTAAAACAGCATTTTTCACTGATTACTATTAGTTATGCGATTTAAAAGTTACTTTGAAAAATTTTTTAAATTTTTTATATATTTTATTTTTAAAATTTTTTTTTTTTTAAATATATATAAATGTCAATTCTTTCTTTGGAGTTCGGTAACCGACCGCGTCACTTTCATAATTATATATAAAAACTTATAATTATGTATTCATTAATAATTTTATAATAAGCCTTTAGTGAAATAGAAACAAATTTTCTTTAAATTTTACTTATGTTACAGTTAATTAATAATTTATTATTGTATCCACTTAAATTTAGTACAATTAAATTAATGTTTAGATTTGTTTAAAGAACGATCACATTCGTGAAGCACAAAAATGAAAATCAAACTCATTAGAGCACTTATAACTAAGGATAGTAAGAAATTAACGTTATAGATTTATTTACTATATAAGTGAAATTATACTTTATGATAAACGAAAAGAGTAAGGAAAGCGTAGGGAGATGTTTTATGTAACTCTTGGACTTCCTTGGTTAACTCGGAAAAACCCACTTTCTTCATTGTTCTTTGGTCTCTGTTCTTGTGCATCTACAATTTGTCTATGGTAACGAAACGGTGCAAAAATTCAAACAGTCATTTGAATATTTCTTCAAATGTGATTTACCCGCTGAGTTGAGATGCCTACAGCCTCGGCCACCGCACACACTTTTATTCTCCAATCGTCCAATATCACCTCATAGATTTTATCAACGATTTATGACGTGGTGACTTCTTGTATCATAAAGGATAACGTTCGAGTACGGTTACCACATTTAGCCTTCGGAAATTTCCACATGAACTCAAATCATTTAATTCATTTTATGGTACTACATGTAGAGGAGATGCAACTGAGATGCAAGATGACCTAAAAATTCCACGCATACGTATCTGCGTTTAAAAGTAAGAAAACCCATTCGATATTTCATGCATTATTTATTTGAATATTATTCGTCAGAACTTGGTGGTACTAATTCAGATACATATGCGTGTAAAAAAACATGGCTATTGATTATCTATTATGAATAACTTTGGAAGTGGAATGTGCAACATGCAAAATGGTGCTTACCTATAGATTTGTTAACAGATCAACAATAAGTTTTATTTAATTATTATTATTATTATTATTAATCTCACCGGTTTACCCACCTCCGGTGCATCCGCACGAGGAGCGCTGTCCGCATGACGTATGGAACTTGTTTTATTTTATTTTTCATCAATGCCGAGTCACGATGAGGAGAGGTTTGTTTAGTGTCGAGATCTAAAAGAGCTACAGAGCTACAGAGCAAAATGCATCAGCTGATTTTTAAGATTTATTTAAAATATAAAATGTAATGTAACGATTAGTTGAGAGTCGCCAAATAGTTTTCTTAATATGAAAAAGCGAGTCAGATATACCAAATGTGCTTGAACGAGAGATCAAATCAAGACACAAACAATGCAAAGGCTCGTGAAATTCAAAATTCGTTTTACGAGTTTTCAGAAACAAGGGGCAAAAATGTCTTGACATCCTGAACGGAACATTAAATTTGATTTCAGAGAGTAGAGAGATTGATAAGTTTCAGACGACTAGTATAAGAAGGAAGATTGTACTGAGAGACCCAATGCAAATTTCTTAAGGCAAATAGGAGGAATTGTTTTTTATAAAACTCTAACCTGTCAGGGTAGATTTGATACCTCGGGTTCCAAATCACCGAATCGTATTCAAGAATAGGTCTTACTAATGTTATATATAGAGCTTTAGTAACATAAGGATCATTAAACTCCCTTGACCAACGTTTTACAAAAGCCAAGTTGTCTTTGGCTTTGTTGACTATCACACCAATGTGATGTGTGAAGTTCAGTTTAGCGTCCATAGTGATCCCCAGGTCAATAAAGCTGTGAACCTGCTCCAAACTGCAATTATCTATAGTGTAAGTAATTATCTGTGTGGGTCTTCGGGAGAAACACATAACTTTACATTTTTTAAGATTTAGGGGCATCCGATTTATTTTACAGCATTTCAACCATGGTGTTTATGTCTGTTTGTAGTAAGATACCTTCATTTGCCGAAGTGTAAGATTTATAAAGTTTTACATCATCCGCATACATTAAAAGTTTTGAAAATTTTATCTGAAAAGATATATTGTTTATAAATAGTGAAAATAGAATCGGGCCTAGATGGCTACCCTGAGGTACTCCTGAAGAAATATTAACGGTAGCTGAAATGGAATTTTTAAACATTACTCTTTGAGTTCGATCATACAGATATGTGGAGATCTATTGTAAACCCAGTAAGTCAAGTTTTTTTTATTAGCAACGAGTGACACACTTTATCAGGAGCTTTGCTTAAGTCGGTATATATTACGTCAACGCTGCTGTTCCTTCTGAACGCATCGATGATATAAGAAGTGAACTCAAGTAAATTAATGGTTGTAGATTTCGCTCTAACAAATCCATGTTGGGAGTGTGATATATATGAGTCAAATGATCAGTGATAAGTGATTGAAATTATTTAGAAATCGGAGATAGTTTAGCTATACCTCGGTAATTTTCTATCAAAGATCTGTTTCCGTTTTTATGAAGGGGTATAATAAAAGATTCTTTCCATACAGATTGAAAAATACTCTCATTAAGTGATAAATTGAATAATTGAGTTAAAGTTTCAAAAATATAGTCAGCGCAATTCACAAGAAAGCAAGAAGTTATTTGGCCAGGACCATATGTACATGACTTTTTTAACGACTTCAGATGGATAAATACATATTCAGACGATATTATAGGTGTATTGACTAAGTTATCTGAACATAATTTATATGGATAATATGAGTTTACCTGAATATTAGAAGAATAATTAAATTTAAAAAATTTAGCGAAAAAATTGGAAATTGTCTGATTGTCACTGGAAATATTACTTTGAAACGTCATAGTAGAAGGAAATCCAGATACCTGGCGCTTTAGGAAAACATAAAAAAACTTATTATTTGTTACTAAACTACGTTTAATTTTGCACAAATAAGCATTATGACATTTTCTATTTAAATCAAAGAGCTTGTGTCGCAAAATTGAGTATTTTAAATAATGTGAGTGCATACTTGTACTTTTATAAAGCGTGAAATGTTGGGTTTTTTTATTTTTCAGAACTCTCAAGTTCTTTAGTGTACCATGGTTGAGCACGTTCTTTATAAACACAAATGCGTTTAGGAACAAATTTTTCAAATAAGTTGAATACAGTTAAGTAAAAATGGGCGACGCTTTGATCAATATTCTCATTGTATCTACCATGATAATTTTGATAAAGCCTTATTAAGACTTTTGAAGTTAGCTTTCGAGAAACCAAATTGAGTAGTTGATTCAATATTATCAGTTATTAAAATATGATCAGATATGGTTTGGTAGGTAATAGCAAGAGCAGGGTGGTAAACGTCCTCCGGTGTAACTAGAGGAGTGCTTCTCTCTACCAGTGCTTTAGTTGCATTGTAAACAAAAATTAGGTCAAGGATGTTGCCAGACTTATTTTTATATAGATTCACTTGATTTAGGCTGAGGTCAGTCATCTCTTCCAAAAATTCATTGGAAGATGTTCTTGAGGAGTGAGGTACAATGTAACCGTCAAATTTATTCCATAATACACAGAGAGCTAAATATATATAACCTGTTCCAACATGTACTCGAATACACTTAAATTCAACTGGTTCTACAAAAGCAAGGCTAACCTCCTCAGTCGGAATCGAGAAGTTTACAGCAAAAAGTACTCCACCGCCGACTCTGTTTTCACGGTTTTTTTTCAAAAAAATTTATAAGTACTTGGAAGAATCTCCGAGTTAAAAACATGAGGTTTAAGCCAGGTTTCAATAAAAAAATTACATCATAATTATTTTCCAGATATTTGAGATTTAAGTTAGTTAACTTAGTATTCAAACCTCTTACATTTTGGTAGTATAAGCTTAAAGCAGGTTTCAACTTCAGTTTTTTGGAACATTTTTTCAGGCGGAATTTTAGCCAAATTATTATTTCTTTTTGGCTTGTATTCGAATTCTCGAACAAAAGTGCCAGAAGGCCAAAAAGAACTATTTAGCATCGCTTCAAAATGTTCCAAATTGATGTCAATTTTGAATGATGAAATATTCCGTTCGTATGTAAAATTAGATTTTCTAATAACTAAATTATCAGTTTTAATTTTAGATGAAACATAATTCTTTGTATCATCGGCAGAGGTGTCGTTTGTAAATCTCGAGACAAAGACAGATTTCGTTGCAGGTACTACGGCTAACTTCCTCGAAGTTGCATCAGAAACTGGTTGTTGGAGTTTAACAGCAATGTTTGAGTTTTCATTCAAAGGATTAGACTTTTAATTTGAAATGGTAGCGGACAGTTTAACTCCATTAGATGTTGATGGGTTTATTAATAGGAGGACACGGAGACGCAAGATTAATTAATTCAATTGTGTCCGCTTTAAGATTTTTTGACTGGCTGCGCCGTTAGCATCTTTAAGCGGACTATGAGCACGCTTACACTTTTTGAAACGAACACCATCCATACATTGTATGGAGTCTAAACATTTGAAATTTATGAACATGACTTCATATTCTTTGAATTTATCATTCAAAACAGGCAATTCTTTTCCAAGTTGGGAGAACCCATTTTTTGACAGACGAAACAGCTTGAAGAGATCAATTTCAGTTGATCGACACCTCAAGCAGGACCAGCGAACTCGCTTGCCATTGTTAATTGCATCTAGAATTCGTCCGGTCAGTCCAGCACATTTTAAGTGTGCAATGCCATCGCAAAGCCAGCAAGACAAGCAATGTTCTGAATCGCCTTTGACTTGGCAATTTTCAAAACTGCACTTCATATTGACAAGTTTATATATATATATAATCAAAATATTAATACAATTTGAGGCTAACTGAAATCAGCTGATAAAATTTGATGGTATCTCAAGTGAACAGTTTTAGTATCGCTGTATTATGACACTTAACATACAGAAAAACCAAAAAAAAAATACAATAAAAAATAAAAAGTATTTACAAAAAATCCACATTTAGAAAAAAAATTCGGCACCAATTATTTATCTTGCTATATATATCTGTTACTAAAAATGTGAAAGGAAATTTGCGTTTAAACCTAGCTTAACATTGAAATTTTTTTCAAAAGTTGAAATTGAAGAACCATTTGCTGCAGTAACAATAATATTGTTCGTATGTGAAAATTTGGAAACAGGAAGTACAGAAATTTCTGCACCACTGTCTATAAAATTGTTTATTTATTTTCTCAATCAAAAAAGAAGATGCGAAATGTTGAAAAATCAAAATTTTCGCTTTTGTTTGTGGAAATTTTTTTAGAATTTTTTAAAATTGAACAAAACTGTTCACATTTCTTTACTTAATTACCAAACTTGAAGTGATATTTGCAGACCAAATTTGCATAACGAAAATTTTATCTACGTCTAAATGAATTTCCAAAATAATTTCTGTGAAAAAATTTTGAGATCTACAGATCTAGATCTGTTTTCTCCTAAATGTTGTTTAATTTCTGGTGATTCTAATGTCAATTTTTGAAAGTTTTCGCAAATAACAGAAGTAGATATGATTAAATTTTCAACAATGTAATTTTAAAACTCGAATGGACTCGAATCCAGGTTCGATCAAAATCAAAAATTATAGAAAATTAATTTTTCTAATTGCGGTCGTCCCTCGCCAGTAAATGTTGAGCCCTCCAAGTGTATTTTTGACATGAAATCAATGCTCCTCATAAAAATCCATCGGGCGTTAGGAGGCGGCTTAGAATAAACTGTAGTTCCTCCATTTGTTGGTAAAAACATTAAGATGCAAAACCACAAATTGAAGGAGTGGCTCGGCCAAAAATCGCTTCAGCTGTTACATGACGCAAATTCATTTTGGCGCTTCATTTTTTTTTAAATTTTTCATTGTGTATGACAAATATTTTGATTAAATATTGTTGGTATTTTTTCTTTGGCTGGTAAGTATCATAAATCAAAAAGTGTATTCAATATAATATTTTTGTGTATAAATTTGTTTGTTTGTTAGATTTAGTGCATGAACAATTAATGGCGAAGAAGTTTGTGATGCTCTTTTATGATTTTTTTTTACAATGCTAGATTTCGCTTAGGCTACGCATAATATGTTTAATAAGTGGATTCTTCAGAATTATGTCAAAGAAATAATACTCTTACTTATACTAATTATTACTAAATATTTAACAATGTAAACCAAAAATTAGAAAAAAGTTTTAAAATATTTATACACGTATAAAATAACATTTTTAATATAAGTTTATAATTTTAACTTATTAATGGTAATAAAAATAACCCAAGTAAAAATTAACGCCGCTTTCCTTTATGCAAAGATAATTCCTTTCATTTATGAAAAGTACTGCACTCCATATTGTGTTTGGACCAATGTATCTTCTCATATATGAAAGGTAATGCAAAAAGTAATGTAAGCAAAGCTTTTCGAAGTGATACATAACTTTCCTAGGCATCGCTGTAGAGAAAGTCATGCATCTTTTCATGCATATTGTGTAGGGGCTATCCATTACTCTTTGCGGCCTCGAAAATTCTTTTTTCCCACTGAGAATAAATTATTTAGTAAAGAAAAGCAATTATTTTTTTTATTACTATACCACGAGTCTATCAAAGAAAAGTAGCCATATCGTTTCAGCTGCTTCGCTCTTCATTAGATTATTTTAAATAATAATCGCTAATGATCGTTTAAGTACGTTAAATTGTTGAAAATATCTTTAAAATTATTATTTTGATATGACAAAATAAGCCATCTACTTCGAAAAAGCTAGTACAGATACCAATTGCAATGGTTGGAATGTGAGTGTTCAAGTGGTTTTCAGGGAAAACTGGTTTTGAATGTTTTATCGTTTGACAGATTTTACATAGACAAAAACACAAGTTTTATAGCGAAACCATTTTTTGCTCCGAAATTGTTTCAATGTGGGTCCAAACAAGGTACTAGTAATATATTTTTTACCCAGTGTATGTTAAATTTTTTAGAGAGGCTACTTATTTCATGCTAGAAAGACACAGTGAACTATTGATGCATTTTAACAAAATTTCGATGTTACTGTAAATCTCGTTGTTTTGTGCAGTGTATGAATATTGAGCACATTTACAAAGGATTTGAAAAGCAAATAGATATAAATTCACAACAAATATACGTGTTTCAACCTATATCTTGAAATTATTTAAATTGTCTTGAGCCTTGCTTACCTACACTGTTAAAATACAAGAACGTTCCTGCTATTTCATTAGTTACTTTATTTTAGTACTATTTATTGAGCTGTTTACATTTAAATTTATTAACGTACCTTTGGTTATTATTTCCACATCAACACAATTAAAGATATAATAAATATCTGCATGAATAAACTAAACAATTTTGCGAAGCGGTTTAGGAAAAAAACCCCTTAGAAACCACCTAAAAGTTATACACTACAGTTTACATCAGAAAAATTAAAATACACAAAGTTTGTATTTTCAAATCATTACCTTATAGATGCACATATGTATGTAGAAAGATGTGTCATTGGTATCGAAAATTTATAATGTAGGAATACACATATTATTTTATTATTATAATTCACATCTAATGTAATTTTTAATATCACACGTAATTATCTCCTGCGGAAACCGCCAAAGGCAAGATTTAATTTATATAGAGCATTACATTAATTTTTTAGCTAAGTTTTTTTCTAACAAAATTTAAAATAATATCTACTTGTATTATTGTACTCAATATTGGAAACATTGCATGCTTTTTATGATCACAAGCATGTATGGTATTAACTATAATTCGCTTACAAAATGGTTATATTTTTTAAAACAATGAAAGGAAAGCGTTTTGTCAAAATTGATGATATCAGGTCAGAATCGAAGAAAGAGCTGATGGTCATACCGAAAAGCGGATTTCAGAAGTGGTTCGAGGATTGGAAAAAACGTTGGCACAAGTGTATTATATCTAAGAGAGATTACTTTAAAGGGGACAAAACAGATATAAATAAGTACATTAAAAAAAAAAAAAAAATCACCTTTTCCTTTGAACATACCTCGTATATATAAGAGGATGTATATGTAGGCGTTTTCTTTTGAACCCGAACTGATAGGTAGATTTTCGAATAACATGTAACACAACAACACAAATCATAATCAACTTGAGTTAATATAGCCGGAATGTAAGAGGAAAATCAGAGAAGATGGACCTGCGAAGAAACCACAGGTTTTTTGACGTGCTACCTTGCCCGGGAGTAAGAGTTCCAGCAAAGAAAGATTTGCGTATGCAACAGTTTTGGAAGATATATTGGTGATCGGCATTGCGGTACGTAGAGTATCTAAGTAAAAAAGGATTGAGAGAGAGAGTTGAGGTCGAAGCTGAGCACTTTGCTTCAGGCGTACAAAGCAGCAAATGAAGCTAGTGGCCGAAATATTTGTCAGAAGTCCAATTATTTGCAATAATGAAACTGTCCACGCGGACTCCAGGCCAGCTGAAGTGTCATCGATAAGTGTAGTGGCGTTAATTTCATCGCTATTGATGCAATCATCGCACAGTGTCGCGACTAGTGACGAGAATACTAAAATGCAATGTTATAACTGTATTAGTATAGGTATGAGGCTTTATTGTAAAAACTTTAATTAAGATATATCCAAAACTTCAATAAAAAATATTTAATAGCATAGAAGTTATGTCAAGAAAGACTTTTTCTTTTATACAAAAAAAAAATCTGTTACAATTTTTTCCCTCATTTTGGGGTACAAAAAAAGAACGAAGAAGTTAAAGCTAATATTGCTCTTCTAATTTCTTTTTTTCTTTCTAATTAAACATTTTATTGAAGAAACTTTCGAAAAATCACTATAAGCAAGCATAGAGAAGGAATTAATAAAACTATTTCTAAAATCTAATAAATTGAGGATGCAATCTATTCAATATAGAGCTCGTTATGAATGTAAATATATAAAAACCATACCTGGCTTGACACATTTTAAATAGACGACAATGAGTTAAGTTTTGTAAGTTAACATTGTTATTTTTTCAAAAGTGTATGTCCTAATTCAACTCAATTTCATATTTTTAATTTTCGAAATTTCATAAAGCCGCAAACCAAACGTCATAAAAAAACACTACTACATTTTCCTGCCACTGACATACACAGCGTAGCAGTTCACAATTTTCAATAATTTCGGATTTCTTCCTTCTAAGACATATGAAACCTCTGTCCTGAATTATAGCGAAATTTAATGATGCTAACTATTATTGTCAATCGTTATTATTGGATCGCGATATGTGCGTCATTGTCACCGTCTCCACCGCCACTTTAGCAGCGGCTGCTGTCACCATCTTCACTGCCACTTCAGCAACAGTTGCTGTTACCATCTCCATCACTATCGCCACCACCACAATTGCCACCTCCATCATTTCCAACTCCACCGGTACGTAAAAAGTGTTCAGCCCATGGGATTTAATTCGAAAGGCTCAAGAAGTTGCAGACGAAAGGAAAAATAAAATTGAAGTTGGTGTGGGTAGCGCAATTTAAAATTATGCTCCAGCACAAATTCGAAAGGGACATCGAGAGGTGAAAAATCAAGATTCTGGTGAAAATCGTAAAAAATAGCTTTTATATTTTTTAAATTATTTTATTAACCTTTTTTTAACGTTAGCTTTGAATTTAATTTTTTATTTTTTTACTATCTTAAAGAAATGTGGTATTTTTGTGATTTATTTTAATTTCATAATTTCATATACCTGATGCGAATTTGAAAAGCTTTAAGAAAAGTAAAAGTAAATTTTTTTTTAATTTTTCGACTTAAAATACCAACATGTTAAAATAAGTTTAGTGAGTTTTTGCTTTTAAATAATGTATTTATATCTTAAATAATGAAAGAGGTTTCGGGTTCTATCAAAGCTTGAATATAAATTTGACTATTCAATTTTCACTTTAAATACAGAGGGGGTTGCTTCATCCGTGATGTTTTCTCCATTAGCATTGCATAAATCTTCAAAAGTATTGCAAATAAATATTATGTACAACATATGCTCTGACTCTGCTCGATGTTGGTAATCATCCTCAAATCATAATTTTTAAATAACGACACAAGTAAGTTAGTCACTGGGTATGCTAAATTTTCTATAATGAAATAGGAACTGGAAAATATTTCCTCATAAAATCTTTCAGCTTCGTGAAAGAATTTGGATCTTCTCAAAGCTTTGCAAAAATGCAGCGAGCCTGATTCTCTATTAATTATATAAGTAAACTTTTTATCGGCTTCTACACCAACCTGTATGATTTTTTTCGCTTAAAGTCAGGGCCGTGCGCAAACCTCAGCTCTAATAATTGTTTGGGTTGAAATTCCATTTACGAATTAAATTTTTTAAGTACTGTTCACCCCTTTCATATACATTAAATGAGTTGGATAGCAAAAAATTAACGTGTTTTTGAGTACATAAGGATCGTTTTCGGGTATTATGTGTAAAAAGAAATGAAAATATTTTTCGTTTGTGGTTATAAGTAAATGAGCTTTATTCAAAGGCCTATTTTGTTAGAATTTTTTTTAATTGAATATTTTGTTATTTAACAAAGAAAAATAGGTACAAGTGACAGCTGTTTCGGAGATCACTACATCTCCTCATCAGACTTCTTTTGCCAGGAATCGAACCGACGGATTCTGTAATCACAGGCGAGTGTTCTACCACTGGGCCAACGTCTTCCATGTAATTTGTTGTTATAATATTCAACTATTAGAAGTGTTAATAGATAGAATAGGCGAGATATGATCTGAAAAGTAGTGTTGCAGCTAATCTAAGACGATTATTCCGAATATGTCAGTCCGTGATCCCGGTATGAAAAATAGATCTTCATACCTTCCCGATATTTGCACAAAATTATATAAAAAAACTGTCCAGCCGTTTCGGAGATTTTTATATATTAGATATAACCAAGTTAGCCAAAACTGGGTAAGAAACTAGAAAGAGAGAAAAATATATCAATTAATTTTACATATAAACATTTACATTTTATTATTATACTATAACAAATAATTTTAAATTAACAAATTAAATTAATTAAAAAGTTTAAAATAAATGATAAAAAATAGTGCTAATAGCAAATAATGTAATTTTAAAAAAGTTATTAAATTAAAAACTTGGTAACTACATACAAATGTACAAGCTCTACAAGATAGGTAAATGTCATTTAAGGAATGGGGTATCACTTACTTTTAACTTACGAATTTTTTAGCATATTCGTTACTCTTGTTTTAGCGCCGGGAAATGAAATAACCATTTCTCCTATTTCCATATCTCTTACTTTCCTGCACATAGAAAACATATTTGTCTGCTCTAATTTTTCAATTGTTTTGGTATAATATCTATTCCTATTTGGTAACAGCGCCCTTTGCAGCGATTATAATATATGTTGTCGTTATAGTTGTACACTAGAAGTGTGTTCGAAGAAAAAGGTGAATTTTGATTATTTTTGAAAATTACTTATTTATTCATCAATATCTATTTTGTCCCCTTCAAAGTAATCCTCCTCGGATATAATAGGGAGCAAAATCTGGTGAATACGGTGGTTGAGGCATGATTACGGTTTCGCTTTTGGCCAAAATATTACGAATGAGCATTGATGTGGACCAGGTGCATTACCGTGATGCAGAATACACGAGTTGTTTTTCAACAATTCCTATCGTTTGAGCCGTATAGCTTCACGCAAACTTTGCATAACTTCCTTGTAGTATTCCCTATTAGCTGTACGACCTTTTGGCAGGAGCTCATGATGCACCACAGCATTCTAATCAAAGAAAACAGTGCAAAGCCTTCACATTTGGTCGAACTTGGCGTGCCTTTTTCGGTCTTCGCTCATGTGGCAGCTCCATTGGAATCATATTGTTACGATTTTGCCGAATCAACCTCGATGATTTCCCAAATCCTTCGGGTACGATCACAGGATTGTTAAAAAAAAGTCACCATCTATATTTGCAGTTTAATATTTTATAAAGAATGTCCTTTTATTACTCAGTAACTAACAATTCAATTCACAATTCACTTCACTATTAACAAACACTTGTATTACATAATGTTCTATTTTTACTTCACAGTAGTGTAAATAACAACGCGTTGATTTTGCGACTGATTCCTTTTGCTGCTGTGTGACGCCCTTATATACTAGTCGCCTGTTCGCAACGAAAGCCTGGAATAATCGAATTGTTCTCTATAAAGAAGGTTCTGTTGTTGTTGTTGTTATAACCAACTTCGGGGAATACTGCGGGAGTGACAGTCCTTGGTCGGATAAAAATCCGGGTCGTTCCGGTATAAAGACCCGATTGTCGCGGGAACTATTGGAATTTAGTCGCCTCTTACGACAGGCATGCCTTACCACGGGTAAATTCTTGAACCCCTTACCCGCACGTGTCAACGAAGGTTCTCGTTTTACGCTCTAGAACCTGCTTATTGGCTTCTTTCTTCCATCTGATATTCGCTTCGCAGTTTTGCCGCAGTATTGTTAGATAAGAAATGTTATGTATACCCATTGAGAAAACTAATTGATTGGTTATTTTTTGCTTAAAAGTAATTGATTGGTTATTTCGCGTCATACGAATGGTTAGTATTTTAGTTACCAATCGATCCATTTATTTACCCATTTCCATCTGAAATTGAAAGAAAATGAATTTCAATGTATTTATATTTTATTAATAATCACTTTAAATATATACATACATAATAAAATATTTGTGCAATTATGGACGTTTTTCTAAATTTCCTTCACCATTTCGCAAAAATACAATTTTTGCATTTACTAATTATTTACATTCATTTGTATACAATTTACACTGTAAACTAATTTTGTGTGCTAATCTTTTAAGTAAATGTAATATATAAAAAATACCAATTTAATACAATATAATAAAATAAAAATATTTTAATATTAATCTCTTTTATTCCATACATAAATAAAGCATATTTTCTTAAAAACAAATTTGGGATTTTGTAAAAAAACATTTGAAGATAATACATTATACAATGTTTACAATATATTCGCTTTTATAGCTCCATCTTCTGATCCCGTTGTCACTGGCCCGGTTGCAAATTACTCGGTGTTATTTATAGAGGTATAGAACTTTAAGTTGGCATTACTTTTCAAGATGGCGACCGATTTAACAGCTGTCAAGTGATTTATTCTCAGTTTGGTTTGGCAATTCATCATGAATAGACTGACGCCTAAACAACGCTTGCAAATAGTGCAATTTTATTTCGAAAATAATGGTTCTGTGCGGAAAACGTATCGCGCACTACGTCCATTTTAGCGATGTTTAGCGATGAAGCGCACTTCTGATTGAATGGCTACGTCAACAAACAAAACTGCCGCATTTGGAGTGAAGGTAATCCTCAAGTGTATGTTGAAACACCGTTACATCCAGAAAAACTGACTGTTTGGTGCGCTTTATGGGCTGGTGGAATCAATGGTCCGTAACATTGGACGTAGTGCGCGATACGTTTTCCGCACAGAACCATTATTTTCGAAATAAAATTGCACTATTTGCAAGCGTTGTTCAGACGTGAGTCTATTCATGATGAATTGCCAATCCAAACTGAGAATAATTTACTTGACAGCTGTTAAATCGGTCGCCATCTTGAAAAGTAATGCCAACTTAAAGTTCTATACCTCTATAAAAGACACCCTATACTATTGATATTTGTTGACAATTTGAAATGATATACATATATTAAAATTTGAATTTTTTAAATAAAATTCAATAAAAACTAACAAAAGTCGCTGTATTTTTGAAAATAATTGGTCACGTCTTAAGTATTTTATGTATTAGCAAAATAACATCTATTCAGAAGATTTTGTGTTGGTTTGTGTATATATAAAAAATTTGGTCGGCTCTTGAAGTTATTTGAAATATACTCGTAAGTATTTTTGCAAAATTTATTTTATTAGATAGCAACAAAAATTTGTCATAGGTTTTCAGGCACATCGCTTCGCTTTCCGAATGCTTTTTGTGGCCTGATTGCGTAGTAACTACACATATTCTCGCCTGTAACCAAGTTTTCATGCTTGTTTGTTGAAACTGTTACACCATCGGTAAATATTGATGCAATATGAGCAGACTTACAATTATCAAATTATTTTTAAAGATATTTGAAGTTAAATATGAACCTGTGACCCAAACTGCTAACTGTGTGATCTAACTCTTTTGTGGTCTATTCGCCAACATCTTCGTGTCCTCTACCAATCACTTTGATCTTTGTTTGAGGTTTGTTCTAGCATTGGTGAGTCATCACGGTTTGATAATATCGAAGCTTTGCATGAGGATGGGTTGGAGTATGTAGCAGGCTACATTATTATAAAATTGAGACTTCCCACTATATAAGCAAAAAGAAGTCATAAACATGGGTGGTCGAAAAATCAAGGGGAGTTTTGATAAAACCTTCTATTGCATTTTTAAATAAAATAAAGGCACTTGATTAATTGTTTAATCAATTTAGTGGTCAGATGATCGAGACCCAAAATAAATTTATTAAAAAAAACTATTGTTTAAATGGCGAATGTATTTTCGGATCAAAAAATTGAATACTTTAATAAAACGTTCATAAAATATGCTTATTTATCTCGTTTCATTAAGTACGTCTGAGATTATAAAAGTTAAAGGTACACTTTTTGCAATAAACTAATAGTAAACTCGTTTTCAAAACAAAAAATATTAGGAAAAAACTGTATTGAAACTTAATAAGCGAAAAAGAGTATTAAATTTTGATAATATTTCGCGAATCAGCCCTTTTTCCTTACCCTTTCGCTCCTGTTTTGTTCCCCTTAAAATACAACCTTGAACTAAGGGAGCCGACAAAACGAGCTGTCACTACGTATAACACCTTGTCTTATTGCATCATGAATTGATTCAACGTACATTTTTCCTCAATAAGTAACTATTCGCTTTACTTTTTATAATCACTTATTTTACAATTTTCACAGTCTACTATTTATACTTTACAGTAGTGTTATCAGCAACGAGGCAGCAATAAAACTGGCTCAGCAGCAACTGTCAACCGTGTATGCTTTGCCCGTATATATTAATTGCTGGAATTAACGCCTGGAAGGATCGAGGTGTTCTCGATAACGAACATTCCAGATGATGAACACTCTCGATTCTCATGGCAGTTATCGGCCTGTCTCTTTCATCTGACATTTATTTCACCTTTTAGCCACACTGCTCTCCACCTGAGTCAGTCACATTTGCCTTGCCGCAGGCTGAGAGCCTCTCTGAGTGGACCACTTTCATGTTGTTTCTCAACGTTATCCATTAACTTGCCGAAGGTTCGATAACACCGCTTTTGCTCATTTCTTTAATTATTTGGCTAACAGCGTCACATTTGGCTAGTGGAACACATGGAGGAGCTTGACAAATTGGGCTAGCGTCACCAGTATCAATACAATGTTTCACTTCGTTAGTCTTGCCAGGTTTGCTGAAATCCTTGTCGAATATATTGGAATATTTGCAGATGACTTGATTGGCCTTGTGATTGTATATACCTTCCAACCTTTCTGTCAAAGTATTTAAGTCGATTTCATATGAACGTTTGCAGTTGATGATGGCTTCACCTCTTGATATTGCCCTAATACATCTATGAATTATGCGTTCATTCTTTTGCGTCTTAGCCAGGGTTTTACCAACAATTACGTCTGATGTAGAATTTTGAGCAGCTCGAATGATGGAGTGTGATACGCCCGTATCCATTATTATTATGGGGCATTCAATTGCAGGAGCCAGCATATGCCCCTTTAGGCTGGCTCGTTTCAGTTTAACGAATGCAAAGTTGATAGTTCATCTTCCTCAGGTTTTATTCCCGTGTTATTCCTATATGTTGGAGCCCGTCTTGCGTTCGCATATCAATCGACCCGATTTCCCAGAATTAAAATACTTTCCAGTAGCGATCTTTTTATCGGTTTCAACACTAAAAAATATTTTTCTTGATAAATCTCCCTCGTCATATCTAGATTTTTCACGTCCAAACAGTTCGCTTTGTAGACTAGTCTACTTAGAAGTGCCACTGTTTCACATGTCTAAGCATATGCGACAGTTTCAACGAATGTTGACTTTGAATTCGCATACGTCTTTCTCTTGATGTATATGTTGTTGATGTTGCAATGGTCGGCGAGATAGCAGTTTACTTTCGAACAAAGGCTGTCAATATCCTGGCCAGACGCCAAAATCGAGCAGTTATCGGCGTATGAGGTCAAGGAGACGCCCTCTGGTGGAAATATAAAAATTAAACAATATAGGGGCGAAGACACCACCCTGCGGAACCTCCTGTTTAATTCTTGGTAGCTTTGAGGTTTGACCTCGAAAGTCAACCGAAGATTATAGATCACTCAGGTAATTCATGGCCTACCTCTTCAACATAGGCGGTAATGAGGAGTCCTCAATGTCCGATAGTAGCACAGCGTGATTGTTCGTGTCGAAAGCTTTCGACAGGTCCAGTGCAACTAAGACTTTTGGTTGAGGCCATAACTATCTGAATGCTTATGGCGTTATGTGCTGTTGTGGTGCTGTGCGCTTTCCGGAAGCCATGCTGATGCGCAGCTGGCCACAGATGGTGTGTGAGAGACGGGAGCGGGAAGGCCTCAATTGCTTTCGCTACTAGGAAAAGGAAAGATATCGACCAATAGGATTCTCCTTTGTTCACAGTTTTCCCCGACTCCAGCAGCGTGACCACTCTACCCAGTTTCCACATGTCAGTTTTAATTAGAGTAGTCAACGACAAATTGAAAATCTTGGCGAGGCAGTCTGCCCTTGCTAGACCCAAATGTTTTAGCATCAGCATGCTTATTCCGTCGGGGCTGATAGGTTTGGAATCTTTCGCCTTTCCGGTAACCCACTGAACCTCTTCCCTGGACAAATCAAGCGCCACGCTGGTATTTGGCTGTTTGCACAGACGGCGGGTCACTCGTCTTTTCAATATTTCAATTGAAGGGTGCAGTGTAAATATCCGACTAAAATATCTCGCACACCTCTTCGGGTACGACGAAGTGTGATCACCGAATGAAATTTCCACCCGACCATCACATTTCTTCGAATTGGACAGTGATTTAACTGTGGCTCAGAGCTTGGTTACCCCAGAGGAAAGATTGCAGAACCTTAAGTGCAGTAGGGATGAAACGGGCGGCAGCAGACACGACGATGTGGCGGGAAAACTTTGTCTACGTTGGTGACGTTGGTGGGAGTAGGAGAGCACTGAAGGCGTTCTCGATAAAGTCCGTGAAGCCAGGCCAGTTAGCTTTTTAAACTTAACAAAGGTGCGGTGGTCCACGGAGACATAGTTTGGAGGCCTCTCAATCGCGAAGTCTATGGGCAAGTGGTCCGATGCGAACGTCAGCATAGGTCGCCAATCTATTATGTTTATCATGTACTTACGTGAGATGCCATAGTATTATAGTGTTGTAGACCTGTGGCATTCAGTACGCTATTATACCGATTTTCTGATCGTTAAACATACTTAGCGATAATTTTAACGTTTCGAGTATTCGCTGTTGTCGGTAACTACATGAATAAGCCTATGTCAGCCACTATGGATACTATCCTATCAATGTGAAAATGGCAAGAGAATTTTCTTTTTTAATTGTTGGATAGCACAGTTCAATATATGAATTTTGTGCATCGATATGTGATCGTAATCTCAAGATTTTGGTTGTAAATGCTTTATACCCAGGGGCACGGCACGATTTATTTACTCCTCAACAGTGCGAAGAGTCATGCAGCCTAATTTGGAAAGTGGAAGAAAAAATATTTTTTTTTAAACTTTGTAATCAATTGGAACTCATTTATTAATTAAATGCTATCACGAATGTATTTGTTTCTCTCATTCCTTTTTCTACTTTTCTCTGTGGTGCCACCTTTTCTATATTTTAATAAAAAGGAAATGGCAGCAACAAACGTTATAATTGAATTAAGGAATCACCCAATCGTTACTCCTAGCGGCAAAATTCGTTAGTTAATGGCTCGAGAAATCGTAACGATATAATTTACAGAATTCCCCTCAAGGAATGGGCGCTGGTGCCTGTTTTCAGCACTACTAGCAGAGTATAAAGGAGTATGGCAACTATCAGCTGAATTCAGCAAATTTGATGAACGCTTGCACAAAAAGTACTGTGTCGAATGGTATAAATGAAGCACACACTTTCTTAGATACATGTACCACCAACTTTTATTTAAGTAGATTAAATTACAAAGTGTATTATACTGTGGCGAAAAAGCAAAGCGAAAGGCAGATGAAAGAGAGAAGCCGATAGCTGGCATGTTCTATAGCGAGAAACGAGAACATTCGTTAGCGAGAACGCTTCGATTATTCGTTAGCGAGAACGCCTCGATTATTCTAGACGGTTGGTTGCGAACGGCCGACTACTATATAAGAGCGACATCAGCTGCAAAATCAGTCAGTCGTGAAGTAAAAACGTTGGAGATTACATTACATTTAAGTAATAAAATCAGTACATTGTGAAAGTTGTATACAAGTGATTGTAAATAGTAAAGTAAATTGTAATTGAATTGTGAATTACTGAGAAATCAATTGAATTCTTTATAAATAAAGAAACTGCAAATTAAGTTGGCCATTTTATTTAACAATCCAGAGATCGTACCCGAAGGATTTGGGAAATCATAGAGGTTAATCAGCAAAATCGTAACAATTGGTGTCAGAAGTGGGATTGTTAAATAAATCCCAAGGGATAATAATTGAAAAATGGTGAAGATTCAGGATTTGACGATACCTCCTCTCAAGAAGGAGTTGGCAAAGCGAGGATTGTCTACAACAGGAAATAAGGCAGAGCTGCAATCGAGACTGCGAGAATCAATGGAAGTTGAAGGTATCGACTTGAACCAATACGAATTCCGCCGCGAGGATGAAGATGTATCCCTGAAGGATGTTGACAAGGAAGAGGCTATTGATTCTTCGAAGGGGTTGGAGCACCCATCAAGTAAGATTCAAGAAAATGCCCCTGGCTCATCTACCGGTATGGACATGAACATGTTGTTGAATGCAATTTCACAAATCAATGACAACATGTCACAAAAGATGGATGCACAGGATGCCAAGATATCAGAAAAGATGGATGCACAGGATGCCCGTAATTCGCAAAATATATCTGCATTAATGCCAGCATTACATCACAAATGGTTGAACAGAGGGAGCAGATGTCATCCTTAGAAGGAATAATCGCGCAAATACAGCAAAATCTGGTGAGAGACAATGCAGAACTTAAGGAAAGACAGGATCTACTTGAGAGCAAAGTGAACGAATTGCAAGGTCGGCAAGAAAAAATAGAGGATCTAATTAAGACCGAAATCAACGAGCTCGAGCGTCGTGTCCTAGATTTGCAGTTGCATATTCCAACCAGATCGATGAATATCCCCTGGATAGAAGCACCATCCTTTGACGGCACAACTCCTTTCCAGATCTTCAGGCTCCAGTTCGAGAAAACGGCTGAGTTAAATAATTGGACTATCGACGAAAAATCTGCTGCGCTGTTTGTTGCGTTGAAGGGACCTGCAGCGGAAATTTTGCTAACTATTCCCGAATATGAGAGGGATAACTATGACGCAGTAATGCGGGCCCTGGAAAGACGCTATGGTGGCGAGCATAGGAGGCAAATTTATCAGATGGAGCTGGAACAGCGTGACCAAAAATACAATGAATCTCTGCAAGAATATGCTTTTGAAATCGAAAGATTGACTCATCTAGCAATTGGGAACACATCGCGTGAGCATCTGGAAAGAGTAAAAATCCAGAGGTTCATCAGCGGAATTAAGGACGTGTACACCAAGCGGGAGACTTATGCGAATCCAAAGTTAACATTCGCTGAGACGGTTGGTCAGACACGTGAAGCAGCGGCACTGCTATGTAAGCCAGCCTACAAAGTGAAGCGTTTGGAGGTAGAAACACCAGATGTGAGGACTGAAATATTGAAAACTCTGAAGTCGATAGTAGGAATGAATCGTTCTGGTGTTAAGAATCAAGGTGGAAAGTGTTTCGGTTGCGGAGAAGAAGGTCACTTCGCACGCGAATGCCAGTCGGGTTCCAACAGATAGGAAAAGAGGATGCTCAAAAGCTGAGGGCATAATAGACGTCCGGCGAATGACAGTTACATCAGCAGAAGAGTGGGGACAAGTCACTTAAGGAAATGTCAGCAAGAAGATCCAGACTTGGAATTATTAATGCACGGATTGGAGGTGAACAGACGGCCAAGTAAAGAACAAATGGCAGCGGAAAGTCCCATCGCGAAAGCATACTGGGCACAATGGAACAGTTTAGAATTGATATCTGGCTGTTTGCATAGAGTATGGGAAAGTGAAGATGGCCAGTGCTCTCGGAAGCTTATAGTAGTTCCGAGGTTAAGAATTCCGGAAGTTCTTAAGGAATTCCATAATGGTCCTAGTGGAGGGCACCTAGGCATTACAAAAACGCTGGAGAAGATCAAGCAGCGGTTCTATTGGGTTGGCTGTCGTCAATCGGTCGCTGAGTGGATTGCTAATTGCACGGAGTGCATTGCAGCTAACGGGCCAAAGTCACGAAGTCATGGGCAGATGAAGCAGTGTAACTCAGGTGCACCATTTGAGCGGGTGGCCATGGATGTAGCCGGTCCATTCCCTATGAGCAGAGAAGGAAACAAATACGTTCTACTACTTTAGTAAATGGCCTGAGGTCTACCAATTCCAAACCAGGAAGAGAAAACAGTTGCGGATGCATTCACACACAATAGGGTTACCAGATACGGTGCGCCTATAGAATTGCATTCAGACCAAGGAAGAAACTTTGAAGCGGCGGTGTTCCAGGAGATGTGCCAGTATTCGAAAAACACGAACGAGAGTCCTGCATCCTCAATCAGATGGGATGGTAGAGCGATTCAACCGGACCCTGGAAGAGCACTTGCGGAAAGTAGTGAACAAGCATCAGGATGATTGGGATATGCATATACCGCTTTTCCTGATGGGATATCGGTCCGCAGTGCACGAAACAACGGGTCAATCCCCTGCGAGGATACTGTTTGGTAGTGAACTTCGTTTGCCCAGCTATTTAAAATTTGGAATAACTGGTGATGCGAGAAGAATTGGAAGGAAGCGTCTACTGTTCTCGAGGAAGAGTTAAGAGAGATACATGCTCTTGTGAGGCATCGAACTTAAATTATGAGTGATAAAATAAAGGCTAGGTGGGACGATGAACTCCGAAGGCTTCCAAAATGGAGATTTGGTGTTGCTGCACAATCCACAATGAAAGAAAGGTTTGTCCCCAAAACTGCAATGCAATTGGAAGGTCCATACAAGATAATCAAACGACTAAACGACGTAGTGTACCGAATCCAAACTGTAGGGAGGCCAAAAAACAAGATGAAAGTGGTCCACTTAGAGAGGCTTGCTGCGTTTGGAACAGCGAATGTGTCTGATCGGGACGATCAGACTTAGGTAGAGGGCAATGCGGCCAAAATTCGAAGCGAATGACAGATGAAAGAGAGGAGCCGACAACTGGCATGTTCTAAAGCGTAAACGAGACGATTATCGTAAACGAGACGATTATCGTAACGAGACGATTATGTTAACGACGCGATTATCGTAACGACGCGATTATTCCGGGGGTTTCGTTTTCAAGCAGCAAAAAGTATATAAGGGCGGCACATGACTGCAAAAGTGATCAGTCGTGAAGTAAAAGCGTTGGAGATTACATTACATTGAAGTAATAAAAACAGTACATTGTGAAAGTTGTATACAAGTGTTTGTAAACAGTAAAGTAAATTGTAATTGAATTGTGAATTACTGAGTAATCAAAAGGATATTAATTAAATTCTTTATAAATAAAGAAACTGCAAATTAAGTTGGCAATTTTATTTAACAATCCAGAGATCGTACCTGAAGGATTTGGGAAATCATCGAGGTCAATCAGCAAAATCGTAACAATATTGTGGCGAAAATGCGGAGCGAATGTGAGATGAAAGAGAGAAGTCGATAACTGGCATATTCCAGAGCGTGAAACAAGAACATTCAACGATTCGATTATTCTAGGCGGTTGATTGCGAGCAGTCGACTACTATATAAGAGCGCCACTCAGCTGCCAAGTCAATCGGTCGTAAAGTAAACGCGTTGGTGATTACACTAAAGTGAAGTAATAAAAATAGAACATTTTACAAATTGTAATACAAGTGATTGTAAATAGTGAAGTGAATTGTAATTGAATTGTGAATTGCTGAGTAATAAAAGGACATTAAATAAATTCTTTGTAAATAAAGGAACTACAAATTAAGTTGGCGATTTTTATTTAACAATCCAGAGATTGTATCCGAAGGATTTGCAAAATCGAGGTTGATTCAGCAAGATCGTAACAATTGGTGTCAGAAGTGGGATAGTTAAATAAATCCCAAAGGATAATAATTGAAAAATGGTGAAGATTCAGGATTTGACGATACCTCGTCTTAAGAGGGAACTGGCAAAGCGTGGATTATTTACAACGGGCAGAGCTGCAATCGCGATTGCGAGAAGCAATTGAAGTCGAAGGCATCGACTTAAACAAGTACGAATTCCATCGCGATGACGAAGAGATATCCTTGAAGAATATAGACAAGGAAGAGGCTGTTGATTCTGCGAAGGAGTTGGAGTCGCCATCAAGTAAGATTCAAGAAAAGGCTGCTGTCTCATCTACGGGTATGGATATGAACATGTTGTTGGCTGCAATTTCACAAATCAATGCCAACATTTCACAAAAGTTGGATGGAGTAGAAGGAACAATCGCACAAATACAGCAAAATCTGTTGAGAGACAATGCAGAACTTAAAGAAAGACAGGATCTAATTGAGAGAAAAGTCAACGAATTGCAAGGTCGGCAAGAAAAAGTAGAGGATCTAATTGAGACCAAAGTCAACGCATTGGAAGGTCGTATTCGGGATTTGCAGTTACAGTGTCCAACCACTTCAGTGTACGCTCTTAAGGTAAAATCACCATCTTTTGACGGTAAAATTCCCTTCCAAGTCTTCAAGCTCCAGTTTGAGAAGACGGCTGCAACAAATAACTGGAGCATAGAGGAAAAATCTGCTGCACTATTCGTTGCATTGGAAGGACCTGCAGCAGAACTTTTGCAAACTATACCCGAATATGAGAGAAATGATTATGACGGATTGATGCGAGCCCTGGAAAGACGCTATGTTAGCGAACACAGAAGACAAATTTACCAGATGGAGTTAGAAAAGCGCGACCAAAACCCAACGAATCTCTACAGGAATATGCTTCGGAAACTGAGAGATTGGCTCATTAAGCCATTGGAGACACATCGGGTGAGTATCTCGAAATGGTGAAAATATAAAAATTCATCAGCGGAATAAAGGACATTTACACCAAGCGAGAGACATATGCGAATCCAAAGTTGACATTCGCTGAAACTGTTGCGTATGCTCAAACACGTGAAACGGCGGCACTCATAAGCAGACCAGCATACAAAGTCAATAAAGTGGAGATTGAAACACCAGATCTGATGACCGAAATATTGAGAACTCTGAAGTCGAAAGAAGGAATGAATCTTTCTGGTGTCAAGAATCAAGCTGGAAAGCCTGGTCACTTGGCACACGAATGCAAAACGGGTTCCAGCATAAGGAAGGACAGAGAAAACGGAAGGCTGAGGAGGATGAACCATCAACTTCTCAGTCGTTAAACTAAAACATCGTGCAGGCCTACAAGTAGAAAAACTGCCATGTGATCAAAAAACAGCTGAGATCACCTGATCGAAATAATCCACTTTTTGACCCAGGGACGAAATAAATATCAAAAGAAGTAATAGTACTAACGCATTTTTTAGTAGCAAATATTGAAAAAGCATAAAGTTTTTTACTTATTAGTTTATACAAAACTAAAAACATATATACAACATATTAAATTTCTTTATTAATTATCTTTTGTTAAGTGTTTAAGTATTGCTTTTCCACACCACCATTACGGTCGCAATAAAGGCGCGTTACCGATTTTTTTTTGGTGCTCGGTTCCCCAGGAGGCCTATTTTCACCCATATACATATATTACTTATTTACAATGTAAACTATATTGCACAATAAAAACTTAATAAACAACAAAACAAAAACAATTCACAAAAAAAGTTAAATAAATACAAAATTCAATAAGAACAAATTTTTTTTTTAAATATATCACAAATTCAGGTACATGCATTTAAACAAATTACTAAATCGAATAAATAGAAATATCTTAAACTAATCCACCCACAGCGAAGCCCTAAACTATAATCCTAAAACATATACAAGGACATGGCGAATAAATGGGGCCTATAACACAAAGTACACGAAATTCATACTTAAAAAATAAGAAAACCTGCCTACTAATCTAATTAAAAAAATATTCAAATCGAAATAAAAATCTAAGGGCATCAGACGTTGACGGACAAACAATTGGACAACTATTACGTAGACGGACAGACGTTAGAAAAATTACGGACTAAAGGTGAGCATTATTTATGAGTAACACATAAAAATTTTATATTTTTAAAATCTTGCTGTTTCACCTTCTTATTGAATGCGTTCGTTAGAAAGTAAGTTCTAATTTTGATGAACATACTTTTTATTGTGTCGGAATTGCAGTTCTCGCAGCATAAATACGGCTCCACATCCGACATTTTTTCATACAATATTTGAGAAAATCCTATCTATGGCAAGTAGAATCGAAATATTCTGTGAAGATATTTTCGATATTTGTTATAAAGTTTATAAACTCATTTGGTGGTTTTAGCATTTGACAATTGCTATATTGTTTTTCTTTGGTAAAATAAAAATCTTTTTCTGTGATTCCACCATGGAACCTTGGCAAGGGCATTAAGCAATTATGGTGCTTAAAATATTTGTAATACAAATAGCCGCAAAAATAAACAAACGCATTTCGATGAATAAAACTACTTTCATCGACATCAATATTTATTTCGATTTGAATATTTTGGAATAAAGGTAAGGTAGGTCTTGGCAATCCTTGACAATTTTGCCAAGAAGTATCTTTAACCAAAACGTCATTACAGGCGCTTTGGAGGGAACTAGTAGAAAAAGACTCCCACTGGTCTTCTGGCAAGAGTTCGCAATTTCCCTTATTTACCAATCGAATAAACCCTATGCCCCAGGCTTGTCTGAAGAGATAAGAGAAACGCTGCGGAGTTATTCTCACATCAAATCCCCCTCCCCTTCGAATGTGTTCGAAAAAATTTTCTAATCTGTCCTGTGTCAGTTTTCTTGTCATCAAATGATTAAAACCCTGCTGTGACCAGAAACGCCACAAATGTCTTAAACTGCCTAAATTGAGGAGCCAACCTTTTATAAAACTAAAAGTATTCGTGATATCACGACCGAAGCTATCATGAACTCGGAGAGAATTCAAGAAATTTTCGGCTTCCTCAAGAAACTTCAATTGATCCGCAGATGCTGAAAAGGGTTCCTTAAAATTCCCTATTGCTCCAAAAACATTACTATTAAAAATATTAAATAGCTTATCGAAAAAAAGGACAAACTCGGCTGTATTAACAAAAGATGGAGACTTAGAACTATGAAGACTCCCGGAGCTATAGGTGGCGAACATTGCATTTGCTACAGAATAACTAAATACTTGAGAAGCTAACTGAACGCTCATTTTCTGAAATGGTTTAGGGGCGATATGAGCCGAAGTTAGCTTATGAGTACAACTAATACTGTTAGTAGTGCCATTTTCATAAACATGCACTATATCCGACCATTCAACAGGTCGGCCGTGAAAAGAACCCCTATTTTTTCTTATTTTCAAGACAGTTCCGTGTACTTTTTAAAAGATGAGGGGAGTCAAAAAAGTAGAATATTTTTTGCTCATTTACAATGAAAAAGGGCCTATATGTTGTTACTCCTACAATTCTTGAAAACTTAACAAAATTTGATCCTTGGTCAGTGACCATTTGGCAGGGACGCAAACCAATACTCTGGAGCTGACCAATGGCTTCGAATATGTATTTTTGCATAATATCTCCTTTGCATACTTTATGCACAAAAAAATAAGCAAAGGGGTGCGTCCAAGTGTCTCCACCAATACCTTGGCTACACTAGTAGCCACCCTGGAGGTACGATTTTCATTTCCATAGTCTTCTACACCTACTATCCAGTCCCTATTCCTTTCATACTGTAAATGAATTTTGAGAGACATTTCGTCACAACATATCGAAACATATCTCTGTGCGTCCGTGAAGCTACGGCTTCTCAGTTCCAGAGCTTTTATGCTGCTATAATTGCAGCCAGGGTTTCGTGGCCAACCTTGAACGAAATGTTCAAGAGTAACTTGTGAAGGCCAATTGAAAATGGGCTTTAAGTGTCTATACGCAATAGGTGATAGGAATTTTACGGCCAGAGCAATTGTTTTTAATTCCCTATCAAATCTATAATCCTTTGGAGATCGGGTTGTATTTTTTAAGCAATTCCTCACACATATAGCAACATGTGGAGGTAATTTGCAACACAGCTCTGCAATATGTCTGTTTTCGTCCTGCCTAACTACATTAACAGACAAAGTTTCCCTATTTTCTAATGTTTCTACTCTCCTTTCCAAATATTTCACCTTATTGCGCAAATGTTCAATTTCCTGATTTTTTATATCTAAATCCTCCCGATATCTTCTTTTTCTCGGAGTCCCCTCCGATAAAAAAAAACAACTAGTTTGTGTCTGTCTACTATTTGCGCACGTTCTAACTACATTGGGAATCTCTAAAGTTGAGCAGTATGGATGCTCTATATGTACTACGGGACGAGGGGACTCTTGCAAAGTCGATTCAACTTCAAAAGAAGGGTCAATTGAAGTTAAATCGCTTTCTACTCTCATTGAAGGAAAAAGTATCGGGCTTATATTTTCGTTCCCTACTTCTATAAAATTGTCTTGTCCGTCTTCGTTATTTAAACTACCTACATAAAATGAAATGCTACAGTCATTTTCCCTACAAACATTCACTGTGGGTGCTAATATACTTAAATTTAAATCCGGTATGGCGGTGCAATGAAGAAGCCGCCCCCTTCTAAGTTGATGAGAGAAATGCCTTTGGCACGCATACAAATTTTTGGCTGTTGGTTCTTTTAAACAACCTAATCCACTCTTGCTGCCTAATTAAAAAAGAAAAATTCGTTAGCTATACTGAAAAAGTTAATTTATTTAAGATATTATTTCCTCTTTCTCAAGAAAAAATAATACTTAAGCAAATAAATTAATTAAGCGAAGGGTTTTATTTTATTTAGAATTACGTGCCCGCTCGACAGCCGGAACTCCCTTACTTCCCAAAATCGTTAGATTTGTTATAAAGAATTGAGCAAGCGCTTGCTCAATTATCTAGTTTTTTACCCAGTGCTGGTTGGCAGGGTTATGAATATATTATATTCGCACATACATATACACACACAGGCATGTACAATTGTAGAAAAATTGCATAAAAATTGGAATGATTTAGTCCAAAACTGAATCATATCTCACTATAGACATATGTACAATAAAAGTTTACTAAGTCCCTAACAGGAGTAAAAATATTCTGAATGTATATAATTTGAATTCAAATAAATTTAAAATTTTTCAGTTGGAATAACAAATTATAATATGCACAGCAATGAAATATCAAAGGAAAACGTTAATTTTGAAATTTTTTTTAAAAGTACTTATTTAGTCAATTGAACCAATCTTAGAAGCACTTCTGAAATGCAAATACGGTGGTTAAAGCAAGATTACGGTTTTGTTTTTGGCAAAAAAATCACTATATGCATTCATGTGTGAGCTGGTGCATTATCGTGTTGCAAAATCCACGATTAGTCTTCCCACCTTGAGTATTGCTTCACGCAATAACTTCCTTGTAGAATTTATTATAAACTGTATGACCTTTTGGCAGGAACTCACGATTCACCATATCATTGTAATAAAGAAATCTTCAACATTTCCTTTGAACATACCTCGTACAAACTAGAAAACATGTTTTCAAAAATTTTCGTTTATCACAAATCTGTTGCAAAATACAATTTTGTGTGGTAGCCTTGGTGTTTCGCCTCAATACACTAATATAGTATCTGGTCCACTCCGAACCAAACAGGAGACCGTTAGCACATGCACACCAATTTGTTTTTCAATTCTGTAAAGCCGTTTTTAAAGACGTACACACATACACACATGAAGCTTTGCAACGCTCTTATTTACCATCGCAATTTTATACACAAAAATATTTGTTAAACAATTAATACAATTCTATAATTGTTATAAATGTGTTCTTAACACTCACCGGGCTGTTTCTCCTACCATTGGAAAAGGATATAAGGGCACCCCTAGACTGCAACCTGCGGCACACCTCCTGAATGGCATCTTGTATTCTGGAAGCGAAGGATCAATTATTAATAATTTATATATTTAGTTACATAGATTTACTTACCAAATGAGGAAATTAATGAAACTATCCTGAAACTATTCCCGAAATTTAAACTTTCCGTTTTCATTGCTATTAAAATTGAAGTAATGTCTCGCAGGGATGTAATCAATGTTAAAATAATATGAAAATTTAGGTTTTAATAAGAGCCTTAAATGTTAAAATTTTTGAATTTAAGCCCCCCATAATAATAAAGTTTATATATATAATACATTACCATCAATTAAGTGTAATCTCCACCTTTAGTTTTTTTTAAATCTTCTTAAATTTAAAATGAACTCTGAAAACTAATTTAAAACTTTCATAGCAAATATATTTAGCACGGCAACTCTTTCTGCTAAAACTAGCGGTTTTTGCTCAAAATTCATGGAAACATAGCAAAAATAGTTGATAGGCAACACGCGGCTCATGCCTGCGGTTGGTGCCTATTCCCAAATTCGCCTTTTCATTCCATTCTATTCTTATTCCAATTTCTGTTCTTCACACAGCGTTCTGTTAAACATGTATGTGTAAAAAAGTGAGATTGTATGTGTGAAAATTAGAAGTTTTGTTACTTGTAGGGCTGTACGATGAACTAAAACGAGCCAGTCTAAAGGGGCGTATGCTGGCTCCTGCAGTTGAATGTCCCATAATCTCCGTCTCGCAAATTGGCAGAAAAACGAGCAACATTACTACTGGTGGATATCTGGATGGACGCGAGCGAATATTAAGAGTGGATACTGGCGCATCACATTCGATCATTCGAACTGACCTGATCGCTAAAGAAGTGAGACCATTACCTGGAGCAATCTTGAAAGTGGCAGACACCCAAGTGGTGGGCGAAGTAACATGTCAGGTCACAATAGGGGATGTGACGGTGTTACACAGCTTTATAGTCGCGCAGATTGTGGATGAGGTAATCATAGGATTGGACTTCTTGATGGATCAGAATATCAAGATCAACTTGAATAACCAAATCATGGAGTATAAAAACATGGAAGTACCACTAAGTATTGGCTGTAGTTCCACGTATAGTAGCAAGCAAGTGGTCCTAGAAGGAACCGAAGTGATCCCACCAAAGTCAGAAGCAGTTGTTTGGGCGAAAATTAATGGAGATTGTGGGACAAACAAATTGTGGGTTGTCGAAGCAGCGCAAAATTATACACCGGACGTACTTATTGGTAAACCCCTAGCTAAGACGCAAAAGAATGGACACATCCCAGTGAGAGTATTAAATGACTTCAGATCACCAGTAAAAATTCCAATAGGAATTAGGGCAATGTCAAGAGGTGGAAGCCATAATCAACTGTAATGCTTCATTGGAAAATGACTCCATTAGCAGGAAGGACATGGAGGAAGACTTAAGACAAGATGCATGGACGCAAGGGTTGGAAGACAAGTACAAGCACAAGGCCAGCCAAATGATCCGCAAATACTCCAACATATTAGACAAGGATGGCAACAAACCAGGCAGGACGAACGTAGTGAAACATTGCATTGACCCTGGTGACGCAAGACCAATTCGTCAAGCCCCTCGAAGTGTTTCACTAGCCAAACGTGACGCTGTTGGCCAAATAATTAAGGAAATGAGGGAAAGCGTTGTTATCGAACCATCGGCAAGTCCATGGAGCTCTCCGGTAGTATTCTTGAAGAAGAAAGATGGCCAGTTGCGGTTCTATCTGAGATTAAACGATGTCACAAAGAAAGACAGCTATCCTTTGCCCAGCATCGATGGCACAGAATGGTTCTCAACACTTGACCTTAAGAGCGGGTATTGGCAAGTAGAAGTGAGTGAAGGTGATAAAGAGAAGACAGCCTTTAGTGTTGGCAACAGTCTATGGCAATTTACGGTAATGCCATTTGGGTTATGCAACGCTCCTGCCACTTTTGAAAGACTAATGGACCATGTGCTCAAAGGACTACACTGGAAGACTTGTTTGGTGTATCTGGATGCCATCATAGTATTGAGAAAAAGCTTCGATGAACATCTGAGTAATTTGGAAGAAGTTTTCCAGAGAATAGATGGCGCTGGTCTTAAACTAAGTCATAAGAAGTGCTCTTTATTCAAGAAGGAGGTGAATTACTTAGGTCATCAAGTAACCATGAAGGGTCACTGCGAAGGAAAAAATAGAAGCAGTGAAGGATTGGCCGAGACCCAGAAATTTGCATGAATTAAGAAGTTTTCTTGGGCTGTGTACTTACTATAGCCGCTTTGTTCCGAATTTCACCAGCGTAGATCATAGTCTTCATGAGCTCACAAGGAAAAATTAATCTTTCGAGTGGAAAACTGAACAAGAGGAGGCTTTCCTAGCTTTAGAAGAACGGCTATGCTCTGCACCTATTCTAGCGTACTCGCTTCCAGGTGCAACATTTATTCTGAACCCAGATGCTAGTGGTTATGGCATAGGAGGTGTACTTTCGCAAGTGGTTGATGGGCAGGAGAAGATAGTTGCCTCCTATAGCGGGTCTATTGGAAAACCAAAGCGGAACTACTGAGCAACTCGGAGAGAACTATTAGGGTTGGTGGATTGCATTAAACACTTCCACAAATATCTGTATGGTCAACATTTCCGAATTAGAGCGGATCATGCAGCGCTGAAGTGGCTACTACATTTCAAGAATCCCGAAGGGCAGCTTGCACGATGGATTGAGAGGCTGCAAAGTTATGACTTCACCATCGAGCACCGCAAGGGGAATACGCACGGAAATGCTGACGCTATGTCCCGTCGACCATGTAATATGGAATGTAAGCACTGCTCAAAAGCCGAGGGTAAGGAAGACATAATCGATGTCCGGCTAATGACAGTTACATCAGCAGAAGAGTGGGAGGCAAGTCACTTAAGGAAATGTTAGCAAGAAGATCCGGACTTGGAATCAGTAATGCACGGATTGGAGGTGAACAGACGGCCAAGTAAAGAACAAATGGCAGCGGAAAGTCCCATCGCGAAGGAATACTGGGCACAATGGTACAGTTTAGAGTTGATATCTGGCTGTTTGCATAGAATATGGGAAAGTGAAGATGGTCATAGCACTCGGAAGCTTATAGTAGTTCCGAGGTTAAGAATTCCGAATGTTCTTAAGGAATTCCATAAAGGTCCTAGTGGAGGGCACTTAGGCGTTACAAAAACGCTGGAGAAGATTAAGCAGCGGTTCTATTGGGTTGGCTGTCGTTAATCGGTCGCTGAGTGGATTGCTAATTGCACGGAGTGCATAGCAGCTAAAGGCCCAAAGTCACGATGTCATGGGCAGATGAAGCAGTATAACTCAGGCGCACCATTTGAGCGGGTTGCCATGGATGTAGCCGGTCCATTCCCTATGAGCAAACAAGGAAACAAATAGGTTGCTGTGGTTATGGACTACTTTAGTAAATGGCCTGAGGTCTATCCAATTCCAAACCAGGAAGCGAAAACAGTTGCGGATGCATTCACTCACAATTGGGTTACCAGATACGGTGCGCCTATAGAATTGCACTCAGACCAAGGAAGAAACTTTGAATCGGCGGTGTTCCAGGAGAACGACAGCTCTGCACCCTCAATCAGATGGTATGGTAGAACGATTCAACCGGACCCTGGAAGAGCACTTCCTGAAAGTAGTGGACAAGCATCAGGATGAGTGGAATATGCGTATACTGCTTTTCCTGATGGGATATCGGTCCGCAGTGCACGAAACAACGGGTCAAACCCCTGCGAGGATACTGTTTGGTAGTAAACTTCGGTTGCCCAGCGATTTAAAATTTGGAATAACTGGTGATGCGAGAAGAATTGGGAAGATAGCGTCTACCGATCTCGAGGAAGAGTCAGGAGAGATAGATGCTCTTGTGAGACGGCGAACTCAAATTATGAGTGACAAAATGAAGGCCAGGTATGACAAGGCGATGAACTCTGAAGTTTTCCAAAATGGAGATTCGGTGTTGTGGTACAATCCACAACGGAAGAGTGGTTTCTCCTCAAAACTTCAATGCAATTGGGAAGATCCATACAAGATAATCAAACGACTAAGCGACGTAGTGTATCGAATCCAAACCGTTGGGAGGCCAAGAAACAAGATGAAAGTGGAACAGCGAATGTGTCTGATCGGGACGATCAGACTTAGGTGGAGGACAGTGTGGCGAAAATGCGAAGCGAATGTCAGATGAAAGAGCGGAGCCGACAACTGGCATGTTCTAGAGCGTGAAAAGAGAACATTGAGCGATTCGATTATTCTAGGCGGTTGGTTGCGAGTAGCCGACTGCTATATAAAGGCGCCACTCAGCTGCCAAGTCAACCAATCGTAAAGTAAACGCGTTGGTGATTACACTACATTGAAGTAATATAAATAGAACATTGTACAAGTTGAAATACAAGTTATTGTAAATAGTGAAGTGAGTTGTAAATTGAATTGTGAATTACCGAGTAATAAAAGGACATTAAATAAATTGTTTATAAATAAAGAAACTGCAAATAAAGTTGGCACTTTTTATTTAACAATCCAGAGATCGTACCCGAAGGATTTGGGAAATCATCGAGGTTGATTCAGCATGATCGTAACAATACATTATATTTGTATATTAATAATTTTTGTTTTATTTTTTTTTAAGTTTACAGAATATATCGATAATGTTCAAAGTGGACATATAAAAAGACCATCATTTCTACTACCGCTGAACAATGATGAACAATAATCGTACGAACGACCTTTTATTTACACAAAACTACTATGTATGTGCATACATATTATGGCGAAAATACGATGCGAATGTCAGATGAAAGAGAGAAGCCGATAGTTGGCATGTTTTAAAGCGCAAATCAAGAACATTTTTTATCCAGAACGATTCGATTATTCCAGGCGATTGCCTGCGAACACCCGAGTTGTATATGAGGGCGATACACAACTGCAGAGAGTCAGTAGCTAATCAGCCGTAAGGTAAACACGTTAGTGATTACACGTTAGTGATTACACTACAGTGAAATAATAAAAAAAGAACATGGAGCAAATTGTAATAAAAGTGATTGGAAATAGCGATGGGAATTGTAATTGAAATGTGAATTACTGAGTAATAGAAGGACATTAAATAAATTATTTATAGATAAAGAATCTGCAAATAAAGTTGGCGGCTTTTGTTTAACAATCCAGAGATGTACCCGAAGGATTTGGATATCATCGAGGTTGAATCAGCAAGTTTGTAACAATATGTATGCATGTATAATACTTAAATATGGAAAGTTAAATAATATACTAAATTATTAATATCAAGGGTAATTTAAAAGATCATTCATCATTATTTCAGCGTGAAGTAATTTCAATAAATTTTGAATGTCTACTATATCTGGAACAAACAGTTGTAGATAATGTACGAATATGTCCATATGTATATCTATGGCATGTTGTATGATATACAGAGGTGATATGAACTCAAAGGTATCGCCTATAAAATATCCACACATCCAACTGGTGTTCTAATGGATTTGAAATTAGTATTAAATACGAGAATAGTGCGGAGATTTAGAACAAACAGCAATTGCAATTTCTATCGCATTCAATGATTTTGATCAGAAAATTTGACCTGATATTCAAGAATCGTAGTATGTAGGGGTCGGAATAGAAGAAGGCGAATTCACAGAAGCACTGGAGTACTTAACTACATCAGGGCGTGACTACGCGGAGGTCAGTGGCGATAATCAACAACAAAGTGATAACGCTGATGATGAGCTTTAAATTATTTTCATTAAATAAAAATTAAAAGGTTTATAAAAATGGATTTTTTACTTGTTTGAAGAAATAATAATAATTATTGTTAAGATAGTCTAATGAATATACGCCAGTTGTTTAATTCAGCAAAGTATTTATTTATATGTAATTAATTTATTGTGTAATAAACACGTGTGTGCTGCTCAAGACGGTTATTAAGAAGAGATTAAAGATGATAGTTGAGTATCGATAGTTACTTATAACTATTCGCTCTTATATATATAGTGTTGCCATACAAATATAATATAAATGTACCATATCTCAACACGCCTCCTTACATTTATATTTCATATACATGGTTATACCATGATTTGGCATACTTTATTTCATATAAACTTATTGCAATAATATGTCTCTAAATTTTACAAACTTCACAGTTCCCAACGCTTTAGTAAAAATGTCTGCAATATTGTTCTCAGACGCAACTTGTACAATTTCAATAATTCCTTGTTTTACATTTTAATGTACAAAATGATAATGAACTTCAATATGCTTTGAGTTTCTTGTAAAATTTCCATACTTTGCAATGGTTAACGCCCCTGTGTTCTCTTTAAATATTTTAATCGGTTTACAACCTTTTTTGAATACATCATTAGTTACACTAAGCAGAAAAATTATATCTGTTACAGCTTCTGACATAGCAATATATTCGGCAAATATAGATGACTTAGTTACAATATTTTGTTTTTTTGGACTTCCAATATATTACGTTTCCAAATAAACGAATAACAAAACCTGTGGTTGATTTCCTATCTACAATATCTCAGCAAAATGTGCATCTACAAAACAGTCCATTACATCGGCATTAATATTTTTACGATAGGTCAATTTTATTTTCCTTGTTAGGTATAAATATTTAAGAACTCGCATTGCATACTTAAAATGCGTCTCATCGTAGCAATTTTGGAATCTACTTAGAAAATTTACACTGTAGGCTATGTCAGGCCTTGTACCGGAGCTAATATACAATAGTGAACCTATTAGGTTTCTATAACTTACATCTTCATTAAGTTCAGATTTCTCCAATTTTAAATTCATTTGCATTGGCGTCCTATATAATTTTGCGTTTACAATTTTATACTTTTTAGCTAATGATTCTATATACATTTCCTGACTTAAAAACATAGTATTACGCAATCCATATTCATATTCAATATAAATTCCAATATAGGATTTAACTTTTCCCATATCTTTCATTTTAAATTTTTTACTTAGTTCGTCTTTAATACCAGTGATTTCCTGTATATCTTCGCAACATATTAATAAATCATCTACAAACAATAACAAATATGTATTAAATTTATTTCCGGCTTTAACATAAAGGCAGTAATCATATTTGCACCTACGAAAACCAAGGGTAGCTAAAAATTCGTTCATACATTCATACCAAGAACGAGGGCTTTCCTTTAAGCCATATAATGCTTTATTTATCTTATATACTCTTTCCGTATTATCTAAATAGCTGATTGGTTGTTTTACATATACCTCTGATAGTACTTTGCCATTTAAGAAAGCTGTTTCAACGTCCATTTGATGAACTTCTAAACTATTTTGACAACAATACGACAACAACAATTTTAAAGTTTGCATTTTAGCTACTGGGGAATAAGTATCATCAATACCCTCTTTTTGCTGAAACCCCCTAACTACTAATCTGGCTTTGTACTCACCGTCAGCCTTCTTTTTATATACCCACTTTACATCTAGCGCCTCCTTGTCACGTGGTTTCGTCATAAGTTTCCAAGTGTTGTTTCTTACCAAACTGCTCATCTCTCGATTCATTGCTTCTCTCCATTTTGTTGCTTCATTGCACGTCACTGCCTGATGATAGTTGGTTGGAGTCATAGCGTCGCAGAAATTTGCCCTTATACAGTAATAGTTGAACTCCTCACCAAATCTAACTGGAGCTTTTATCTGTCTCTTTGATGTCCTGTTTGGGGTTGAGCTGCTATCTTCGTCGCTTGTTTCACATTTCCCATAATCGTCTGTTTTTAAGCTCTCTGATATGTCATTTTCCTTCTGTATAACTTCCTCTCCTTGCGCATCATTTACAATTTAATTATTGATCTGTTATACCTCTCTGCAGTTCCGTTTAGCTCATGAACGTATGGCGGGCAAGCTTTTATTTGAATACCCTTTCCTCTTGCAAACTGACACACTTTTGCATTAATGTATTCTGTGCCATTATCGCATCGTAACTCTTTGATACACTTGCCTGTCTGATTTTGTAGTTCATTTACATATTGCATCATACACTCGTATACCTGATGCTTTGATTGAATGCAATACTCTTTTGCCAATTTGCTGTAATCATCAATGAAACTCAGGAAGTATTTTTCTCCATTATAGCCAATAGTTCTCTGAGCTCCACTTAAATCTGTGTGCACAATTTCAAGTATATCTCTAGCTTTTTTCCTGTTGTTGTTGGATGGAAGATTATGCATTTTATTCTCAATACAAATTGCACATTTTGTATATTCAGTTTCGATTTCTTCAGGCAATCCATCCAGTAAATTATTTTTGCACATTACTTGCAGACTTCTAAAGTTGATATGTCCAAGAGTTCGATGTAATTTTTCTTTCACTGACATCGTTTTACTTGCAGCCACGTTTGCTTTTAAGCCATGTTTCGTCATGAAACTTTTCATTTTGTACAACTTACCTTCTTTCGTTGCTATCGCTATAATTTTTTGATAGCTGTTGTATATTTTCGAGTAACGCCCTTTTGATATAAAAGAGTGATTATCCGTGATTTTGGAAAAACTTAATAAATTTGATTTCATCTCTTTAACGTAAAATACATCCATTAGATTCACTTCGGAATCTTCACCATACACTGGAAAGTAGGTTCTAATGCTGCCGACCTTAGTAGCTTCTAGTATTCTTCCATCACCAACTTTAACCTTTACAGGATTTTCCAATACTACAAATTTGTCATAATACTCATCACTGTTTATTATATGATCAGTACATCCGCTATCAAGCAACCACGTTATTTCTTCTTTATTTGAGATGTCGTGCTTATTATATGTATTAACGTTATTCGCAATAGTAATATGAAAGCTGTTACCTTGGTGTTCATTACTCGATTTGCTTCGAAAATTATTTCTTCCGTTTTAAAAACTTCGCTCACTGTTCGACCCATACTCTTGGCGTTTGCCTCGACCTCGTCCGCGGTTTCCTGTTCCGGCCCAACAATCTCGCTTTATGTGACCTGGTTTTCCACAGTTGTAACATTTTGGCTTAGTTTGCGGCGATCCACGAGCACCACACTCTACTTTAAAAACATTTGACTTGTCGTTTACTTCTTGTGATTTCTCCGTTACTCTTTCCAAGGACTTCATTTACAATTTACTTTTTAAATATTCGACATTTCTGTCACCTTCTGGTAGCACATCTGTAAGGTCTCCAATATGACTATAATATGACTGTGGCAAAGCTTAAGCATGTAATTTAATTTTTCCTGCTCACTTACGTCTGCACTGGCTTGATTCAACTCATTTACTAGCTTCTCAAATTCATCAAAAAATTGGTTCACATCAGAATAATTCTTTAGTTTGACACTTTCGAGATTATTCCGGCAGACAATTTGTAACTCTGTAGACTTTTTAAAGTACATTTCGTCAAACTTAGACATTATTTTATACGCTGAATCAAGCTCTTTTATATATTCAAGCTGCTTATTGGAAATGTCACTGTAAATGTAATTTGTTGCTTGTATGTCTTGATGCTCCACTCCTTAGGTTTATCGGCAGCGGTCTGCTCCCTTGTTGCTACATCTTTGCTTCTTTTAAATTGTAAAAACTCCAGCACTCACAGCCTCCAATTGCTGTAGTCTGTGCCATCAAATATTGGTATTACGATGTCGCTATTTTTCACAGTAGCCATTTCGTTACTCCCATTTTACTAAAAAAAATTCTTTTCTTCGAGTGTTCTCTCATATAGTTGTATTAAATGCTAATGAATAAACGCCAGTTGTTTAATTCAACAAAGTATTTATAATTGTAATTCATTTATTGTGTAATAAACACGTGTGGGCTGCTCAAGAAGGTTATTAAGAAGAGATTAAAGATGACAGTTACTTACGATAGTTACTTATAACTATTTGTTCTTATATACATAGTGTTGCCATACAAATATAATATAAATGTACCATATCTCAACAATTATTTAATTGAATTTTTGTGTAATTTTGTAGATAGTTGGATGTTCTTGTTTTTCTCATATAATTCCTCCATATAGACAACACCCGTGACTGATTTTTTGGGAGTTCGGTTCTTCTGGAGGTCTTTATCGAAATCACTTAAAATTAAAAATAAATAAATACAAAGTTTTTAAAGCACAAAACATGACACTTAAAAAGCAAAAAAAATCTTTTTCATTACAACTATTAAAAGTTGTATTACATATATTAATAATTAAATTTATGTATGAAAAGTCTTCCTAAAATTAGTCTGCCAGCAAATTTTGAAAATAGATACGACTCATTAGGATATTGTTATATAAAAATAGTACGGAAATTTTAGGACGATAAAATATATATAAATCCCGGATCAATTATCTCATTTATCTTATCTTGCAGCTCTTCGATTTCATCCTGTCTTTCCTTAAGCTCTGCATTGGATTTTATCAAATTCTGCTGTATTTGTGCAATTGTCAGGATCCGTGCATCCATTTTTCGTGAAATTTCAGAAATTTTAGCCAACTTTTGTGAATTAAGGATGCCCGTAATCCATCTTTTTTGACATGTTAGTATTTATTTGTGAAATTGCGAGTATGAGCTGGAAGCCTTTTCTTGATTCTTACTTGATGGCGGCTCCAAATCTTTTGCAAATTCAACCGCCTCTTTTTTCTGTATATCCTCAGTGGATATGTGTTCGTTCGGAATTCGTTTTGGTTCAAGTCAATGCCTTCGACTTCCATTGCTTCTCGCAATTACGATTGCAGTTCTGCCTTATTTCCAGTTGTTGATAATCCCCGCTTCGCCAATTACCTTTTGAGAGGAGGTCTTGACCATTGTTCCAATTCTTACCCTTTGAGATTTATTTAACAATCCCACTTCTGACACCATTATTAAAATTTTACTAAGCAAAAATCTATGATTTGCCAAATCCTCCGAGTCCGATCACTGGATTGTTAAATAAAAGTAGCCAACTATGTTTGCTGTTTCTTGATTATAAAAAGTTTACTCAATGTTCTTTTATTACTCAATAACTAACAATTCACTTCACTATTTACAATCACTTATAATACAACTTTCTCAATGTACTATTTTTATTTCACAGCAGTGTTATCATCAACGCGCTCACTTTACGACTGACTCCCTTGCAGTTGTGTGTCGCCCTTATATACTAAATCGATTGTTCGCAACTACCACCTGGAATGATCCACATCATCTCGATTACGAATGTTCTCGATTCGTACTCCAGAACATGCCAGTTATCAGCTTCTCTCTTTCATCTGACATACTCTTCGCAATTTCGCCACACTTCGCTCTACCTAGGTCTCTCTAGGTGTACCAGTTTCATCTTATTTCTTGGTCTGGATTCGATACTCTACGTCGGTTAGATTATATTATATGGACCTTCTCAAATGCATTGAAGTTTCATACTTGGCCTTTTTTTTATTACTAATATTCTGAGTTCAGTGTCGCACAAGACCACGTATCTTCCTCAACTCTTCTTCTATAACGCTAGATGCTTCCTTCCAAACTCTTCTCCCATCACTATTTATTTCAAATTTAAATCGCTAGGCAACCGAACTTCTCTACCAAAGAGTATCCTTGCAGGTGTTTGGCCCGCTGTTGCATGCGCTGCCGACCGATATCACAGGTAAAGCCGTGTGTGGATATCCCAATCATCTTGACGTTTGTCCATGACCTTCCCCAAGTGCTCTTCCAGAGTTCGGTTAAATCGTTCTACAATGCCAACTCATTGAGGATGTAAAAGTTTCATGCGGGTTTTTCGAATACCCATTATTAGGCAGATCTCCTAGAACACCGCCAATCCAAAATTTCTTCCCTGGTCGGAGTGCAATTCTATAGGCGCGCCGTATCTGGTAACCCAATTGTGAGTGAATGCATCCGCAACTGTTTTCGCTTCCTGGTTTGGAATTGGGTAGACCTCAGGCAATTTACTAAAGTAGTCCATAACCACGAGAACGTATCTGTTTCCTTGACTGCTCATATGGAATGGACCAGCTACATCCATGGCAACCCGCTCAGATGGTGCACCTGAGTTATACTGCGTCATCTGCACATGACTTCATGATTTTGACCCTTTAGCTGCTATGCACCCCTTGCAGTTAGCAATCCACTCAGCTATCGATTGAAGGCAACCAACCCAACAGAAAAGCTGCTTGATCTTCTCCAGCGTTTTTGTAATGCCTAGGTGCCCTCCACTAGGACCATTATGGAATTCCTTAAGAAAGTCCGGAACTATTAACCTCGGAACAAGATTAGGCTTCGAGAGCACTGGCCATCTTCACTTTCCCACATTCTATGCAAACAGCCAGATATAAACTCTAAATTGCTCCATTGTGCCGAATATGAAGAAAAACTGGATTGGTGGTACAATGATTTTATTAAGTGGTGATTTTCACCAAACATTGCCAATTTCTTTCAAACAATTGCTTGATAATTGGTAAAGGCAAATTAACTTTTAATTCATTATCTGGTACATAATATTTTCTACCAATTTTTATTGAGTGCATTTTCTCAAACATTGCTCACAATTACAAAAATCATTTATGGTTGAGCAACAGAGTTATGTATATTGTCCGCAAAAAACGTTGACGTTAACTAAATTAATTTTCATGTTCAAAGTAAGATAGCTGGAAAATGGCGGATATACATATTAATTAATTCCGTTACTAATCAAAATAATGTTGTCAACTACTTAGCTGAATTCTTAAATGCGCTGCTACTTAAAATCGGATTGATAACCATTTCGTTGCGAAGCTTAAACCAGCCGCTTCTTTATAATGGCACCCAACTTGCGGTAAAAAAAATGAATGAAGAATGTCTATCGGATCCAATATTTTATTCCTATTTATATATTGTTACGATCTTCGGGTACGATCTCTGAATTGTTAAATGAATGTAACCAACTTTATTTGCATTTTCTTCATTTATAAATAATTTATTAAATTTCCCTTTATTACTCAGTAATTCGCAATCCACACATCACAATTACAATTCACTATTTACAATTACTTGAGTTAAAACTTTCACAATGCACTCTTTCTTATTACTTTACTGTAATGTAATCACCAACGCGTTTACTTTACGACTGATTGCTTTTGCAGCCTGGAATAATCGAATCGTTACGCTAACGAATGTTATCGTTTTACGCTCTCGAACATGCCAGTTGTCGGCTCCTCTCTTTCATCTGACATTCACTTCGCATTTTCGCCACACTGCCCTCTACCTAAGTCTGATCATCCCGAACGCAGCAAGGCGCTCTAGGTGGATCACTTTCATCTTGTTTCTTGGCCTCCCAACGGTTTGGATTCGATGTACTACGTCGTTTAGTCGTTTGATTACCTTGTATGGACCTTCCCAATTGAATTGAAGTTTTGGGGACAAACATCTCTTCCGTTGTGGTTTGTACAGCAACACCAAATCTCCATTTTGGAAGCCTTCGGAGTTTATCGCCTTGTCATACCTAGCCTTCATTTTGTCACTAACAATTTGAGTTCGCTGTCGCACAAGAGCATGTATCTCTCTTAACTCATCCTCGAGAACAGTAGACGTTTCCTTCCCAATTTTTCTCGCATCACCAGTTATTCCAAATTTTAAATCGCTGGGCAACCGAAGTTCACTTCCAACAGTATCCTCGCAGGTGTTTGACCTGTTGTTTTATGCACTGCGGACCGATATCCCATCAGCAACAGCGGTATGTGTACATCCCAATCATCTTGATGCTTGCCCACTACCTTCCGCAAGTGCTCTTCCAGGGTCCGGTTGAATCACTCTACCATGCCATCTTATTGAGGATGCAGGGCTGTCGTTCGTGTTTTCCGAATACCAAGTATCTGGCACATCTCTTGGAACACCGCCGCTTCAAAGTTTCTTCCTTGGTCTGAGTGCAATTCTATAGGCGCACCGTATCTGGTAACCCAATTGTGAGTGAATGCATCCGCAACTGTTTTCGCTTCCTGGTTTGGAATTGGGTAGACCTCAGGCCATTTACTAAAGTAGTCCATAACCACAAGAACGTATTGGTTTCCTTGTCTGCTCATAGGGAATGGACCGGCTACATCCATGGTAACCCGCTCAAATGGTACACCTGAGTTATACTTCTTCATCTGCCCATGACTTCATGACTGGTCCTTTAGCTGCAATGCACTCCTTGCAGTTAGCAACCAACTCAGCGATCGACTGACGACAGCCAACCCAATAGAACCGCTGCTTGATCTTCTCCAGCGTTTTTGTAATGCCTAGGTGCCCTCCACTAGGACCATTATGGAATTCCTTAAGAACATCCGGAAATCTTAACTTCGGAGCTACTATCTGTTTTCGAGAGCACTGGACATCTTCACTTTCCCATACTCTATGCAAACAGCCAGATATCAACTCTAAACTGTTCCATTGTGCCTAGTATGCTTTCGCGATAGGACTTTCCGCTGCCATTTGTTCCTTACTTGGCCGTCTATTCATTTCCAATCCGTGCATTAATAATTCCAAGTCCGGATCTTCTTGCTGACATTTCCTTAAGTGACTAGCCTCCCACTCTTCTGCTGATGTAACTGTCATTAGCCGGACGTCTATTATGTCTTCCTTATCCTCGGCTTTTGACGAATGCTTACATTCCAAACTAAAGGGTGTTTTTTACAGAGGTATAGAACTTCAAATTGGAATAAAACAACGATGGATTATTCGATTGACATGAATTTTATTTATCCGAATAATCTTGTGGCATTACATTTTAAATATGATTTCTGGCATATGACCGCCACGGCTGGCGCGGATGTAGTCCAATCTGGACGTCCAATTTTCGATGACTTTTTCCAACATTTGTGGCCGTATATCGGCAATAACACGGCGAATGTTGTCTTCAAAATGGTCAAGCGTTTGTGGCTTATCCGCATAGACCAATGACTTTACATAGCCCCACAGAAAGTAGTCTAGCGGTGTTAAATCACAAGATCTTGGAGGCCAATTCACAGGTCCAAAACGTGAGATTAGGCGGTCACCAAACGTGCCTTTCTATAAATCTATTGTGGGACGAGCTGTGTGACATGTTGCGCCGTCTTGTTGAAACCACATCTCCTGGACATCATGGTTATTCAATTCAGGAATGAAAAAGTTAGCAATCATGGCTCTATACCGATCACCATTGGCTGTAACGTTCTGGCCCCCATCGTTTTGGTAAAAGTACGGACCAATGATTCCACCAGCCCATAAAGCGCACCAAACAGTCAGTTTTTCTGAATGTAACGGTGTTTCAACATACACTTGAGGATTATCTTCACTCCAAATGCGGCAGTTTTGTTTGTTGACGTAGCCATTCAACCAGAAGTGCGCTTCGTCGCTAAACATCGCTAAAATGGACGTAGTGCGCGATACGTTTTCCGCACATAACAATTATTTTCGAAATAAAATTGCATTATTTGCAAGTGTTGTTCAGGCGTGAGTCTATTCATGATGAATTGCCAAACCAAACTGAGAATAAATCACTTGACAGCTGTTAAATTGGCCGCCATCTTGAAAAGTAATACCAACTTAAAGTTCTATACCCTATAAAAAACACCCTTTACATGGTCGACGGGACATAGCGTCAGCATTTTTGTGCGTATTACCCTTGCGGTGCTCGATGCTTAAGTCATAACTTTGCAGTCTCTCAATCCACCGTGCCAACTGCCCTTCGGGATTCTGGAACAGTAGTAGCCACTTCAGCGCTACATGATCCGTTCTCACTCGGAAATGTTGTTTGTGGGAGTGATTAATGCCATCCACCACCGCTAATAGTTCTCTCCGAGTTACGCAGTAGTTCCGCTCCGGTTTCCCAATAGACCGGCCATAGTAGGCAACTATCTTCTCCTGCCCATCAATCACTTGCGAAAGTACACCTCCTCTGTCAGAATAAATGTTGCACCTGGAACCGAGACGCTTGCATAGGTGCAGTGCATAGCCATTCTTTTAAAGCTAGGAAAGCCACCAAAGCGGCGATAGTAAGTAAACAGCCCAAGAAAACTTCTTAATTCATGCAAATTTCTGGGTCTCGGCCAATCCTTCACGGCTTCTATTTTTTCCTTTGCAGTACAAACGTCCTTCGTGGTTACTTGATGACCTAAGTAATTCACCTCCTTCTTGAATAAAGAGCACTTCTTAGGACTTAGTTTAAGACCAGCGCCAGCTATTCTCTGGAAAACTTCTTCCAAATTACTCAGATGCTCATCGAAGCTTTTTCCCAATACGATGATGTCATCCAGATACACCAAACAGGTCTTCCAGTATAGTCCTTTGAGCACATGGTCCATTAGTCTTTCAAAACTGGCAGGAGCGTTGCATAACCCAAATGGCATTACCGTAAATTGCCATAGACCGTTGCCAACACTAAAAGCTGTCTTCTCTTTATCTTCTTCACTCACTTCTACTTGCCAATACCCGCGCTTAAGGTCAAATGTTGAGAACCATTCTGTGCCAGTTAACGAGTCTAGTGTATCATCGATCCTGGGTAAGGGTAAGTTTTCTTTCTTTGTGACATCGTTTAATCTCCGATAATCCACGCAGAACCGCAACTTCTTCACGAGTACTACCGGAGAGCTCCATGGACTTGCCGGTGGTTCGATAACACCGCTTTCCCTCATTTCCTTATTTATTTGGCCAACAGCGTCACGTTTGGCTAGTGGAACGCTTCCAGGAGCTTGACGAATTGGTCTTGCGTCACCAGTATCAATGCAATGTTTCACTATGTTTGTTGCCATCCTTGTCTAATATGTTGGAGTATTTGCGGATCATTTGGCTGGCCTTGTGCTTGTACTTGTCTTCCAACCCTTGAATTCATGCATTTATATCTTCCTCCATGTCCTTGCTGCCAATAGAGTCGATTCCAAATGAATCATTGCATTTGATGATGGCTTCTACCTCTTGACATTGCCCTAATATAGTTCCATTAGGAATTTTTACTGGTGATCTGAGGCCATTTAATACTCTCACTGGGATGCGTCCATGCTTTTGTGTCTTAGCCAGGGTTTTACCAATAAGTACGTCCGGTGTAGAATTTTGTGCTGCTTCGACAATCTACAATTTGTTTGTCCAACAATCTCCATTAATTTTTGCCCAAATAACTGCTTCTGACTTTGGTGGAATAAGTTCACTGCCTTCTAAGACCACTTGCTTGCTCCTGTATGTGGAATTATAGCCAATGCTTAGTGGTACTTCCATGTTTTTTACTATAAAGCTGTGTAACACCGTCACATTCCCTATTGCGACCTCACATGTTACTTCTATGTGTCCTCACCAGTCGCCGTTTTCAAGATTGCTCCAGGTAATGGTCTCACTTCTGTAGCGATCAGGTCAGTTCGAATGATGGAGTGTGATGCGCCAATATCCACTCTTAATATTCGCTCTCGTCCATCCACATATCCACCAGTAGTAATGTTGCCCGTTTTTCTACCAATTTGCGAGACGGAGATTATGGGGCCTTCAATTGCAGGAGCCAGCATACGCCCGTTTAGACTGGCTCCTTTTAGTTTAACGACTGAGAAGTGGATGGTTCCTCAGCCTTCCGTTTTCGCTGTTCTTCCTGTCTGTGGGAACCCGTTTTGCATTCGCGTGCGAAGTAACCAGGCTTTCCACATTTATAGCATTTCCCAGCCTGATTCTTGCCACCAGAACGATTCATCCCTTCTAACGACTTCAGAGTTCTCAATATTTCGGTTATCACATCTGCTATTTCAACCTCCACTTTATTGACTTTGTATGCTGGTCTGCTTATGAGTGCCGCCGTTTCACGTGTTTGAGCATACGCCACTGTTTCAGCGAATGTTAACTTTGGATTCGCGTATGTCTCTCGCTTGGTGTAAACGTCTTTTATGCCGCTGATGAACTTTTGTATTTTCACCCTTTCGAGATGCTCACCCGATGCGTCTCCAATGGCTAAATGAGCCAATCTCCCAATTTCCGAAGCATATTCCTGTAGAGATTCGTTGGGGTTGGGTCGCGCTTTTCTAACTCCATCTGGTAAATTGTTTGTTCTGTGTTCGCTACCATAGCGTCTTTCCAGGGCTCGCATCAATCCGTCGTAATCATTTCTCTCATAATCAGGTACAGTTTGCAAAAGTTCTGCCGCAGGTCCTTCCAACGCAACGAATAGTGCAGCAGATTTTTCCTCCATGCTACAGTTATTTGTTTCAGCCGTCTTCTCAAACTTGAGCTTGAAGACTTGGAATGGAATTTTACCATCAAAGGATGATGTTTTTACCTTGGGAGCGTTCACTGAACTGGTTGGACGATTTAACCGCAAATTCCGGAAACGACCTTCCAATGCGTTGACTTTGGCGTCAATTAACTCTTCTATTTTTTCTTGCCGACCTTCCAATTTGCTCACTTTGGACTCAAATAGCTCCTCTATTTTGTCTTCTCGCTCCTCAATTTGATCCTGTCTGTCCTTGAGTTCCGCATTGTTTTTCATAAGATTTTGCTGTATTTGTGCGATTGTTCCTTCTAATCCATCAAACTTTTGTGACAGCTTAGCATCCTGTGCATCCAACTTTTGTGAAATCTGGGCATCCATTGCAGAATTACGGGCGTCCTGTGCATCCAACTTTTGTGTCATGTTGGCATTGATTTGTGGCATGTTGCAGCCAACAACATGTTGATGTCCATTCCCGTAGATGAGATAGCAGCCTTTTCTTGAATCTTACTTGATGGTGACTCCAACTCCTACGCAGAACCAACAGACTCCTCCTTGCATTTGTCCTTCAATGATATCTGTGCGTCCTCGCAATGGAATTCGTACTGGTTCAAGTCGATGCCTTCAAATTCTATTGCTTCCGCAGTCGTGATTGCAATTCTGCCTTATATCCATTTGTAGATAATCCTAGCTTTGCCAATTCCCTTTTGAGGCGAAGTATCGTCAAATCCTGAACCGTGATCATTATTCAATTCTTATCCTTTGGGATTTATTTAACAATCCCACTTCTGACATCAATTGTTAGGATTAAATAACCTCTATGATTTTGAAATCCTTCGGGTACGATTATTGGATTGTTAAATAAAATTTGCCAAATTTTTTTGCAATTTCTTATTTATAAAGAATTTACTTAATGTTAATTTATTTCCCAATAACTAACAATTCATTTAACTATTTACAATCACTTATATCACAACTTTCATAATGTACTATTTTTGTTTCACAGTAGTGTTATCACCAACGAGTTCACTTTATGACTGATTAACTCTGTAGTGCCCTTATGTAGTAAATCGATTATTCGTCCTACTTCTTGGAATGATTGATATGTTCTCCATAACGAATATTCTCGACTCATGCTATAGAACATGCCAGTTATCGGTGTCTCTCTCATTTGACATTAGGCTTGCATTTTCGCCACAAAATGTTAATAATATAGATAATAAATCTGCTCACCGTCACCAAATAAAATCAGTACAAGAACGGCATCTAACCACACGGCAATCGTAAAATACATCTGTATCAACCACACCCATTATAGGAATTTTATTATATTGAAAATCGACAATTTCAAGGTAAGTGGTTTGCTCCTGGAACTATCAGCTCGATCGAGAACATTCTGCAGCTGCAAATCGGGTTCTGCTTGTCGCTTGCGCTGTAATGGCTCATCACGCAATTAACATATTGTTACGATCTTGCTGATTAACCTCGATGATTTCTTTAATCTTTCGGGTACGACCTCTAGATTGTTAAATAAAATCGCCAACTTAATTTGCAGTCTCTTTATTTATAAAGACTTAATTAATGTCCTTTTAATTATCCGGTAATTCACAATACAATTACAATTTACGTTACTATTTACAATCACTTGTATACAACTTTCACAATGTACTGTTTTTATTACTTTACTGTAATGTAATCTCCACGAGTTTAATTCACAACTGATTGCTTTTGCAGCCGTATGTCGCCCTTATATACTTGTTTGCTGCTTGAAAACGAAACCCCCGGAATAATCTCGTCTTTACGATAATCCTCTCGGTTACGATAATCGTTTCGGTTACGATAATCGTCTCGTACGCTCTAGAAGATGTCAGTTGTCGGCTCCTCCCTTTCATCTGTCATTCGCTTCGCATTTTCGCCACACTGCCCTCCACCTAAGTCTGATCGCCCCGATCAGACACATTCGCTGTTCCAAACGCAGAAAGCCTCTCTAGGTGGACCACTTTCATCTTGTTTCTCGGCCTCCCTACAGTTTGGATTCGATACACTACGTCGTTTAGTCGTTTGATTATCTTGTATGGACCTTCCCAATTGCATTGAAGTTTTGGGGACAAACCTCTCTTTCGTTGTGGATTGTACAGCAACACCAAATCTCCATTTTGGAAGCCTTCGGAGTTCATCGCCTCGTCATACCGAGCCTTCATTTTGTCACTCATAATTTGAGTTCGCTGCCTCACAAGAGCATGTATCTCTCTTAACTCTTCTTCGAGAACAATAGACGCTTCCTTCCCAATTCTTCTCGCATCACCAGTTATTCCAAATTTTAAATCGCTGGGCAACCGAAGTTCACTACCAAACAGTATCCTGGCAGGTGTTTGACATGTTGTTTCATGCACTGCGGAGCGATATCCCATCAGGAAAAGCGGTATGTGTACATCCCAATCATCTTGATTCTTGTCCACTACTTTCCACAAGTGCTCTTCCAGGGTCTGGTTGAATCGCTCTACCATGCCATCTGATTGAGGATGCAGGGCTGTCGTTCGTGTTTTCCGAATACCAAGTATCTGGCACATCTCTTGGAACACCGCCGCTTCAAAGTTTCTTCCTTGGTCTGAGTGCAATTCTATAGGCGCACCGTATCTGGTAACCCAATTGTGAGTGAATGCATCCGCAACTGTTTTCGCTTCCTGGTTTGGAATTGGGTAGACCTCAGGCCATTTACTAAAGTAGTCCATAACCAGAAGAACGTATTTGTTTCCTTGTCTGCTCATAGGAAATGGACCGGCTACATCCATGGCAACCCGCTCAAATGGTGCACCTGAGTTATACTGCTTCATCTGCCCATGACTTCGTGACTTTGGCCCTTTAGCTGCAATGCACACCGTGCAATTAGCAATCCACTCAGCGACCGATTGACGACAGCCAACCCAATAGAACCGCTGCTTGATCTTCTCCAGCGTTTTTGTAATGCCTAGGTGCCCTCCACTAGGACCATTATGGAATTCCTTAAGAACATCCGGAATTCTTAACCTCGGAACTACTATAAGCTTCCGAGAGCACTGGCCATCTTCACTTTCCCATATTCTATGCAAACAGCCAGATATCAATTCTAAACTGTTCCATTGTGCCCAGTATGCTTTCGCGATGGGACTTTCCGCTGCCATTTGTTCTTTACTTGGCCGTCTGTTCACCTCCAATCCGTGCATTACTAATTCCAAGTCCGGATCTTCTTGCTGACATTTCCTTAAGTGAGTTGCCTCCCACTCTTCTGCTGATGTAACTGTCATTAGCCGGACGTCTATTATGTCTTCCTTACCCTCGGCTTTTGAGCAGTGCTTACATTCCAAACTACATTGTCGATGGGACATAGCGTCAGCAATTCCGTGCGTATTACCCTTGCGCTGCTCGATGGTGAAGTCATAACTTTGCAGCCTCTCAATCCATCGTGCAAGCTGCCCTTCGGGATTCTTGAACTGTAGTAGCCACTTCAGCGCTGCATGATCCGTTCTAACGCGGAAACGTTGACCATACAGATATTTGTGGAAGTGTTTAATGCAATCCACCAACGCTAATAGTTCTCTCCGCGTTACGCAGTAGCTCCGCTCTGGTTTCCCAATAGACCGGCTATAGTAGGCAACTATCTTGTCCTGTCCATCAATCACTTGCGAAAGTACCCCTCCTATGCCATAACCACTAGCATCTGTGTCCAGCATAAATGTTGCACCTGGAACCGGGTACGCTAGCATAGGTGCAGTGCACAGTCGTTCTTTTAAAGCTTGGAAAGCCTCCTCTTGTTCAGTTTTCCACTCGAAAGATTTATTTTTCCTTGTGAGTTCATGGAGACTGTGAGCTACACTGGGGAAATTCGGAGCAAAGCGTTGATAGTAAGTACACAGCCCAAGAAAACTTCTTAATTCATGCAAATTTCTGGGTCTCGGCCAATGCTTCACTGCTTCTATATTTTCCTTCGCAGTACATACGCCCTTCGTGGTTACTTGATGACCTAAGTAATTCACCTCCTTCTTGAATAAAGAGCACTTCTTAGGACTTAGTTTAAGGCCAGCGCCAGCTATTCGAAGCTCTTTCCCAATACGATTATGTCATCCAGATACACCAAACAGGTCTTCCAGTGTAGTCCTTTGAGCACATGGTCCATTAATCTTTCAAAAGTGGCAGGAGCGTTGCATAAACCAAATGGCATTACCGTAAATTGCCATAGACCGTTGCCAGCACTAAAGGCTGTTTTCTCTTTATCTTCTTCACTCACTTCTACTTGCCAACACACGCTCTTAAGGTCAAGTGTTGAGAACCATTCTATGCCAGTTAACGAGTCTAATGTATCATCGATCCTGGGCAAAGGATAGCTGTCTTTCTTTGTAACATCATTTAATCTTCGATAGTCCACGCAGAACCGCAACTGGCCATCTTTCTTCTTCACGAGTACCACCGGAGAGCTCCATGGACTTGCCGATGATTCGATAACATCGCTTTCGCTCATTTCCCTAATTATTTGGCCAACAGCGTCACGTTTGGCTAGTGGAACGCTTCGAGGAGCTTGACGAATTAGTCTTGCGTCACCAGTATCAATGCTATGCCACACTACGTTCGTCCTGCCTGGTTTGTTGCCATCCTTGTCGAATATGTTGGAGTATTTACGGATCATCTGGCTGGCCTTGTGCTTGTACTTGTCTTCCAACCCTTGCGTCCATGCATTGATAAGTTCCTCCATTTCCTTGCTGCCAATAGAGTCGATTCCAGATGAATCATTGCTGTTAATAATGGCTTCTACCTCTTGACATTGCCCTAATACAGTTCCACTAGGAATTTTTACTGATGATCTGAAGTCATTTAATACTCTCACTGGGATGCGTCCATTCTTTAGTGTCTTAGTCAGGGTTTTTCCAATAAGTAACTCCAGTGTAGAATTTTGTGCTGCTTCGACAACCCACAGTTTGTTTGTCCCACAATCTCCATTAATTTTCGCCCAAACAACTGCTTCTGACTTCGGTGGAATCAGTTCATTGCCTTCTAAGACCACTTGGTTGCTGCTGTATGTACTTCCATGTTCTTATACTCCATAATTTTGTTATTCAAGTCGATCTTGATACCTTCATTCATCAAGAAGTGCACTCCTATTATTACCTCATCCACAATCTGCGCGACTATAAAACTGTGTAACACCGTCACATTTCCTATTGTTACCTCACATGTTACTTCTCCCACTACTTGGGTATCCTCACCAGTCGCCGATTTCAATATTGTCTCGCTTCTTTAGCGATCAGGTCAGTTCGAATGATGGAGTGTGATGCGCTCGTATCTACTGTTAATATTCGCGCTCGTCCATCCACATATCCACCAATAGTAATGTTGCTCGTTTTTCTGCCAATTTGCGAGACGGAGATTATGGGGCATTCAATTGCAGGAGCCAGCATACGCCCTTTTAGACTGGCTCGTTTTAGTTTAACGACTGAGAAGTTGATGGTTTATCTTCGTCAGCCTTCCGTTTTCTCTGTCCATCTTGTATGCTGGAACCCGTTTTGCATTCGCGTGCAAAGTGACCAGGCTTTCCACGTTTAAAGCATTTCCCAGCCTGATTCTTGCCACCAGAACGATTCATCCCTTCTAACGACTTCAGAGTTCTCAATATTTCGGTCATCACACCTGCTGTTTCAGCCTCCACTTTATTGACTTTGTATGCTGGTCTGCTTATGAGTGCCGCCGTTTCACGTGTTTGAGCATACGCCACTGTTTCAGCGAATGTTAACTTTGGATTCGCGTATGTCTCTCGCTTGGTGTAAACGTCTTTTATGCCGCTGATGAATTTTTGTATTTTCACCCTTTCGAGATGCTCACCCGATGCGTCTCCGATGGCTAAATGAGCAAATCTCTTAATTTCCGAAGCATATTCCTGTAGAGATTCGTTGGGTTTCTGGTCGCGCTTTTCTAACTCCATCTGGTAAATTGTTTGTTCTGTGTTCGCTACCATATCGTCTTTCCAGGGCTCGCATCAATCCGTCGTAATCATTTCTCTCATAATCAGGTACAGTTTGCAAAAGTTCTGCCACAGGTCCTTCCAACGCAACGAATAGTGCAGCAGATTTTTCCTCCATGCTCCATTTATTGGTTTCAGCCGTCTTCTCAAACTTGAGCTTGAAGACTTGGATGGGAATTTTTCCGTCAAAAGATGGTGTTTTTACCTTGGGAGCGTTCACTGAAGTGGTTGGACGATTTAACTGCAAATTCCGGAAACGACCTTCCAATGTGTTGACTTTGGCTTCAATTAACTCTTCTATTTTTTCATGCCGACCTTCCAATTTGTTCACTTTGGTCTCAATAAAATAAAAAATAAAATCGCCAACTTAATTTGCAGTCTCTTTATTTATAAAGACTTAATTAATGTCCTTTTAATTATTCGGTAATTCACAATACAATTACAATTTACGTTACTATTTACAATCACTTGTATACAACTTTCACAATGTACTGTTTTTATTACTTTACTGTAATGTAATCTCCACGAGTTTAATTCACAACTGATTGCTTTTGCAGCCGTATGTCGCCCTTATATACTTGTTTGCTGCTTGAAAACGAAACCCCCGGAATAATCTCGTCTTTACGATAATCCTCTCGGTTACGATAATCGTTTCGGTTACGATAATCGTCTCGTACGCTCTAGAAGATGTCAGTTGTCGGTTCCTCTCTTTCATGTGTCATTCGCTTCGCATTTTCGCCACAATATTAACAATTCGCGCAAGGCTGTAACATAGTCGAGGAATCCCTAATTAGATTTATTGTCTCCTTTGTGGAATTTGTAATACACTAACCTGACGGGGCGAGACCAATGACGACAGGAGATCTTGTAGAGACGGTCCGGCTAAGGTAAGAAAAATGGCCATTTGCTAAATATTTCAAACTAAACGTTGTGTAAATTTTAACAGTTAAGAAGCTGAACGAACAAATCTTTGGACTATTATTTAGCAATCTAGGGATCGAACTCGAAGGATTTGAGAAATCTTTGAGGGAACTACGAAAATCGATACAATATGTATATCTATGGCATGTACCAAAGGATGTAAACCCAAAGGTGTCTCCTATAAAATATCGATCCAATGAACTGGTTTGCTAATGGGTTTGAAACTGGTATTATATACGAGAATAAAACAAGTGTGCTAGGTGGAGACTTAGATCAAACATCGTGGTCAGTGATATCAAACACAATTGCTATTTTTATCGCATTCAACAATTTTGATCCTAAATTTTATCTGATATTCAAGAATTGTGGTATATAGGAGTCGGCAGAGAAGAAAGCGAATTCACAGAAGCACTAGAGGACTTATCTACATTAGAGCGTGACTATGAAGAGGTTGGTGGCGATGATCAAAAACAAAGTGATAACGCTGATGATGAAATTTAAAATATTTTCAGTAAATAAAAATTAAAATGTTTATGAAAACTGATTTGTTACTTATTTGAAAAAAAAAATATTATTTACTTGTTTTTTTATTTAATATTGTAGATAGTTGTTGGTTTTAGACTTTATCATATAATTCCTCAAATAAGAAGGTTAAAAGGGATTTGTTCTCTCTCACTTTCCACATCACATAGACAAGACGCCTAACACAACAGACAGCTGTTCAGTTTTCTATTCGAACTGTACTCCTGCTTTCTTAGAGCACTCATCAACATATCGATATAGGGAAGCTGTGGAACGGCTTCTCAAGCTCCTTACTCACCGCTGTAGCAGAAACAATTGCATTTCGGTACGGCCAAATTAAGAGCGTATGTAATGAAGATTGCCATGCTGTAGTGGAGAGAAATCAGACTGCCTACCTCGTAACGTTGCGAACGAGCGAGAGTTGAAGAGGGAAGCGAGTCGCAGTTGCGGACGAAAATATAAAGAGTCCAAAATGTGAGTATGAAGAGCTTGAGAAGATGGCCAACAAGGATAATACTCGAAAATTATATGAGAATATGCGGCGACAGTCAGAAGGTTTCAAGACCGGAGTATATTTATGTAGGAACCATGACATCCAGGGCACACTGAGTTTATGGAGGGAACACTTCTCCAACCTAAAAAAAATACGGCGGCGCAGAACTGACAAGGAGCATGCATTAGCTTCTTCACAGAATATGGTCGGACGAGCGCACGCCTGACGATTGGAACCTCAGTGTGCTCTGCTCAATCCATAAAAACGGTCTGTGCCTACTATCGTGAGATAAGCATCTTCAATATTGCACACAAGGTCCAATCGAGCATATGGTGTAAGAGATTAAAGCCAACCGTCTACTAACTGATTGGACCTTATCAGTGTGGCTTTAGACCAGGTAATCCACCATTGACCAGATATTCACTATGCGACAAATCTTGGAGAAGACATCTGAACAAAAAATATTCGATACACACGACCTTTTACTCGCGTTAAAATATGCCTCTATGCCGCTATGTCTGAATTTGGTATCCCTGCAAAACTTATACCGCCATTTTAACTGACCCTGGACAATATCACAAGCGCAGTCAGAATTAGGTAGAACATCTCCGAGGTGACAGGGGTGACTCTTTATAGTGTGATTTCTTCAACCCGATGCTGGCAAAAACAATAAGAGCCGCAGAGCTTAATAGACAAGGTACAATATTTCCCAAAGTCTACAATGGCTAGCGTATGTCGATGATATTGATATTGATCATTGGCTGCAACAACCGGTCTGCTAGTCCTACGTTCTTCAGGTTAGACAAACAAGCGAAGCGAATGAGTGAACGAGGACAAAACGAAATACTTCGTATCATCAAATATACAATTAGTGCATTCGCATCTTGGCTCACACGTCACTGTTGGCAGTCATAACCTTAAAGTTGTAGATAATTTCGACTCTTTTGGAACCAGCATCAACATTATTAACAATGTCAGCCTTGAAATCAAACGTAAAACTAATATTGCCAACAGGTTCTACTTTAAACAGAGTAGGTAATTGAAAAGTAATGTCCTGTCTTTTCGAATCAAAACCAAACTCTACAAGTCGTTCCCTATTCCCGCTCTGCTATGTGGTGCAGAAGCATGGACGATGCGACATCCAATGATTTGGAGCTAGGAGGTTTCAAGAGAAAGTTATTGCGGAAGATTTATGGCTCTTTGCGCTTGGCGACGGCGATACCCCATATGAAGGAACGATTATATGATGACTTTGACATAGTTCAGCGATTAAGAAGACAGCGGCTACGCTGGTTAGGTTACGTCTTTCGAATGGATAAAAGCACTAAAGTTTTGAAAGTCTTCGATGCAGTACCCAGACAAGGAAGTAGAGGAAGACCTCCACTCCGCTGGAAAGACAAAGTTCAGAAGGACCTGGTTTCGCTTGGTATTTCCAATGGCGCCAAGCTGCGAAGAGAAGATACGAACGGCGCGCAACTATTAATTCGACTATAATCGCGCAAGCGGTGCTTATGCCAATGGTAGTGGTAGATGGGGCAGATACCCTTAGAAAGGACAATCGCACAAATACAGAAAAATTTTGAGAAAGACAACGCAGAACTTAAATAAATACAGGATAGAATCGAAGGACGGCAACATAAATTGAGACCAAAGTGAACGGGCTGAAAAGGTTGGCATTTGAATCGTTCAGTCACTTCACTCAACGGCCCCAGGGTAAAAGTAGCACCCTTTCATAACAAAATTACTTTCTAGATTTTTAAGCTCCAGTTCGAGAAGACGAGCAGCGGCAATTTTGCAAACTATTCCCGAACATAAGCGAGATAATTATAACCCATTAATGCGAGCTGTAGAAAGACGCTATGGGAGCGAGCACAGGAGACAAATTTGAACGACGAACCCAGTGTTTCCCAGCCGACTGAGGGCGCCCCTGATGGATAAATGTAAAGTCCAACATACCGGTGGCGAAACCAGGTACAGGCCGGATTGTTGAATCGGAAACCGATCGCAGAAGGTCGCGTTTACACTTGCCTCTAACATTGAGCTGTTATAGATGTTCTTATTAGCTGCCATAAATAAATTTCTGATTGACGTTGAGAATAATAAGATTATTTATTGTTTCTGTATAATAAAATGTGAGGCAGAAGAATCCAAGCAGGCGAAATGAAAATTAAAATCGTTACATAAACATCTGAACGGGTCGTGAATTTCAAAGTTTGTTTTGCATAAACACAAGGGAAGGGGTCTAAAGTATCTAGATGATTTTAACGGGATAATAAAGCTAAGCTCGCTAAGTAGGAACGGACTATTGATGATACGTCCTATCAGCTTAGTTAAGGCAGATTAATAAGCCTTAATCGGCTATAAGGAAGGAGAGATTTATTCGCATCCCCATGTGAATTCCTTATGGCGAATAATGAAATTTTTTTTACATTATCCCATTTATCGCTATGTTATAGACAGTGTGGATTTCATAGAAGGAACCATATTCCAACACCATTGTTACACCCAAGTCAATGAAGTCAGTAACTTGTTCAACATTGTGATTTTGAATAAAAAAGGCAAAGGTTTGCAAAGATTTTCTAGAGAAGGATATATATTTAAACTTGAATTACACGACATATGGTTCACATCAAACCACCTTTCCAAATTATGTAGGTCAAGTTGCAAGAGGTCCCTATCTCTTATAGAACGAACGGATTTGAAGAGCTTGACATCATCTGTCTACATAAGTGCGTTAGAATGACGAACCACATTTGACAGATCATTGATGAATAAGATAATTTCGAGTTTATAATGAATGTGAGACCTTGTCAAATGCTTCGCTGAAAACAGTATAAATAATATCGGTTTGATATTAATCCTTAAAACCTTTACTGACGTGGTGTGTCACAAAACCCGTGTTTTGAAGTGTCAATAATTGACGGCACTGAGTGGCCTAGTTGACTAGTTATAACAGCTTCAAAAATTTTGGGAATAGATCATAACTTTGCAATGTCCAGTTAGTTTATTATACAATATCTACTATCAGATTTATGCAGAGGTAAAATATATGACTTTAATAATTTTGTTAAAATTCCGCGTGAAAAAAATTTTCCAAAAAACTAGAGTTGAAACCTGGTTTAAGTTTATATTACCAAAATATAAGATGTTTGAATACTAAGTTCACCAAATTATATTTTAAAAGTCTCGAAAGTAATTATGATGCAATTTCTTGTACTGAAACTTGGCCTAAACTTTATGCTCCTAACTCAGAGATTCTTCAAAGAAATTGTCAAATTTTTAGAAAAGACTATGAAAGCAGAGTCGGTGGTGGAATACATTTTGCGGTTGATTCCTAAATTTCATCTGAGGAGATTAGCTTTATGTGTTTCTCCCGAAGAGCCATACAGACAACTACTTATGCTATAGATAATTACAATTTGGAACAGGTTCACAGTTTTATTGACCTGGGGATCACCATGGACACTAAATTGAACTTTATACATCACATTGGTGTGATAATCATAAGACGGTCCCTAAAACACTTCCTTGTGGAACACCAGATAATATTTCATAAGACTTAGTGGTGTAACTTCTTTGCCTACCTCGAAATTGTCTGCCAATAAGGAAGCTTTTTAGTACGGCATAAATATTTGCGTGATGCGTACCTCTCAGCTTATATAATAGTCACCCTAGCTAAACTTTACCAAATGTCTGAGCAATATCAAGGAACGCTGCAGTACAATATAATTTTCTTTCATAAACAGATCTTATGGTTGCAGAGATTTTATGTGTTGTCTATTGTGTTATGCTCTTCTTCTATTGGTGGCATACAGTTAACTGGCATGTTCTAAAGTTTGAATCGAGAATATTCGCTATCAAGTACAATTCGATCTTTCCAGGTTAATTGTGAAAAATAGATTAGTATATAAGGGCGAAACACAGCTGCAGAGCTAGTCGGTCGTAAAGTGAACTAGTACATATAGTACATAAAGTATGAATTTATTATTATATTGTATGTATGTATATTCAAGTGGGTTTGCGGACGGGACAAACGTTTCGTTTCTTATATTGGGTACACCCCTTGGGTGTAGCATACAAAATTGGTTTGGAAAGAATTGTTTTCTGTGGTTGCCCGAGGTTGTGGAGCAAGGATATTGTTTAAGAGTTTTTTATTCCTCTTATATTTTAAAGAAACATGTATTGTATCCCACCGCAATTACTAAATTTTTTAGATTCAGAAGTCGGCTTTGCTTTCATACAATCTCTTGAGCCTTTTAAGTCTCCTCAAATCACATCGCGGCTAATCTTTTACTACTTTTGAGTTAGAAGGTATAGAATGTTTTCTTGTTCTTCTCGAAATTACTTGCCATATTGATTCAATCCACTTTTACCGGAACAAGTGAAAACGTCTGAATCGCCTTTAACTTGGCAATTATCATAAACACACGTCATATTCATTTTAGAGTGAACATTTTTAGTATCACTGAATTATGACACTTAATAAAATCAACGCAAATAGGTGTATGAACAAATGTAAGAAAAAGCAAAAGAGCTAACAAAACAAATATGCAAATAAAAATAAAAATAAAAAACAATTGTAAATAAGCAACTAATGGCTCGGCAAGTTTAAAGAAAATGAATATATGAATTCAAGTTAAGCAAATTGATTTAGAATTTTACAAAAGAACAGAAGTTTTTAAGTAACTAAATAATGATTTGAAATTTGATACCCAATAAATACGACTTCTACTACCGCTAACGCCTCTAGCTTGTAAAAGTGAAACAGTTCGTTTGGCTTCTTCTACTCATTTTCTACTGATATGTAATTCCGTACCCGAACTTACATGCGTCAGTGTGCAATTCTGTGACTGCCTTTGGATTATATAAATTTAGAATAGGGGCACTAACCATAGCCTTCTTTAATTGCTAAAAAGATGCCAACTGCTGTTTCTGTAAAATGAATTTGCTATCCTTGCGCAAAAGATCTGACAGTGGTTTAGCTACTACTGCATACCCTTCAACAAATCTTCTTAGCGTGAATATAGTTCTTAGTCCACTTGCTGGATTTTGAACAGATTCCTTAGCTTAATCGTAGACCGAATTATCGTCGACGTCAACAGTCAACCCCAAATGTTCCAATAATCTATCTTGTAAGAAACCTTTCTTATACTTATACTATGTTCATTTGCTGTTTTTTTTTTTGTTCTTCGTGATTCTGCCGTACCTCACTCTGCTTTCAGCTCTGCTTACTACTTCGTTGCACAAAATATTACCATCTTAACACGGCCAATTTCACTTACTACTTTCTCACCACTTTACTCACCACTTTACGCTACTGTACTGCTTTTTGTATAATTCTTTTATTATAATTATTTTCCTGCTACTGTGACTGAACTGTCTTATTGCGAAATTAATTTATTATTCGTGATAATGCACGATATTAAAATTTATGTTTCTTTATCTACGATGCCACTACATCCTTCACACTGCTGCCTTTACTCCCTTTTTAGTGGTTTCTCTGTCCCTTCGTAGCGTAGTAAACATACATATCATATACATATACACGACCGATTTCGTTGTTTCTATTCTGACCACTTTTCCTTTTTTGTCTTTCTTTACTGATTAATTAGAACTTTTGTAATTCAAAGGGCTTCGCTGCCCTTCTTAAGGATTTTGCACTGCCGTTCCAATTAACATGTTTTACACATGCGTACTGTGTCTTTAAAACGCTATTTTGCACTTTTACAATTTTAAAAACACTTCTGACACCATTTGTAGGGTTTACAGTCAATTTTCTGGTTTAAAAACTACTTTTTTGCCGTTCGTAATGGTATAAATTTCCAATTTTATTGGAAATTTCATATCAAGAGATCGTTTCATTTTAACAACTGATTGCAAGTTGCTTTTGAGTGCTCCGTCCGGGAGCTTTGATGAACATAGATATATAAGAATTGGGTCCCAGCTTTCTATGACTATTCCATTTGCTTTCAGGGTAGAGAAGCAGTTGTTAAATGTTGGGTGGATATCTTGTATCCTCTCTTCACTTTCGATATGAACTGGTTGAATGTTGAAAAGGGCTTTGATTTGACCATCCACGACTATTCTACGGTTTTCATAGCGGGATTTGAGAGCATCCCGTGCGAGTGTGAGTTAGGTCATTTAAAACATAATTTTTTATGAGTAAGGCAGCTTTCCCTTTAGTTTTTTGCCTCAAATGGTACATATTTTGTACTTAGAAGAGTTTGGAATGGTTGATGTACACTACTGTGAACATGTCCCTGAATGAAGGCCGAATTTTTTCGAGCTGACCAAGTAACTGGTTAATGCAGATTTTCGTGAGTATGGCGTTGTCGTTGGTGGTTTCGTAATCTTCTGCACACGCTGAGCGGATTCTTTCATTACCTACATTGCTCATCTGCAAATTTTGATTTTCTGCGTCAATCTGAGCCATTTGTTTTTCCAGGTGGTCCTTAAATATTTTTTTAGCGCTGCCTCATAATGAGATTCTTCGCTTTAGGTCTACCATTTAGTGTAGAATTTCTCCAGTCTTGAGAGCTCATAGAGGAGTCTTGCAAGTAATTAACGAGGAATGGATTTTTTGGGTTTATTTAGTTTGTCCTCTGCCATAGTGGTGATTTTTTTAATATGAATTCATTTTTATGATTAAAAATTTACTAATTTATTTTAGTATTTTATTTCAATATAATTTTTAATCATTTAGTTTATTTAGGGTGTCAGCGCTTCAGAGCACAATAATAATATATATATATATATGTATGTATATGTGGCGACAACCACATTACATTTTCCATACACACAATCAATTCTATTTATATTTTGCTTAATATATGATTTAACTTCCAATCATTTAAATTTACATTAAATTAAGATGAAAAACATAATATTGTAAACTTACCTTAATACCAAATTAATTTATGTGTACTCAAGTAAGTGTTAAGTTATTTAACATCATTCTTTAATGCTATCTCTCTTTTACCTAGCAATTAAGCTATTAGTACATTACCATTGTACAGCCTCCATAGTAACCTAACTCCGTTTCTATTTTACTTCCTTCTTCAATCGGTTCCTTTTATCGGTTGTCAAACCAGGGTGCTGTGGACCAGCCAGGGTGTCGTAAATCACAGCCTGGGCTTCGTGAAGCAATGAATTCAAAGTAGGGTTGTTGTGTTGCAAGAATTTTTGTTAATAATTTAAGAACATCAGGTATGTTTACACAAATTTTGAATATTTTCTTTCAATAGATTAATAAAACTTCTTGGAAAGATTTCGCTCAAATATGTGCAATCGTTTTTTCCATAAATTTAGTAGAATATGAAAAATAATTACAAAGTTATTTACCAAAATATTAAAACTGAATCCGATGTGGGTACAACCCTGCGTTTGTTTGTTTATGCATATGTAATGTTTATTTCTCATTCATTTTGAAAGTTTTTCTCAATGTTAAGAGGCACATTTACTTCTGTGAAAATTTTATTAATTATTTTTTCTTTTTTCTTTTCAGAAATTCAGCAGGACGCGTAGGAAACATTGTAAGGTAAACTTGGATATGTTTTAGTTTTTATTTAAATTTTTCTTTTTGTCTTTTTATTTTATATTTCTTATTTTGTTATATTTTAAGTGTAAATATTTTGAAATTGAAGTTCATTTTAATTTTTTTATTTTGCAATTGGTACCTGAATTTTAAACCATTTTGTTTATATGTAGTTTGTCTAGTCAATTTTTATGTAAATACTTATGTATATGGGTGAGAATATGCCTATTGGGGAACCGAACACCAAAAAAAGATCGGTAATGCGCCTTTATTGCAACCTCAGTGGTGGTGTGGAATAGCAATAAATTTTAGAATACAATACAATGTACTTAACTTAACACATAAACAAATTGCTATAAACCGTAGTTGAAAATAAGTACATTGTACTGTATACATATGTATTGTGTATAACATGCTTGCTAAAATGTTTTTTTTATTAATAAAACTACAATATTCAATAAAACATATTTTGTTGGTTCCATTGACACATGTATTTAACACTTTTATTAAATTATATGAAGTTATATTACAAGAATAAAACAATTTTCATAAAAAATTAGATGCATTTTTACTTGGATTAAAATTCCGCGCTTCAGGTACTTGTACACATACGAACTCATAAGACCCAATATTAAGAATATTCTATACGGGAATATACATACAACAACTTGATTTTATTAGGCCGAACTCACTGAAAACTGTATATAGCACACATTTTGTTTAAACATATATGGCAGATTTCAAACATGTATTTTGTAGAAGTTTCTGCGTATTTATTTTACATTTAAGTCATTAAATGTACTACCACTATTGCGGCAAACCTTTCACAAATCACAGTATCGCGTATTTCCTTCTAGGGCACACTAAATTTACATGCCTAAGCATATCACCATCCCAACATAATAAAGCGGAAAATATGGTGGGATTTACATTTGTAGTTAGGTGACAGAATATTATTTGTCTTGTTGCAGCGTGTGTGTCTAGGTTCAACAAGAATCAATTGGCACTTGCCATCCTATCCTTGCGACTGCGCTCCATATGGTTTCGTATAGCAGCTCATGGCACCGAGGTATAATATACGTATGCGTATGCATGCGGAGTACAGCAGTTCCTGTATCTATAAATCAAGAAGTTTATTAGTAAATAAGCGTTTTTAATAACGAAAACTATATTTACCTTCGTCTGCCAAACAATAAATCTGCATCTTGTTACGTATACAAAAGGAAATACAATAACCCAATAAAAACCTTTTGTATACGTCGTAGATCAAATATGGCTAGTAGTTCACCACTTCCTTTACCTATAAATGAAAAAGTTCATTAGTAAATACGCGTTTTTAATAACGAAAACTATATTTACCTTCATCAACAAAACAATAAATCTTCATATTGAAATACGAATAAGAGGAAATACAATAAAGAAAATAATTACGCATGGTTGCATTTGTGAGGTCCAATTCAATATTAGAATTACTTATTAAATGTATAAAAAAGTTAATAAACTATTCAAATATTAATGAAAATAACTTGTAAGTAATACTTTTAACATTTCCCATGTATTTAATAATGAAATAAATTATTATTTTTTCCAATTTCAGTATCATTTTATGTCATTTAGTTATAGGTACTTTTTTTTCTGCAATTTAATGCATGCTAATGCATCCCAGCGCTCGAAGTTACGAATGACAACCGAAATGCGAAACGAAAACGATCAGGTGATCTCAGCTGTTCGCCGGAAGCGGAAATAGACGAGAAGTTATTTTACTATGGAGGCTGTACAATGTACATTACAATGCACTACACATAGAACATGGATCACTTCGTTTATTTTGCATAGTCATAATTTCGCAACGTTATTGAAGTTAAGGTGCAATTTGGAGTTCACGTCGAACAGACGTATTTGACTAAATAAAAATAAGAAAATCCATTTTGCTACATTGGTGACCCCGACGAAGGACATTAGCGGCCACCTTCGGTCCAACCAACGGTATTAAATTACATTTCGTTTCCAAAGGCAAATAATACAATTCAAGGTGACCTCTGCCTTAAGTCACAGGTAGCGAACGAAATACAATTTTTCGTTTGAAAGACAAATTTTCATCGGCTCTCAAAATTATCTACGTCGCTTAATAATTTCACGACTTAAGCAAATCAAGATGCCAGGTGAAGACGACACGCTACGTCTTCCGAAACCATCACTATTTCTGAACAACCTCTTAGCGCAAATCCGCGTCCCAAGCTTCAAACAATAATCGTACGATCGACCTTTAATTTACATAAAGCTACTATGTATGTATGTGCATACATATGTACATATGTAAGTATAATTCTTAAATATAGAAAGTTAAATAATATACTAAAATATTAATATCCAGGATAATTTAAAAGATCATTCATCATTATTTCAGCGTGAAGTAATGTCAATAAATTTTGAATGTCTACTATATCTGGAACAAACAGTTGTAGATAATGTACGAACATATGTATGTCCATATGTATATCTATGGCATGTTGTATGATATACAGAGGTGATATGAACTCAAAGGTATCGCCTATAAAATATCCACACATCCAACTGGTGTTCTAATGGATTTGAAATTAGTATTAAATACGAGAATAGTGCGGAGATTTAGCTATGCGGAGATTTAGAACAAACAGCAATTGCAATTTCTATCGCATTCAATGATTTTGATCAGAAAATTTGACCTGATATTCAAGAATCGTAGTATGTAGGGGTCGGAATAGAAGAAGGCGAATTCACAGAAGCACTGGAGTACTTAACTACATCAGGGCGTGACTATGCGAAGGTCAGTGGCGATAATCAACAACAAAGTGATAACGCTGATGATGAGCTTTAAATTATTTTCATTAAATAAAAATTAAAAGGTTAAATAAAAATTAAAGGTTTATATTTTTGTGTAATTTTGTATATAGTTGGATGTTCTTGTTTTTCTCATATAATTCCTCCATATAGACAACACCCGTGACTGATTTTTTGGGAGTTCGGTTCCTCTGGAGGCCTTTTCATCGAAATCACTTAAAATTAAAAATAAATAAATACAAAGTTTTTAAAGCAAGAAACATGACACTTAAAAAGCAAAAAAAATCTTTTTCATTTCAAATATTAAAAGTTGTATTACATATATTAATAATAAAATTTATGTATGAAAAGTCTTCCTAAAATTAGTCTGCCTGCATATTTTGAAAATAGATACGGCTCATTAGGATATTGTTATATAAAAATAGTACGGAAATTTTAGGACGATAAAATAAATCCCGGACACGAACTTCCAATTCGTTGACTTTGATATCAATTAGCTCCTTTATCTTATCTTGCAGCTCTTCGATTTCATCCTGTCTTTCCTTAAGCTCTGCATTGTGTTTCATCAAATTTTGCTGTATTTGTGCAATTATCAGGATCCGTGCATCCATTTTTCGTGAAATTTCAGAAATTTTAGCCAACTTTTGTGAATTAAGGATGCCCGTAATCCATCTTTTTTGACATGTTAGTATTTATTTGTGAAATTGCGAGTATGAGCTGGAAGCCTTTTCTTGATTCTTACTTGATGGCGGCTCCAAATCCTTCCCAAAATAAACCGCCTCTTTCTTCTCTATGTCCTCAATAGATATGTCTTCGTTCGGAATTCGTATTGGTTCAAGTCAATGCCTTCCACTTCCGTTGCTTCTCGCAATTGCGATTGCAGTTCTGCCTTATTTCCAGTTGTGGATAAGCCCCGCTTTGCCAATTCCCTTTTGAGAGGAGGTATCGTCAAATCTTGAGTTTTGGCCATTGTTCCAATTCTTATCCTTTGGTATTTATTTAACAATCCCACTTCTGACACCAATTGTTACAATTTTACTAAGCAGAAATTGATGATTTGCCAAAGCCTCCGAGTCCGATCACTGGATAGTTAAATAAATGTAGCCAACTATGTTTGCAGTTTCTTGATTATAAAAAGTTTACTCAATGTTCTTTTATTACTCAATAACTAACAATTCAATTCATTATTTACAATCACTTATATTACAACTTTCTCAATGTACTATTTTTATTCTACAGTATTTTTATCGTCAACGCGCTCACTTTACGACTGACTCCCTTGCAGTTGTGTGGCGCCACATGTTCTCGATTCGTGCTCCAGAACATGCCAGTTATCAGCTTCTCGCTTTCATCTGACATACTCTTCGCAATTCCGCCACACTTCCCTCCATCTAGGTCTCTCTTGGTGGACCACTTTCATCTTATTTCTTGGTCTGGATTTCATACTCTACTTCGTTTAGATTTTATTATATGGACCTTCTCAAATGCATTGAAGTTTCATACTTGGCCTTTTTTTTACTCTTAATTTGGGTTCAGTGTCGCATAAGACCACGTATCTTCCTCAACTCTTCTTCTAGAACGCTAGATGCTTCCTTCCAAATTCTTCTCCCAAAGAGTATCCTTGCAGGTGTTTGGCCCGCTGTTTCATGCACTGCCGACCGATATCACAGGCACAGCGATGTGTGGATATCCCAATCATCCTGACGTTGGTCCACGACCTTCCCCAACTGCTCTTCCAGAGTTCGGTTAAATCGTTCTACAATGCCAACTCATTAAGGATGTAAAACTTTCATGCGGGTTTTTCGAATACCCATTATCAGGCAGATCTCCTAGAACACCACATCCAAAATTTCTTCCCTGGTCGGAGTGCAATTCTCCAATCCACAACTCGTTCACAGTGGCCAGCAGGGATGCTTTTTAAGAATTTAGAATTATTTTTTCCAATGAGGCGACTTGGCAATGGGAAAATTCAAATTTTTTTATACTTTTTTTTTGATTCCCTGTGGACGATCCGGCTCGAAGGACCAATGTTCGCTCCGGGGTTGATAGGGTCCAGAATTCCTCCTGAATTCTGGAAAACGGGGATCGGGGGAGGTGCCGTACTTCCACAGCAATCAAAGCCTATAATAAAATTAAAACCACTTCCTCTCCAAGATGCGCACAAAAAAAATTAACGTTTTTGGTTTTTGTGAAATATATTCAATTATATTTTATTATATATATAAAAATTACAAGTTATAAATTAACGGAGACTCACCTTGATGTCGCTGCTACGAAGATCGATTTGAAAAAGAGGACGTTTGTCAGGCAACATTGGCCTTTTATAGATTCCACAGAAAGGGGAAATCTACATGGAATATGTAACGGGATTCAAAACTCCCAAAATGGTTTATCTTGTTATTTTCCAATGTAGCAGCGACATCTATTGGCGAGGCTGTTGCGACGCAGCAGGGTTGCACGCATAAAAAATATAGATCAAGCGAGTTTAAAACTGAACAAGAAGAGACCTTCCAGACTCTGAAAGAACGGCTATGAACTGCACCTATGCTAACGTACCCGGTTCCAGGTGCAACATTTATTCTGGATAGTAATGCTAGTGGCTATGGCATAGGAGGTGTACTTTCACAAGTAATAGATGAGCAGGAGAAGATAGTTAGTTAGTTAGAAATATTAGCGTCGGTAGATTGTATCAAAAATTTATACACATATCTGTATGGTCGACATTTCCGAGCGCTGATGTGGATACTACAGTTCAAGAATCCCGAAGGGCAGCTAGCTTGGTGGATTGAAACACTGCCAAGATATGACGACACCATCGAGCACCGCAAAATAAATACGCGCGGAAATGCTGACACTATGTCCCGTCGACCATGTAATATGCGCTGCTCAAAAGCCGAGGGTAAGAAAGACATAATCGATGTCCGGCTAATTACAATTAAGCCAGCAGAAGACTGTGATTAAAGCCATATCAGACAAGGAAATGTCATCAGGAAGATTCGGACTTGAAACTGTTAATGCACAGATTTGAGAAGAACAGACGACCAAGTAAGGAACAAATGGCAGCGGAAAGTCCCATCGCGAAGGCATATTCGGCACAATGCAGAAATTTAGAGTTGATATTTGGCTGTTTGCATAGAATATGGGAAAGTGAAGATGGCCAGTGCTCTCGAAGCCTAATACTTGTTCCGAGGTTAAGAATTCCGGATGTTCTTAAGGAATTCCATAATGATCCTATTGGAGGACACCTAGGCACTATAAAACGCTGGAGAAGATCAAGCAGCTTTTCTGTTGGGTTGGTTGCCGTCAATCGATAGCTGAGTGGATTGCTAACTGCAAGGAGTGCATAGCAGCTAAAGGGTCAAAATCATGAAGTCATGTGCAGATGAAGCAGTATAACTCAGGTACACCATCTGAGCGGGTTGCCATGGATGTAGCCGGTCCATTCCCTATGAGCAGACAAGGAAACAAATACGTCCTTGTGGTTATGGACTACTTTAGTAAATGGCCGGAGGTCTACCCAAATCTAAACCAAGTAGCCAAAACAGTTGCGGATGCAATCACTCACAATTGGAATACCAGATACGGCGCGCCTATAGAATTGCACTCAGACCAAGGAAGAAACTTTGAAGCGGCGGTGTTCCAAGAGATGTGCCAGATACTTGGTATTCGGAAAACACGAACGACAGCCCTGCATCCTCAATCAGATGGCATGGTAGAGCGATTCAACCAGACCCTGGAAGAGCACTTGCGGAAAGTAGTGGACAAGAATCAAGATGATTGGGATGTACACATACCGTTTTTCCTGATGGGATATCGGTCCGGAGGGCATGAAACAACAGGTCAAACACCTGCCAGGATACTGTTTGGTAGTGAACTTCGGTTGCCCAGCGATTTAAAATATGGAATAACTGGTGATGCGAGAAGAATTGGAAAGGAAGCCTCTACTGTTCTCGAGGAAGAGTTAAGAGAGATACATGCTCTTGTGAGGCAGCGAACTCAAATTATGAGTGACAAAATGAAGGCTAGGTATGACAAGGCGATGAACTCGAAAGGCTTCCAAAATGGAGATTTGGTGTTGCTGTACAATCCACAACGAAAGAGAGGTTTGTCCCCAAAACTTCAATGCAATTGGGAAGGTCCATACAATATAATCAAACGACTAAACGACGTAGTGTATCGAATACAAACTGTGGGGAGGCCGAGAAACAAGATGAAAGTGGTCCACCTAGAGAGGCTTTCTGCGTTTGGAACAGCGAATGTGTCTGATCGGGGCGATCAGACTTAGGTGGAGGGCAGTGTGGCGAAAATGCGAAGCGAATGACATATGAAAGAGAGGAGCCGACAACTGGCACGTTCTAGAGCGTAAACGAGGCGATTATCGTAAACGACGATTATCGTAAACGACGATTATCGTAAGCGAGAGGTTTATCGTAAAACGACGCGATTATTCCAGGGGTTTCGTTTTCAAGCAGCAAACAAGTATATAAGGACAACATTCGACTGCAAGAGTAATCAGTTGTGAATTAAACTCGTGGAGATTACATTACAGTAAAGCAATAAAAACAGTACATTGTGAAAGTTGTATACAAGTGATTGTAAATAGTAACGTAAATTGTAATTGAATTGTGAATTACCGAATAATTAAAAGGACATTAATTAAGTCTTTATAAATAAAGAGACTGCAAATTAAGGTGGCGATTTTATTTAACAATCCAGAGGTCGTACCCGAAATAATTAAGGAAATAATCGAGGTTAATCAGCAAGATCGTAACAATATATATATATATATATATATAAATATATATATAAATATATACATATAACAAAAAATTAAAAACCTCACAAAAAAGAATAAAAAATATAAAATAAAAGAAAAGAAGTGAGGAAAATTGGTCGCGCCGGCATAAGCAAAGCTGTTAGTGAAACGCGCCACTATAAAAGTGTAAAAAAAGAAAAGAAGTGAATGAAAGTGGTCGCGCCGGCATAAGAAAAGCCGTTAGTGAAACGCGCCACTATAAAAGTGTAAATAAAAGAAAAGAAGTCTTTAAAAGTGGTCGCGCCGGCATAAGAAAAGCCGTTAGCGAAACGCGCCACTATAAAAGTGTAACGAAGTGAATAAAAGTGGTTGCGCCGGCATAAGAAAAGCCGTTAGCGAAACCTGCCACTATAAAAGTGTAAAAAAAAGGAAAAGAAGTGAATAAAAGTGGTCGCGCCGGCATAAGCAAAGCCATTAGCAAAGCGCGCCACTATAAAAGTGTAACGAAGTGAATCAAAATGGTCGCGCCGGCATAAGCAAAGCCGTTAGTAAAGCGCGCCACTATAAAAGTGTAACGAAGTGTATAAGAGTGGTCGCAGCGAAGTGCGCCACTATAAAAGTTGAAAAAAAAAAGAAGTGAATAAAAGTGGTCGCGCCGGCATAAGCAAAGCCGTTAGCAAGTGAAAAAAGTGAAGAAGTGAAGTAACCGTGCGTTTGCACTGGCATTGGGTGGTGCAACAAGGCAAAGCGCCCTACAAATTAGTTAAGGCGAAGCGGAAGAGCCCAGAGACGAGGCGCGTCAGTGTTGTTCGCCAAAACAAAAAAAAAAACAACAAAAATTGTTTTATATGCAGCAAGGCCCCCTACCAACGGCCCAGCGAACCGTAAGCTAATAAACAGCAATAATAAGCAGCGTTAATGGTGAGTTTTCAGTAATCTGATTTCTTAACATAAAATTATTAGGATTCATATTTTTCAAATTGTGAGAATTTTCACATATATTTTGTGCTTCCGGTACTGCGAAAGCACTACACGCAGCTCCTGTTTTTAATAATTTTCTCAATTTCCGAGTTAAAATGCGTGGGAGTTCCAAAGCCACCTCAACGTAAATTTAAGGAATTTTTTTACTAATTGGCTAAATCGGTCGAATTCATTTTTTGCTTCTAGCCATTTAAAATGGCTAACGTTGATGAATTTTCACGGGCCTGTGATGCACTGTTAGAGTTCGAAGAGTTGTATAACAACACTCCAAGTGCAAATCATTCGGTTTTTTCACTAGAAATCCAAAAAGAAGAACTCAAGGCATTATGGATTAAAGTTAAGGAAACATATGAAGGATATTCGCGGAATTTATCTGGAGGAGAATCAGATACATCGGCCAGACTTTCTGCAAAATGTCGGTATCAGGATTGCTACGCAGCTTATCTGACTTGCGCGGCATTGATGGGTGAAACCATTCATAACCTGACATTTGTGCAACAAAGTACGTCAACAGCGCATCCTGCATTCCGGGAACCTGAAGCGGCTCCGCGTTCGAATATTCATCTCCCCGCGTGCGACACCGAAATTTTTTATGGTGACTATATGGCATGGCCATCCTTTCGGGATCTATTTACAGCTATCTACATCAACAATTCCCGTTTAACCCCAGTTGAGAAACTATATTATCTCAATCAAAAGACACGAGGAGAAGCTAAAGATATCGTAAAGAAATCTCCTCTAACCCACGATGGTTTTGCAACCGCATGGCAAAACCTTTCTGACCGTTACGAAAATAAGAGAGTAATGGTAAATAATCAACTGAAGACACTGTTCAATCTGCCTACCGTGACAATTGAACGTGGTAGTGACATAAAGAATTTACAACGAGCAGTAAACAATTGCATCTTAGTTCTCCAAATGTATGGGATTGAGATCAGAAATTGGGACGCTATTTTTGTGTTTTTAGTTTCTAGCAGACTGCCGGATACGACATTAGCACTTTGGGAACAAGGAATAGTGAACAAGGCTGAAATTCCGAGGTGGGAGGATTTAGACAGCTTCCTTTCAAGCAGATTCCTGACTCTTGAGACAGTATTTGACATTCAGAGTACGCGAGTGGATAAGGCAACCCAAAATCGTGCATCCGCACCTCCCTCAGGAAAAAGGGTATCGGCACACCATGCTCAGTACTCGCAACCTGTATGCAGATTATGTCCAGAAGAATCCCATGTGCTGAAGCTTTGTCCAAAGTTCCTTGCAATGAAGGTGGATGATCGTTCGAAAACTGTGAAAAAATGCAATCTGTGCATGAACTGTTTGGCTCATTCTCATATTGCAAGGGATTGCAAGAATACATTCAGTTGCATGTCAAACCAAAGGCATCATTCGTTGCTGCATAGAACGCCGAATGGGAAAAGGCCGACGGAAACCCCCACTGCTCCAACACCTGCAAGCAGAGATGATAGGCAAACTCAACCCCCAGCCACCTCCAACAGCGTCAACGCATTGTTCACATCAAACACGAAGAACGTGATCTTGGGTACAGCAATGGTGCACATTTGTCTCTCAGGAGAAAACTACGAGGCCCTTCTGGATTCGGGATCGGAGGGCACGTTTATAACTAAGCGATTGCAAAACGTATTAATCTGCCAACTCAACCAGCTGACTTAAAAGTATGTGGAATAAACCCGACGACCCCGGCTAAAGTGCAAGAAATCGCCAAATTTGTTTTAGGTTCACCTCTCAACACCCAGATTAGAGTTGAGACAAGAGGCCTGATTCTCCCCCAACTGACAGGAAACCTCCCCCAGTTTTCAGTAGATCAAATAGATTTTGGTTTACTGCCCCCAATTGATTTTGCTGATGTAAATTTTAATAAAAGTCAACAGGTTGATTTGGTCATAGGTGCGGATTTGTATCCTGCCATAATAATGGGAATCATATTAAAGAATGTCTTGGGCTCCCTCCTGGCACAGGAGACAGTCTTTGGTTGGATCTTAACAGGTCCAGTTCCTCAGACCTCGAGGGTGAGTCCAAACTCATATGTTTCCATGTTCTCCGAAATCTCTAGCTCTGAGCTCGCTCGGTTTTGGGAGCTTGAGCAAGTTCCAAGCAAGAAACCGGTCACTCCTGAGGAGGCATACTGCGAACAGTACTATCAGAGCACGACAGTAAGGAAGGATGAAGGACGATACATGGTGGCGCTACCTTTTAGACAAAAATTTCCAGAGGAGATTAATTTAGGATACTCGCGAACTAGTGCGATGCATCAATTCCTCCGAAATGAAGCAGCTATGCTGAAAAGGCCGGAGTTTAGGGCTGAGTATCACCGAGTACTGCGAGAATATATAACTCTCGGTCATATGAAGCCAGTTGACAACAACACTGGAGGAAGCACTCGAGGAACGTACTACTTGCCACATCATGCAGTCATCAAACCTGACAGCACCACAACGAAGGTACGCGTTGTATTTAATGCATCAAGTCCATCCTCGAACCGTGTAAGTTTGAATGACGCACTCCATCCTGGTCCGGTTCTGCAAGCTGATATCATTGCACTTTTACTAAAATGGCGATTTTTTAAATATGTTTTTAACGCTGATATTGAAAAAATATATCGGCAGATCCTATTACATCCGAATGACACCCGTTTCCATAGGATTTTATTTAGAGATTCAAACGAGGAGGAACTAGTAGACTATGAACTCCAAACGGTGACGTTCGGAGTCAACTGTGCTCCATATTTAGCAATAAGGACTCTGCTTCAACTGGCAGAAGATATCAGATATAAGTACCCCTTAGCCTCCAGAGTCCTAAAGCAGCACATGTACGTTGATGACGTCCTTGCTGGAGCTCATGACTGCGACACAGCGATACGAATGCGTAACGAACTTCTAGAGGCTCTAAATAAAGCAGGATTTCCCCTGCGAAAATGGCCTTAAAATTCCAAGGAAATCCTGACTGATCTACCAAAGGACTACCTATTCAAAGAAGACTTCTTGGAGATTGATGCGATCAGTGAAGCAAGAATGTTAGGAATTAGGTGGAATGCTGCCCATGATAGGTTTCATTTTAACGTACAAGAGGTACAAATCAAGCTGAGTTATACAAAGCGGGAAATGCTATCATGTGTAGCAAAGCTGTTCGACCCTGCAGGTTGGTTAGGACCTATAGTGGTAGAAGCAAAAATTTTAATGCAGGATATATGGCTCTCCAAAATAGATTGGAATGACAATTTACCGAGCGAAATTTATCTGCGATGGGTAAGATTCTTAAAAAACTATATCCACATTGCAAAAATAAGAATTCCAAGATGGATTAGCTTTACGCCTTGGAACGAGATCGAGTTTCATGGATTCCGCGATGCTTCTGAAAAAGCATATGATGCTGCCCTATACGTAAGAGTACGGGAACGTACGTCAAATGCGACACCTGAGGTAAATCTGTTGGTAGGAAAAACCAAAGTGGCACCGGTAAAAACAATCTCCCTACGTCGTTTGGAATTATGTGGAGCGCTACTCCTGGCGGAATTAATCAATGCTCTTCCACAGTTTGACGTCCCTCAACCAACGGTTTACAAATGGACAGATTCTACCATAGTGCTCTCATGGCTGCGGAAGCCCCCCTGCTCCTGGACTACCATCGTGGCAAACAGAGTGTCAAAGATCGATGAACTCGTCGGAGTGAATGACTGGAATCATGTGGATTCAAATGACAACCCGGCCGATCTAGGTAGTCGTGGTGTATCTCCTCTCAAACTAGCGGAGAGTAGGCTCTGGTGGCAAGGTCCTGAGTGGTTGAAATTGGAACCGTCTGAATGACCTCTGAAAAATTAGGAAGCGATTGAAACCGAGTTGGAACAGAAGATCATAAGAAATCATGCTTCACGTATTCAAGAAAGCGAAGACATTTTGGAGCGATTCTCAAATTTTTCCCGAGTATTGAGAGTAGTTGTACAAATTTTCCGATTCTACCGTAGAACGCATCCAATACTAAAGCTGACACCCCGGAACGAGACATCGGAAATAGGATCCGAAGAAATTCGAAAGGTAAAGGAACGTCTAATTCTGCTGACACAGAAACGATGTTATTTGACTGAATACCAGGCACTCGAAGGTTCAAACCCAATAAGCCCCAAGAGCTCCATCCTTACGCTCAATCCCTTCCTTGACAGGAATGGAATCATGAGAGTGGGTGAAAGACTCGCGCTGTCGGCATTGCCGTACAATGAGCGCTACCCCATTATTTTACCATATGACTGCCAATTTTCCCGCCTTCTTGTCAAGTTTTCACTCGTGATTTCACTGCATGGTGGAAATCAACTCGTGTTGAGACTGTTGAGAACGGAATATTTGGTTGTGCGAGTAAAAAATTTAATAAAAGACATTATTAATAATTGTAAAGTTTGTATTATTTACAGAAAAAAGACAAGAGAGCAAATCATGGCAGCACTTCCTCCTGAACGAACAGATGTCTCGAGACCACTCACCAATACTGGCGTCGATTTTACTGGACCATTTGACATCAAAAACTTTACGGGCCGAGCATGTCTGATAACAAAAGGATACGTGTGCGTATTTGTATGTTTTGCGACGAAAGCAATACATCTGGAGGCCACCAGCGACCTATCGGCCTCAACGTTTCTAGCAGCCTTTTCCAGGTTTGTATCAAGGCGCGGTTGTCCGCGTAACGTGTATTCGGACAATGGCACAAATTTCGTAGGAGCCAGCAAAGCTTTGAGGCAGGATTTCAAGAGGTTTATGACTGAAGCATCAAGTCTTACTGTGCAGTCATATGCCCATCAAGAAATTAACTGGCAATTTATTCCTCCAGGAGCACCTCATATGGGAGGATTGTGGGAAGCGGGAGTGAAGAGCTTCAAGCTTCATTTTCGAAAGGTGTCAAACACTATGCGCTTTACAATGGAAGAGTTCTCTACCTTACTCGCAAAAATAGAAGCATGTCTGAATTCACGACCAATCAGCCAACGGAAGCCCACTGTCGATCATCAACCGTTGGCAAAAGTTAAAAGCACTTCACCAAGGATTCTGCCAGTGTTGGAAGGCAGAATATCTCAAAGAATTGCACAAAAGAGTAAAGTGGCAATTCCCTCAGCGAAATATAGAGGTTGATGATTTTGTAGTTGTCAAAGAGGACAACTTATCCCCCAATGAATGGCGACTTGGCAGAGTTGTTAAGGTTTTTTCAGGGCCAGAAAATCGTGTTCGAGTCGTGGATATTTTTACGACGCGAGGCATAATCACACGACCAATTGTGAAATTGATTGTGCTTCCCGTCGTAAAACCAATTAATCTTTCTACTTCTAGAGATTTTCAACATGGTTCGTGCGAACAACAACAAGGACAACAAGATAGTGAAACCACAACACCAATGCCCCGTGTGTAATAACAATCATCGATTGTTATTTTGCCGCCAGATGCGAAGGATGGATGCCGCGGAGAGACTTCGAGTTGTCCTCCTGCACCGCCACTGCGCCAATTGTCTGTCGCCGCATCACATGACCAAAAACTGCCCATCCACCAGAACCTGCCAGCGATGTCAGCAGCGACACCACAGTCTCCTACACCTGTGGGAAACCGCAACAAGTGAGGAAGACGTGCCGCCGGCCATAGGATCGGCTGACAAAAGGCAGAAGAAACAACGTTGCCCTTACTCGGCTCAGGATCTAGGCGACATAAGCGATGACAAGGTATTGGAGATCCACGCCAGCGAAGAAGAAGAGGACGTCGTACAAGTAACTGAGGAATCACATAATTCACGGGAGACGCCGATAGCCAGACCTCCTCTGTCGGTTATCCGGTCGGCGATTCATCGCCCCCCGCAGTCCACCTTAGAAAGACGTCCACCATTGCAACAACAACGTACACGAAACCGTTCACAACCCTCTCGCCATAATGTAAGAGACGCCCGACAGTGAATAAAGGGGTCTGCTCGAAGCGTCCCGAGTCGATCTGTCCTTACGCCAACGGTGAAGGCAAGACTAGCGGTGAACGGGCGACTGCTGTCGGTACGTGCGCTCATTGATCCAGGACAGTCTTCATCGACCATATCAAAAGCATTAGCAAGACGACTCCACGCAATAACACATGGTCAGCGAGATGAAGCCAGGTTAACACTTAAGGCCTGGCGTGAACGCCTAGAGATACGAGCGAAGGTACTGCCCAACCTAATGAAGACTACGCCAGAGCATACATTGGATGCGCGAATCGTCGATGAGTTTGATAATGTAAGACTGGCAGACCCGTTAGTCCTGGGAGCAGATGTATATGCCGCTATATTGCGACCAGGTTTGATGGCCGCTACTCCCACACGGCCAGCCGCTCAGAACACGATGTTCGGATGGGTGCTATCAGGAGGCACGCCCTATTAAAGGTCAATGGTGACGGCGACCCTAAGATAATCATTTCTTATTTTTTCATTTATTAGCTTTTAAGCAAAATGAATTGTATTAATTTTCAAATAAAAAGACTGAAATGTAAATGAAATTACTTGTACCCTATACTCATATGTATATATATTTTGAATACTTCTGTTACAGTGATGCTGCAAGGCGGGCGGCATGTTTATGCGTGCAACCCTGCTGCGTCGCAACAGCCTCGCCAATAGATGTCGCTGCTACATTGGAAAATAACATGATAAACTATTTTGGGAGTTTTGAATCCCGTTACATATTCCATGTAGATTTCCCCTTTCTGTGGAATCTATAAAAGGCCAATGTTGCCTGACAAACGTCCTATTTTTCAAATCGATCTTCATAGCAGCGACATCAAGGTAGGTCTCCGTTAATTTATAACTTGTAATTTTTATATATATAATAAAATATAATTGAATATATTTCACAAAAACCAAAAACGTTAATTTTTTTTGTGCGCATCTTGGAGAGGAAGTGGTTTTAATTTTATTATAGGTTTTGATTGCTGTGGAAGTACGGCACCTCCCCCGATCGCCGTTTTCCAGAATTCAGGAGGAATTCTGGACCCTATCAACCCCGGAGCGAACAGAGACTATTAGCTACACTTGCGAAATTCGGAACAAATCAGCGATAGTAAGAAAAATTCTTAATTCATGAAAATTTCTGGATCTTGGCCAATCTTTCCCTGCTTCTATTTTTTCCTTCGCAGTACAAACGTTCTTCGTAGCTACTTGATGACCTAAGTAATTCACCTCCTTCCTGAATAAGCAGCGCTTCTTGGGAATCAGTTTAAGACCAGCTCCAGCTTGTTGCCATCCTTGTCGAATATGTTGGAGTATTTGCGGATAAGTTGCTTGCCCTTGTGCTTGTACTTGCCTTCTAACCCCTGCGTCCATCTAAATATGTCTTCCTCCAAGTCCTTCCTGCCAATGGAGAAGATTTCAGGTTAATAATTGCAGTTGATGATGGCTTCCTCTTGACATTGCCCTTATACGGTTCCCCTATGAATTTTTATTGCTGATATAAAGTCATTTAATACTCTTACTGGGATGCGTCCATTCTTTTGCATTTTGGCCAAGGTTTTACCAATAAGTACGTCTGGTGTAGAATTTTGTGCTGCTTCGAAAACAGAAAATTTTTTTGTCCACAATCTGTATTAACCTTCGCAGAAACTGCTTCAGAGTTTTATGGGATCAGTTCGGTGCCTTCAAGGACTACTTGCTTGCTGCTGTATGTGGAATTATAACCAATGTTTAGTGATACTTCTATATTCTTACACTCCAAAATTTTGTTATTCAAGTCGATCTTAATGCCTTAATCCAACAAGAAGTCTACTCCTATGATTACCACATCCACAACCTGCGCGACTATAAAGCTATGTAACACCGTCACATTCCCTATTGTGACCTCGCATGTTACTTCTCCTACAACTTGCGTGTCCTCACCAGCCGCCGTTTTCAATCTCGTTCCAGGTAATTGTTTTACTTGTTTTGGGATCAGGTCAGTTCGAATGATGGAGTGTGATGCGCTCGTATCCACTGTTAATATTCGCTCTCGTCCATCCACATATCCACCAATAGTACTGTTGCTCGTTTTTCTACCAATTTGCGAGACAGGGATTATGGGGTATTCAAATGCAGGAGCCAGCATACGTCCGTTTTAGTTTAACGACTGATTAGAGTCGGATTTACCTTCTTCAGCTCTTCCCCAATTGGCAAATGAGCTAATCTCTCAATTTCGGAAGCGTATTCTTTGCAGAGATTCGTTGGGTCTTTGGTCCCGCTTCTCCAACTCCATCTGTACATTTTTTTGCTGTGTTCGCTACCATAGCATCTTTCTACTTGCTTCGTAATCACCTCTCTCATATTCAGAAATGGTCTCCAAAATGTCCGCTGCAGGTCCTTCCTACGCAACGAGTAGTGCAGCGCATGTTTCCACTATGCTCCAGTTATTCGCTGTAGCCATCTTTTCGAACTGAAGCTTGAATACCTGGAAATGAATTTTGCACTCAAAGGATGGTGCTTTTACATTTACTGAAGTGTTAGGACGATAAAATAAATATAAATCCCGGACACGACCTTCCAATTCGTTGACTTTGATATCAATTAGCTCCTTTATCTTATCTTGCAGCTTTTCGATTTCATCCTGTCTTTCCTTAAGCTCTGTATTGTATTTAATCAAATTTTGCTGTATTTATGCAATTGTCAGGATCCGTGCATCCATTTTTCGTGAAATTTCAGAAATTTTAGCCAATTTTTGTGAATTAAGGATGCCCGTAATCCATCTTTTTTGACATGTTAGTATTTATTTCTGAAATTGCGTGTATGTGCTGGAAGCCTTTTCTTGATTCTTACTTGATGGCGGCTCCAACTCCTTCGCAAAATCAACCGCCTCTTTCTTCTCTATATCCTCAATAGATAAGTTTTCGTCCTCACGACGGAATTCGTATTGATTCAAGTCAATGCCTTCGACTTCCATGGCAGTTCTGCCTTATTTCCAGTTGTGGGTAATCCCCGCTTTGCCAATTCCCTTTTGAGAGGAGGTATCGTCAAATCTTGAGTCTTGGTCATTGTTCCAATTATTATCCTTTGGGATTTATTTAACAATCCCACTTCTGACACCAATTGTTACAAATTTACTAAGTTAACCTCGATGAGCTGCAAACTCCAACGAGTCCGATCACTGGATTGTTAAATAAAGGGCGCCACACTATATACAATCACTTATCTTACAACTTTCATAGTGTACTATTTTTACTTCACAGTAGGGTTATCACCAAAAATAGTTCTACAGTTCATGACCTTATACCAGGCCTTCAATTTATCACTCATAATTTGAGTTCGATGACTCACAAGAGCATGTAAATCTCTCAACTCTAGAATGTTAAACGCTTCCTCCCCAATTCTTCTTGCATCACCATTTACTCCAAATTGTAAATAACTGCCAAAGAGTATTCTTCCAAGTGTTTTACCCATTGTTTTATGAACTTCAGACCAACATACTAACAGGAACAGAGTATGTGAACATCCCAATGATCTTGATATTTATCAACGACCAAGTTCACGTGTATGACCATTCTTCGAATTTTTCGAATACCCAGTATCAGGTACATTTCTTTAAACACCGTTGGATCAAAATCCCTGTGCATCTAAGTTATATTGCGTCTACTGTACATGGCTTCTGAATTCATAATAGCAATTTTAAACTGCTTAATTGCGACCAGTATGCCTTCGCGATGCGAATTTCTGCTGCTATTTATTTCCTACCTGATCATCTATTTATCTCCAATCGGTGAGTTAACAGCTCCAAGTCCGGATCTTCTTGTTGATATTTCCTTCTTTTCCTCCCACCCTTCTGCTTGTGTAATTGTCATTAGTAGGTCGTCTTTATGTCTTATTCACCTTCAGCTTTGAAGCAGCTCAAAATTCTACAACAGAGGAAAGCGGTACTACTGCGTAACTCGGAGAGAACTACTAGCGTTAGTAGATTGTATAAAACCTTTCCATAAATATCTGTACGGTCAACATTTCATTGTCATTTACTAATGACAATTACACAAGCAGATGGGTGGGAGGAGAAGAAGGAAACATCAGCAAGAAGATCCGGATTTGGAACTGTTAATTCACGAATTGAAGATAAACCGACGCCCAAGTAGGGAATAAACGGCAGCGGAAATTCTCATCGCGAAGGCATACTGAGTGCAATGGAGTATCCCCTTATTTCCCGAAGGAGTGATAATTAGTGTCAACTAGTGCAAAAAAAAAAAAAATTAAGGTCCACAAAGACAAAAAAAAAAAATTAAAAAGTGCTTTGAAAGACAAATAAAAAATATATATATAGAAGAAGAGGTTACACTACTTGATGTACAACAACAATCACCAAGCAACTCAGCAGCATATTACTACAGCAACACAAAATAAAAACTTTATTAATATATAATATACTCGTACATATATATTTGCAATATATTATTGCAATCAGGACGTAACCTTTTTTTGGCGGAATTTTCTTCTCGCCAACGGTTTTTTAATATTCGTATTCTTTTTCTAATTTATTTCGAGTTTTAACTCCCGAAAAAGAAGTGGTAAAACGCCAAATTTGGCCGTTAATACGTGTATACATACATACACACATATATAGCCATAACCTTAATAATAATAATAAAAATCTAATTTTACATGCCTACTTGTACAATATTCACATTGCATTTACATATAAATCTAACAAACAGGTCCAAAATTTTAATCGCCTGAAAATACCGCAGTAAAAAATAAAGCCGAAAATTCATAAAGTTGGAAATATCCACCACTCTGTTAAAGAGCGCAGCTAATAAAGGGCAAAAATATTTGCAAGTCAAACACTCACTGTATTGTTTTTCTTTCCGCTATGTGCGAAATTCACTCTCATTCATACATAGAAGCGTATATTATGTGTGCTTATTTTCTACACAAACACCCACTAAACCAAAATTAATTGTGAATTGATATAATATATAGTCGGTGTTGGTCCCTTAAAGATTTTTTTATTAAAGTGCGGCCACAGGCCGCCAATTTACATAAGTGTTTCACTTACAAATACTGTGCAAGGCGAAGCCGGTGTTGGCGCGGCGCTTTAAAAAACTAACCCTGTGAGTTGGCGGCTTGAAAAAAAACGGACACGGGCTTTATAATAAAGTTTGTCAGCAACTATAATCAAGACAATCCAAAAAAAATATTAGTCTAAATGTAAATGACCCCTTGGTATAGTTTTTGAAATTTTTACCAAGATTTTAATTGGTTATACTTTTTTATGTTTTAAGTATTGAAAGACATATATTAATTTTAATTTTGGGCACTTGTTTTCGTAAATAATCGTCTATTTAGGGCAAAATGTATAAGATAAGTGAAATTTTTCTCGATTTTCAAGACCTTCCCCAGAGCTTTTTAGAATCCCCAGTAGGGGTAAAGTTGCATTAATCAAAAGTCTAATTCATTGGCTTTTTTCGAATGCGACTAATTAGAGGTGCCCGGCCCCTCCGTTTGCACCCCACATTCAAAATTCACAATTCTGAAGATTTACCAAAATGTGTGCAGAGAAATTTAAAAATTTGGAATCATGGCACACAAAAATCTTTGTTTAAATGTTTCATTGGACCGCATGTTATAAGATTTCCAAAAGAAAGAAAAACTGGATTGGTGATGCAATGATTTTTATTAGATGGGGATTTTCACCAAACATTGCCAATTTCTTTCAAACAATTGCTTAGTAAAGACAAATTAACTCTTGACTAATTGCCTGGTACATAATATTTTCTACCAATTTTTCCATTTCAATTTCCATTTCCTCAAACATTGTTCACAATTACAAAAATCATTTATGGTTGAGAAAGAGAGTTATGTATATTGATCGCAAAAAACGTTAACGTTAACTAAATGAATTTTCATGTTCAAAGTAAGATAGCTGGAAAATGGCGAATATACATACATACATATCAATTAATTTCGTTACTAATCAAAATAACGTTGTCAACTACTTAGCTGAATTCTTAAATGCGCTGCAACTAAAAATCGGATTGATAACCATTTCGTTGTGAAACTTAAACCAGCCGCTTCTTTATAATGGCACCCAACTTACGGTAAAAAAAATGAATGAAGAATGTTTATCGGATCCAATATTTTATTCCTATTTATATATATATATATATATATGTATATATGCTATACATAAATTATTAAAATTTTGTTTTTTTTTGGAAGGTAAACTGGTGATAATTGATTGATTGAAACGCTTCCTTTCGTATTTCACAAAATGGTTTAGCAATTAGTTCCCTATAAGATGGGTAAAAGTTATTTAAGTTATGGAGTATCAGATACTTTCAACTTGTGCTTTTATTAGAAGAGTCGTTATTTTGTTCTAGCGTCGGGAAATAAAAAAAAAAATGAGTTCATCGAATTCGTTCCTGCCGAAGAATTGTGGAGGCCATTTGAATGATGTTATATTAGAACTTAATTGTATCGATTGTACTTCACATTAAATAAAAAAAAATTTAAATTTCCTTAACAATTAGTGTTTTTTTTTTTTAAGAAATAATATCATTCTTATTGGAAAACCCTATAGTTTTGGCATAACATCTGTTACTATTTGCTTCACAGCGACCTTTGCAGCGATTATAACTTACAAATTCGTTGTTATGTAACAGAAAACTGATTGATTGGTTACTTTTTTAAGTTCTTCTTTGGTTACCTGAATTAATTCATTGGTTATTTGGCGCCATACCAAAGGTTAGTATGGTTATTAATCGACTACCTCGGCACAATGTATTTACTTACAAATTTCCATTCGAAAGAAAAGATATTTAATTATTATTATTATTATTTATTTTTTATTCATTGATCATTTTAAATATATATACATATATAAGCGATTTCCTCCACCATTTTACAAACATCTATTTTTTATATCTACTTATTATTATTAACATTCAATTTAGATTTAACTAACATATACATATGCAACATATATACATATATTATTTACATCTTTCGTAGTTTTAAAATCCTCAAAATAAGATGATATAATATACCAATAATGTGCAAAATTATCATATTTTATTAAATATATACAAACATTATCAAATATTATTTTAATAATATTAAAATTTTACATTTACAAAAAAGTAAGATATGTGTGTTTCGACACATTTTTGGCTGCATTCGCATACAAATATAACATCATATTTTTAGAAACAAAAAAGATTTTTGTTAACGCTTATTGAGTTTTTATACTTATTTAACTTTTTTTGGGAAATTTTTTTCGTTTTGTTATTATTTGAAACGTGTTATTTAGTTTAAGTAGTAAATTTATTATTCATTTCAGTCAAAATAATATCTGAACATCAAAATATTACAATCACACATTCACAACCATCGTACAGCCCTACAAGTAAATAAACTATCATATGGTCAAAAAACAGCTGAGATCACCTGATCGAAATAGTCCACTTTTTCACTCAGGGATGTAATAAATATGACTGAAATGAATAATAAATTTACAACTTAAACTAAATAGCACGACTCAAAAAGTAACAAAACGAAAACAATTACAAAAAAAAAAGGTTAAATAAAAATAAAACTCAATAAAAGCCAAATCATTTTGAAAAATATCATATAATTCAGGTACATGCATTCTACACAAACTACTAAGTCATATATAAATATCTAAAACGTTCATAAATTTTTAATTTGTACCCGCCGTAGTAATAAAGCTAATATATACATTGCATGTATATCAATAAATTCGTTTGTTTTTTAATCTTCTAAAACTTAAGGTAAACTCTGTAAACAAATTCAAAGCTTTTATCGAAGACATATTTAGCACGGCAACATACTCGACTAAAAACTAGCGGTTTTGCTCAAAATTCAGGGAAATGTAGCAAAATAGTTGATAGGCAACCCGCGGCTCGTGCATGCGGTTGGTGCCTATTCCCCAAATTCGCTTCTTCATTCCATTATATTCTTATTGCAATTTCTGTTCTACACACAGCATTCTGTTAAACATGTGTGGGTAAAAACCTGAGGATATGTGTGTGAAAATTATGAGTTTTGTTACAATGTTCACAACTTTGCTATGTAACACGTTATGCACACTTTCCCACTGTGGATAAAAAAATTATTAGTGAACAAATGAAAAAATAGTTTTTAATGGAGTATGTCTTGATAGCATTACATTCAGACAATATTCAAGTTCTTGATCTTATCATCGTACAGCTTTACAAGTATGGAAACCGCCATTTTGTTTGTTTACATTCGAAAACAGCTGAGATCATCTGATTTCTAAAATGTCTAAAAGTGACATTCGGGTATTTGTTAATTCTTTCATTGCCTCTGTATTTATTGCGCAAATTTTTCATTCCAACGATGTCCGCATCGTCGAGTTTGCCTGTAAACTTGCGGGCAGCCATTATGATATTTCGACACACAGTTCTTCGTGCTTAAGATAAAGCAAATACAAATTAAATGTATTTGTTTCTTTCTCGGTTCCGTTATTCGATTATCGATGGTGATATTCGTGAGTGAAGAACTATGGCCCCTGGGCCCACTCTTGTAGGGCACAACCGTTTTGCTATTTTAGCAGACGGTCCGCATATAAAAAAAACAGGGCAGCTTAAAGACTTTCTCAGACTTCCAGCTTCCAATTAGCAAACCCAAAATATTTCAGTGTCGCGTCAAAAAATGAAAAACCCTCGACCTCTTCTTGCTTCGCAATACAAAAGCCTCTTCATCAGATATGTAAAGAACTTTCGATTTTAGAGCTAAGATATGGAAATTTATTGCTTTTTGTTAAAAATTTAACTTTTGCCAAAAAGTTTCTGTTAATAATTATAACTTCACTGAAGTTGTGGAAGGTAAATCCCAAACCTGCGGAGTAGTTCTTCTACCTTTTGATTTGTACGATCTACATGAAAAATTAAAATTTCATGGTATTCAGTAGTAGTTGGAATTCAGTAGGAGTTAGAGAATATATACCTAACCCCATGTGCTGCAAAATTTGCCTTTGTTTTCCTTGTCTGATCATATGGAATGGACCGGGTACATCCATGACAATCTGAATTATGTTAATTCATCTGCCCATAACTTTGTGAATTTGGTCCTTTAGCTGTAATGCACTCTTCATAGTTAGCAATCCACTCAGCGATCGATTGACGGCAACCAACCCAATAGAATTGCTGTTTGATCATTTCCAGCATTTTTGTAATCGCTAGATGCCCTCCACTAGGAATATTATGGAATCCCTTAACAACGTCCGCAATTATTAACCTCGGAGCTACTAGTAGTATTCTATGCTAACAGCCAGATTTCAATTCTAAACTGCTCTGCCGGACGTCTATTATGCCCTCAGGTTTTGAGCAGAGTTTTCGCCGCCCTTCCTATCTCTTGGGGCCATTCGCGTGCGTATTGACCTGCTTTCTCACAACTGAAACACTTTCCGATACTGATCTTTTTAACGGCTTTAATACTACAAATATCTTCATTGATGAATCTTAGCGTTTCCGTTATCTCCTTTTTAACATCTGAATTTTCCACCTCCAAATGGTTTGTAGGCTGGTTTACTTAGAAGTGCCCCTGTTTCATCTGTCTGAGCATACTTAACAGTTTCAGCGAATGTTGACCTTGGAATCACATACTTCTCTCGCTTCGTGTATATGTCTTTTATTACGCTGATGAACCTCTGGATTTTTACCCTTTCGAGATGCTCAACCGATGTATCAACAATATCTAAATGAGCCAATCTCTCAATTTCTGAAACATATTCCTGCAAAGGTTTGTTCTGTTTTTGGTCGCACTTTTCCAGCTACTTTTGGAAAATTTACCTCGCGTGCTCACTTCCATATAATCTTTTCACGACTCGCACTACCGCGACAAATTTTTCTCACATTTGGGAATAGTCTAGAAAATTTCTGCTGCAGGTCCCGCCGTTTGCAACAAATAGCACAGCAGATTTTTCCTCAATGCTATACTTATTTAACTTAGCCGTCTTCTCGAATTGGAGCTTAAAGATCTGGAAAGGAATTGCGCCGTCAAAGCATGGTGCTTCTACCTAGTGGCCGTTCATCGATATGACTGGACGATTCAATTGCAAACCTCGGACACCACATTCGAGTTCGTTGATTTTGGTCTCAATTAGCTGCTCTATTTAATTTTGCCACTCTTATATTCTATCTTGTGTTTCCTTAAGTTCTGCTTTGTCCTTCCTAAAATTTTGCTGCATTTGCTCGATTGTCCTTTCTAACGATGATATCTGCTCCTTCTGTGTGTGTCTTGCATTAATTACGAACATAATTGCTGCCAATAGCATGTTCATGTCCATAATCGTAGATCCTTTGCAGAATCAACCACCTCTTCCTTTTCTATTTCCTTCGTGGATGTCTCTTCGTCTTTGGGACGGAATTCATTTTGATCCAAGCAGATGCCTTCAAATTCTATTGCTTCCGCAGTCGCGATTGCAATTCTGCCTTGTATCCATTTGTAGATAATCCTCGCTTTGCCAATTCCCTTTTGAGGCGAAGTATCGTCAAATCCTGAACCTTGATCATTATTCAATTATTATCCTTTGGGATTTATTTAACAATCCCACTTCTGTGTTACTTCTCAATTGTTAGAATTAAAAAACCTCTATGATTTTGAAATCCTTCGGGTACGATCATTGGATTGTTAAATAAAATTTGCCAAATTTTTTTGCAATTTCTTAATTATAAAGAATTTACTTAATGTTAATTTATTACCCAATAACTAACAATTCATTTCACTATTTACAATCACTTATATCACAACTTTCACAATGTACTATTTTTGTTTCACAGCAGGTTATCACCAACGAGTTTACTTTATGACTGATTAACTCTGTAGTGCCCTTATATAGTAAATCGATTATTTGTCCTACTTCTTGGAATGATTGATATGTTCTCCATAACGAATATTCTCGACTCATGCTATAGAACATGCCAGTTATCGGTGTCTCTCTCATTTGACATTAGGTTTGCATTTTCGCCACAATATGTTAATAATATAGATAATGAATCTGCTCACTGTCACCAAATAAAAGCAGTACAAGATAACAATATTACTTTACTGATGATGCTCCTTCGACTACATTGACGTCGTGAATTGCGATGCCCAGTGGGAAGGACCAATTACTTTCTAATACGTTTGAACGGCTAATCACACGGCAACCGTAAAATATATCTTTATCAACCACACCTATTATAGGAATTTTATTAAATTGAAAATCGACAAATTCAAGGTCAGTGGTTTGCTCCTGGTAGTACCAGCTCGATCGAGAACATTCTGCAGCTGCAGATCGGGTTCTGCTTGTCGGTTGCGCTGTAATGGTTCATCACGCAATTAACATACTAAGCGATCTCTTAGCATGCGATCCAACGCCGTGCCAAAGTTGCAGCCAGAAGCCAATTTGCACAAGGCTGTAACTGTAACATACTCGAGGAATCCCTCATTAGGTTTATTGTCTCCTTTGTGGAATTTGTAATACATTAACCTGACGGGGCGAGGCCAATGACGAAAGGAGATCTTGTAAAGACGGTACGACTAAGGTAAGAAAAATGGCCATTTGCTAAATATTTCAAAATAAACGTTGTGTAAATTTTTAACAATTAAGAAGCTGAACGAACAAATCTTTGGACTATTATTTAGCAATCTAGGGATCGAACTCGAAGGATTTGAGAAATCATTGAGAACAATATGTATGTCTATGGCATGTACGTATTATATACGAGAATAATATAAGTGTGCTAGGCGGAGACTTAGATCAAACATCGTGGGCATCTCGAACACAATTGTGTTGTCTATTGTGTTACACTCTTCTAGAAAGCCGAATTGGTGGCATGGTATCGTGGCGAAAGTGCGAAGAGACTGTCCGATGAAAGAGAGAAACAGTTAACTGGAATGTCCTAAAGTTTGAATCGAGAATATTCGTTATCAAGTACAATTCGATCTTTCCAGGTTAATTGCGAACAATATATTAGTATATAAGAGCGAAACACAGCTGCAGAGCTAGTCGGTCGTAAAGTGAACTAGTGCATACAGTACATAAAGTACGAAGTTATTATTATATTGTATGTTTGTATATTCAAGTGGGTTTGCGGACGGGACGAAGGTTTCGTTTCTTATATTGGGTACACCCCTTGGGTGTAGCATACAAAATTGGTTTAGGAAGAATCGTTTTCTGTGGTTGCCCGAGGTTGTGGAGCCAGATTATTGTTTAAAAGTTTTTTATTCTTCTTATATTTTAAAGAAACATGTTTTGTATCCCACCGCAATTACTAAATTTTTTAGACTCAGAAGTCGGCTTTGCGTTCATACAATCTCTTGAGCCTTTTAAGTCTCCTCAAATCACATCGCGGCTAATCTTTTACTACTTTTGAGTTAGAAGGTATAGAATGTTTTCTTGTCCTTCTCGTAATTACTTGTCATTTTGATTCAATCAACTTTTACCGGAACAAGTGAGAACGTTCTGAATCGCCTTTAACTTGGCAATAATCATAAGCACACGTCATATTCATTTTAGAGTGAACATTTTTAGTATCACTGAATTATGTCTCTTAATAAAACCAACGCAAATAGGTGTATGAACAAATGTAAGAAAAAGCAAAAGAGCTAACAAAACAAATATGCAAATAAAAATAAAAATAAAAAACAATTGTAAATAAGCAACTAATGGCTCGGCAAGTTTAAAGAAAATGAATATATGAATTCAAGTTAAGCAAATTGATTTAGAATTTTACAAAAGAACAGAAGTTTTTAAGTAACTAAATAATGATTTGAAATTTGATACCCAATAAATACGACTTCTACTACCGCTAACGCCTCTAGCTAGTAAAAGTGAAACAGTTCGTTTGGCTTCTTCTACTCATTTTCTACTGATATGTAATTCCGTACCCGAACTTACATGCGTCAGTGTGCAATTCTGTGACTGCCTTTGGATTGTATAAATTTAGAATAGGGGCACTAACCATAGCCTTCTTTAATTGCTAAAAAGATGCCAACTGCTGTTTCTGTAAAATGAATTTGCTATCCTTGCGCAAAAGATCTGACAGTGGTTTAGCTACTACTGCATACCCTTCGACAAATCTTCTTAGCGTGAATATAGTTCTTAGTCCACTTGCTGGATTTTGAACAGATTCCTTAGCTTAATCGTAGACCGAATTATCGTCGACGTCAACAGTCAACCCCAAATGTTCCAATAATCTATCTTGTAAGAAACCTTTCTTATACTTATACTATGTTCATTTGCTGTTTTTTTTGTTCTTCGTGATTCTGCCGTACCTCACTCTGCTTTCAGCTCTGCTTACTACTTCGTTGCACAAAATATTACCATCTTAACACGGCCAATTTCACTTACTACTTTCTCACCACTTTACTCACCACTTTACGCTACTGTACTGCTTTTTGTATAATTCTTTTATTATAATTATTTTCCTGCTACTGTGACTGAACTGTCTTATTGCGAAATTAATTTATTATTCGTGATAATGCACGATATTAAAATTTATGTTTCTTTATCTACGATGCCACTACATCCTTCACACTGCTGCCTTTACTCCCTTTTTAGTGGTTTCTCTGTCCCTTCGTAGCGTAGTAAACATACATATCATATACATATACACGACCGATTTCGTTGTTTCTATTCTGACCACTTTTCCTTTTTTGTCTTTCTTTACTGATTAATTAGAACCTTTGTAATTCAAAGGGCTTCGCTGCCCTTCTTAAGGATTTTGCACTGCCGTTCCAATTAACATGTTTTACACATGCGTACTGTGTCTTTAAAACGCTATTTTGCACTTTTACAATTTTAAAAACACTTCTGACACCATTTGTAGGGTTTACAGTCAATTTTCTGGTTTAAAAACTACTTTTTTGCCGTTCGTAATGGTATAAATTTCCAATTTTATTGGAAATTTCATATCAAGAGATCGTTTCATTTTAACAACTGATTGCAAGTTGCTTTTGAGTGCTCCGTCCGGGAGCTTTGATGAACATAGATATATAAGAATTGGGTCCCAGCTTTCTATGACTATTCCATTTGCTTTCAGGGTAGAGAAGCAGTTGTTAAATGTTGGGTGGATATCTTGTATCCTCTCTTCACTTTCGATATGAACTGGTTGAATGTTGAAAAGGGCTTTGATTTGACCATCCACGACTATTCTACGGTTTTCATAGCGGGATTTGAGAGCATCCCGTGCGAGTGTGAGTTAGGTCATTTAAAACATAATTTTTTATGAGTAAGGCAGCTTTCCCTTTCGTTTTTTGCCTCAAATGGTACATATTTTGTACTTAGAAGAGTTTGGAATGGTTGATGTACACTACTGTGAACATGTCCCTGAATGAAGGCCGAATTTTTTCGAGCTGACCAAGTAACTGGTTAATGCGGATTTTCGTGAGTATGGCGTTGTCGTTGGTGGTTTCGTAATCTTCTGCACACGCTGAGCGGATTCTTTCATTACCTACATTGCTCATCTGCAAATTTTGATTTTCTGCGTCAATCTGAGCCATTTGTTTTTCCAGGTGGTTAAATATTTTTCTAGCGCTGCCTCATAATGAGATTCTTCGCTTTAGGTCTACCATTTAGTGTGGAATTTCTCCAGTCTTGAGAGCTCATAGAGGAGTCTTGCAAGTAATTAACGAGGAATGGATTTTTTGGGTTTATTTAGTTTGTCCTCTGCCATAGTGGTGATTTTTTTAATATGAATTCATTTTTATGATTAAAAATTTACTAATTTATTTTAGTATTTTATTTAAATATAATTTTTAATCATTTAGTTTATTTAGGGTGTCAGCGCTTCAGAGCACAATAATAATATATATATATATATGTATGTATATGTGGCGACAACCACATTACATTTTCCATACACACAATCAATTCTATTTATATTTTGCTTAATATATGATTTAACTTCCAATCATTTAAATTTACATTAAATTAAGATGAAAAACATAATATTGTAAACTTACCTTAATACCAAATTAATTTATGTGTACTCAAGTAAGTGTTAAGTTATTTAACATCATTCTTTAATGCTATCTCTCTTTTACCTAGCAATTAAGCTATTAGTACATTACCATTGTACAGCCTCCATAGTAACCTAACTCCGTTTCTATTTTACTTCCTTCTTCAATCGGTTCCTTTTATCGGTTGTCAAACCAGGGTGCTGTGGACCAGCCAGGGTGTCGTAAATCACAGCCTGGGCTTCGTGAAGCAATGAATTCAAAGTAGGGTTGTTGTGTTGCAAGAATTTTTGTTAATAATTTAAGAACATCAGGTATGTTTACACAAATTTTGAATATTTTCTTTCAATAGATTAATAAAACTTCTTGGAAAGATTTCGCTCAAATATGTGCAATCGTTTTTTTTCCATAAATTTAGTAGAATATGAAAAATAATTACAAAGTTATTTACCAAAATATTAAAACTGAATCCGATGTGGGTACAACCCTGCGTTTGTTTGTTTATGCATATGTAATGTTTATTTCTCATTCATTTTGAAAGTTTTTCTCAATGTTAAGAGGCACATTTACTTCTGTGAAAATTTTATTAATTATTTTTTCTTTTTTCTTTTCAGAAATTCAGCAGGACGCGTAGGAAACATTGTAAGGTAAACTTGGATATGTTTTAGTTTTTATTTAAATTTTTCTTTTTGTCTTTTTATTTTATATTTCTTATTTTGTTATATTTTAAGTGTAAATATTTTGAAATTGAAGTTCATTTTAATTTTTTTATTTTGCAATTGGTACCTGAATTTTAAACCATTTTGTTTATATGTAGTTTGTCTAGTCAATTTTTATGTAAATACTTATGTATATGGGTGAGAATATGCCTATTGGGGAACCGAACACCAAAAAAAGATCGGTAATGCGCCTTTATTGCAACCTCAGTGGTGGTGTGGAATAGCAATAAATTTTAGAATACAATACAATGTACTTAACTTAACACATAAACAAATTGCTATAAACCGTAGTTGAAAATAAGTACATTGTACTGTATACATATGTATTGTGTATAACATGCTTGCTAAAATGTTTTTTTATTAATAAAACTACAATATTCAATAAAACATATTTTGTTGGTTCCATTGACACATGTATTTAACACTTTTATTAAATTATATGAAGTTATATTACAAGAATAAAACAATTTTCATAAAAAATTAGATGCATTTTTACTTGGATTAAAATTCCGCGCTTCAGGTACTTGTACACATACGAACTCATAAGACCCAATATTAAGAATATTCTATACGGGAATATACATACAACAACTTGATTTTATTAGGCCGAACTCACTGAAAACTGTATATAGCACACATTTTGTTTAAACATATATGGCAGATTTCAAACATGTATTTTGTAGAAGTTTCTGCGTATTTATTTTACATTTAAGTCATTAAATGTACTACCACTATTGCGGCAAACCTTTCACAAATCACAGTATCGCGTATTTCCTTCTAGGGCACACTAAATTTACATGCCTAAGCATATCACCATCCCAATATAATAAAGCGGAAAATATGGTGGGATTTACATTTGTAGTTAGGTGACAGAATATTATTTGTCTTGTTGCAGCGTGTGTGTCTAGGTTCAACAAGAATCAATTGGCACTTGCCATCCTATCCTTGCGACTGCGCTCCATATGGTTTCGTATAGCAGCTCATGGCACCGAGGTATAATATACGTATGCGTATGCATGCGGAGTAAAGCAGTTCCTGTATATATAAATCAAGAAGTTTATTAGTAAATAAGCGTTTTTAATAACGAAAACTATATTTACCTTCGTCTGCCAAACAATAAATCTGCATCTTGTTACGTATACAAAAGGAAATACAATAACCCAATAAAAACCTTTTGTATACGTCGTAGATCAAATATGGCTAGTAGTTCACCACTTCCTTTACCTATAAATGAAAAAGTTCATTAGTAAATACGCGTTTTTAATAACGAAAACTATATTTACCTTCATCAACAAAACAATAAATCTTCATATTGAAATACGAATAAGAGGAAATACAATAAAGAAAATAATTACGCATGGTTGCATTTGTGAGGTCCAATTCAATATTAGAATTACTTATTAAATGTATAAAAAAGTTAATAAACTATTCAAATATTAATGAAAATAACTTGTAAGTAATACTTTTAACATTTCCCATGTATTTAATAATGAAATAAATTATTATTTTTTCCAATTTCAGTATCATTTTATGTCATTTAGTTATAGGTACTTTTTTTTCTGCAATTTAATGCATGCTAATGCATCCCAGCGCTCGAAGTTACGAATGACAACCGAAATGCGAAACGAAAACGATCAGGTGATCTCAGCTGTTCGCCGGAAGCGGAAATAGACGAGAAGTTATTTTACTATGGAGGCTGTACAATGTACATTACAATGCACTACACATAGAACATGGATCACTTCGTTTATTTTGCATAGTCATAATTTCGCAACGTTATTGAAGTTAAGGTGCAATTTGGAGTTCACGTCGAACAGACGTATTTGACTAAATAAAAATAAGAAAATCCATTTTGCTACATTGGTCACCCCGACGAAGGACATTAGCGGCCACCTTCGGTCCAACCAACGGTATTAAATTACATTCCGTTTCCAAAGGCAAATAATACAATTCAAGGTGACCTCTGCCTTAAGTCACAGGTAGCGAACGAAATACAATTTTTCGTTTGAAAGACAAATTTTCATCGGCTCTCAAAATTATCTACGTCGCTTAATAATTTCACGACGTAAGCAAATCAAGATGCCAGGTGAAGACGACACGCTACGTCTTCCGAAACCATCACTATTTCTGAACAACCTCTTAGCGCAAATCCGCGTCCCAAGCTTCAAACAATAATCGTACGATCGACCTTTAATTTACATAAAGCTACTATGTATGTATGTGCATACATATGTACATATGTAAGTATAATTCTTAAATATAGAAAGTTAAATAATATACTAAAATATTAATATCCAGGATAATTTAAAAGATCATTCATCATTATTTCAGCGTGAAGTAATGTCAATAAATTTTGAATGTCTACTATATCTGGAACAAACAGTTGTAGATAATGTACGAACATATGTATGTCCATATGTATATCTATGGCATGTTGTATGATATACAGAGGTGATATGAACTCAAAGGTATCGCCTATAAAATATCCACACATCCAACTGGTGTTCTAATGGATTTGAAATTAGTATTAAATACGAGAATAGTGCGGAGATTTAGCTATGCGGAGATTTAGAACAAACAGCAATTGCAATTTCTATCGCATTCAATGATTTTGATCAAAAATTTGATCTGATATTCAAGAATCGTAGTATGTAGGGGTCGGAATAGAAGAAGGCGAATTCACAGAAGCACTGGAGTACTTAACTACATCAGGGCGTGACTATGCGAAGGTCAGTGGCGACAATCAACAACAAAGTGATAACGCTGATGATGAGCTTTAAATTATTTTCATTAAATAAAAATTAAAAGGTTAAATAAAAATTAAAGGTTTATATTTTTGTGTAATTTTGTATATAGTTGGATGTTCTTGTTTTTCTCATATAATTCCTCCATATAGACAACACCCGTGACTGATTTTTTGGGAGTTCGGTTCCTCTGGAGGCCTTTTCATCGAAATCACTTAAAATTAAAAATAAATAAATACAAAGTTTTTAAAGCAAGAAACATGACACTTAAAAAGCAAAAAAATCTTTTTCATTTCAAATATTAAAAGTTGTATTACATATATTAATAATAAAATTTATGTATGAAAAGTCTTCCTAAAATTAGTCTGCCTGCATATTTTGAAAATAGATACGGCTCATTAGGATATTGTTATATAAAAATAGTACGGAAATTTTAGGACGATAAAATAAATCCCGGACACGAACTTCCAATTCGTTGACTTTGATATCAATTAGCTCCTTTATCTTATCTTGCAGCTCTTCGATTTCATCCTGTCTTTCCTTAAGCTCTGCATTGTGTTTCATCAAATTTTGCTGTATTTGTGCAATTATCAGGATCCGTGCATCCATTTTTCGTGAAATTTCAGAAATTTTAGCCAACTTTTGTGAATTAAGGATGCCCGTAATCCATCTTTTTTGACATGTTAGTATTTATTTGTGAAATTGCGAGTATGAGCTGGAAGCCTTTTCTTGATTCTTACTTGATGGCGGCTCCAAATCCTTCCCAAAATAAACCGCCTCTTTCTTCTCTATGTCCTCAATAGATATGTCTTCGTTCGGAATTCGTATTGGTTCAAGTCAATGCCTTCCACTTCCGTTGCTTCTCGCAATTGCGATTGCAGTTCTGCCTTATTTCCAGTTGTGGATAATCCCCGCTTTGCCAATTCCCTTTTGAGAGGAGGTATCGTCAAATCTTGAGTTTTGGCCATTGTTCCAATTCTTATCCTTTGGTATTTATTTAACAATCCCACTTCTGACACCAATTGTTACAATTTTACTAAGCAGAAATTGATGATTTGCCAAAGCCTCCGAGTCCGATCACTGGATAGTTAAATAAATGTAGCCAACTATGTTTGCAGTTTCTTGATTATAAAAAGTTTACTCAATGTTCTTTTATTACTCAATAACTAACAATTCAATTCATTATTTACAATCACTTATATTACAACTTTCTCAATGTACTATTTTTATTCTACAATATTTTTATCGTCAACGCGCTCACTTTACGACTGACTCCCTTGCAGTTGTGTGGCGCCACATGTTCTCGATTCGTGCTCCAGAACATGCCAGTTATCAGCTTCTCGCTTTCATCTGACATACTCTTCGCAATTCCGCCACACTTCCCTCCATCTAGGTCTCTCTTGGTGGACCACTTTCATCTTATTTCTTGGTCTGGATTTCATACTTTACCTCGTTTAGATTTTATTATATGGACCTTCTCAAATGCTTTGAAGTTTCATACTTGGCCTTTTTTTGTACTCATAATTTGAGTTCAGTGTCGCATAAGACCACGTATCTTCCTCAACTCTTCTTCTAGAACGCTAGATGCTTCCTTCCAAATTCTTCTCCCAAAGAGTATCCTTGCAGGTGTTTGGCCCGCTGTTTCATGCACTGCCGACCGATATCACAGGCACAGCGATGTGTGGATATCCCAATCATCCTGACGTTGGTCCACGACCTTACCCAAGTGCTCTTCCAGAGTTCGGTTAAATCGTTCTACAATGCCAACTCATTAAGGATGTAAAACTTTCATGCGGGTTTTTCGAATACCCATTATCAGGCAGATCTCCTAGAGCACCACCGATCCAAAATTTCTTCCCTGGTCGGAGTGCAATTCTATAGGCGCGCCGTATCTGGTATCCCAATTGTGAGTGAATGCATCCGCAACTGTTTTGGCTACTTGGTTTAGAATTGGGTAGACCTCCGGCCATTTACTAAAGTAGTCCATAACCACAAGGACGTATTTGTTTCCTTGTCTGCTCATATGGAATGGACCAGCTACATCCATGGCAACCCGCTCAGAGGGTGTACCTGAGTTATACTGCTTCATCTGCACATGACTTCATGATTTTGACCCTTTAGCTGCTATGCACTCCTTGCAGTTAGCAATCCACTCAGCTATCGATTGACGGCAACCAACCCAACAGAAAAGCTGCTTGATCTTCTCCAGCGTTTTATAGTGCATAGGTGTCCTCCAATAGGACCATTATGGAATTCCTTAAGAAAGTCCGGAACTATTAACCTCGGAACAAGTATTAGGCTTCGAGAGCACTGGCCATCTTCACTTTCCCATATTCTACTCAAACAGCCAAATATCAACTCTAAATTGCTCCATTGTGCCGAATATGCCTTCGCGATGGGACTTTCCGCTGCCATTTGTTCCTTACTTGGTCGTCTGTTCTTCTCAAATCTGTGCATTAACAGTTTCAAGTCCGAATCTTCCTGATGACATTTCCTTGTCTGATATGGCTTTAATCACAGTCTTGTGCTGGCGTAATTGTAATTAGCCGGACATCGATTATGTCTTTCTTACCCTCGGCTTTTGAGCAGCGCATTCGTTCCATATTACATGGTCGACGGGACATAGTGTCAGCATTTCCGCGCGTATTTATTTTGCGGTGCTCGATGGTGTCGTCATAACTTGGCAGTGTTTCAATCCACCAAGCTAGCTGCCCTTCGGGATTCTTGAACTGTAGTATCCACATCAGCGCTCGGAAATGTCGACCATACAGATATGTGTATAAATTTTTGATACAATCTACCGACGCTAATATTTCTAACTAACTAACTATCTTCTCCTGCTCATCTATTACTTGTGAAAGTACACCTCCTATGCCATAGCCACTAGCATTTCTATCCAGAATAAATGTTGCACCTGGAACCGGGTACGTTAGCATAGGCGCAGTTCATAGCCGTTCTTTCAGAGTCTGGAAGGTCTCTTCTTGTTCAGTTTTAAACTCGCTTTATCTATATTTTTTATTGTGCTCATGGAGACTGTTTATGCGTGCAACCCTGCTGCGTCGCAACAGCCTCGCCAATAGATGTCGCTGCTACATTGGAAAATAACAAGATAAACCATTTTGGGAGTTTTGAATCCCGTTACATATTCCATGTAGATTTCCCCTTTCTGTGGAATCTATAAAAGGCCAATGTTGCCTGACAAACGTCCTCTTTTTCAAATCGATCTTCGTAGCAGCGACATCAAGGTGAGTCTCCGTTAATTTATAACTTGTAATTTTTATATATATAATAAAATATAATTGAATATATTTCACAAAAACCAAAAACGTTAATTTTTTTTGTGCGCATCTTGGAGAGGAAGTGGTTTTAATTTTATTATAGGTTTTGATTGCTGTGGAAGTACGGCACCTCTCCCGATCCCCGTTTTCCAGAATTAAGGAGGAATTCTGGACCCTATCAACCCCGGAGCGAACATTGGTCCTTCGAGCCGGATCGTCCACAGGGAATCAAAAAAAAAGTATAAAAAAAATTAGAATTTTCCCATTGCCAAGTCGCCTCATTGAAAAAAATAATTCTAAATTCTTAAAAAGCATCCCTGCTGGCCACTGTGAACGAGTTGTGGATTTTGATTTTGCCGATCCACACAAGTTCCACAGTGAGTTAACTGTTTTTTTCCAAAAAAACAATAAAATTTATTCAGAATTAAAAAAAATTATCCAAAATCACACCACAAATTCCGAGGACAACAAGAAGAGGATTAAGCCGAACATATGGAGGTAAGTGATATTCAACATATTCATGTATGCATGTATATAATATATATATATATATATATATAAATATATATAAATATATATATATATATATTATTGTGCTCTGAAGAGCTAAGACACCCTAAATAAACTAAATGATTAAAAATTATATTAAAATAAAATATTAAAATAAATTAGTAAATTTTTAATCATAAAAATAAGTTCAAACAATCCATTCCCAGTTAATTACTTGCAAGACTCCTCTATAAGCTCTCAAGACTGGAGAAATTCTGCACTAAATGGTGGACCTTAAGCCAAGAATCTCATTATGAGGCAGCGCTAAAAAAATATTTAAGGACCACCTGGAAAAACAAATGGCTCAGGTTGACGCAGAAAATCAAAATTTGCAGATGTTTATATATATATATATATATTATGTATGTATATGTGGCGACAACCACATTACATTTTCCATACACACAATCAATTCTATTTATATTTTGCTTAATATATGATTTAACTTCCAATCATTTAAATTTAGATTAAGTTAAGATGAAAAATATAATATTGTAAACTTAGGTTAATACCAAATTAATTTATGTGTACTAAACTAAGGGTTAAGTTATTTAACATCATTATTTAATTCTATCTCTCTTTTACCTAGCAATTAAGCTATTAGTACATTAAAATGCACTACACATAGAACATGGATCACCTGATGTTCTTCGTTTATTTTGCATAGTCATAATTTCGCAACGTTATTGAAGTTAAGGTGCAATTTGGAGTTAATTAATCCCAACGGTTTACCCAACTCCCGCCCATCCGCACGCGGGGCGCTGTCCGCATGACGTACGGAACTTGTTTTATTTTTCATCAATGCCGAGTCACGATGAGGAGAGGTTTGTTTAGTGTCGAGAACTAAAAGAGTTCAGCTACAGAGCAAAATTCATCAGCTGATTTTTCAGAATTATGTAAAATATAAAATGTAGTATAACGGTTAGTTGAGAGTTGGCAAATAGTTTTCTTAATATGAAAAAGCGAGTCAGATATGTCAAATGTGCTTGAATGAGAGTTGAAATCTAAACACAAACAATGCAAAGGCTCGTGAAATTCAAAATTCGTTTTACAAGTTTTCAGAAACAATGGGCAAAATGTCTGGACATTCTGAACGGAACATTAAATTTGATTTCAGAGAGAATAAGGGGGCTGCAAATTGAGCCTGTTATTATTTTGACCATGAAAATTACATCAAACATTTTCCGACGACTGGCGAGAGTAGGGATATTGACAATTGCAAATAGGAGAAATTGTTTTTGAATAGACTCTAACTTGTCAGTAGATTTGATACCAAGGGTTCCAAATCACCGAGCCGTATTCAAGAATAATTCTTATTAATTTTATATATATATAAAGTTTTAGTAACCTAAGGATCATTAAACTCCTTTGCCCACCGTTTTACAAATGCCAAGATGCCTTTGGCTTTGTTGACTATCACACCAATTTGTTGCGTGAAGTTCAATTTAGGGTCCATAGTGATCCCCAGGTCAAGAAAGCTGTGAACCTGCTCCAAACTGTAATTATCTATAGTGTAAGTAATTGTCTGTGTGGTCTTCGGGAAAAACACATAACTTTAAATTTTTTAAAATTTAGGGGCATCTGATTTATTTTACACTATGCAACCATGCAGTTTATATCTGTTTGCAGTAAGATACCTTCATTTGCCGAAGTGTAAGATTTATAAAGTTATACATCATCCGCATACATTAAAAGATTTGAAAATTTTATCTGAGAAGATATATCGTTTATAAATAGTTAAAACAGAATCGGGCCTAGATGGTTACTCTGAGGTACTCCTGAAGAAACATTAACGGTATCTGAAACGGAATTCTTAAACATTACCCTTTGAGGTCGATCATACAGATATGTGGAGATCCATTGTAAAAATTTTGATTGGAAACCCAGTAAGTCAAGTTTATTGATTAGTAACGAGTGACACACCTTATCGAAAGCTTTGCTAAAGTCAGTATATATTACATCAACGCTGCTGTTCTTTCTGACATAAAATGATTTAGGATTTGTTATTAAACTACGTTTAATTTTGCACATATATTGAGTATTTTAAATAATGTGAGTGCACACCTGTACTTTTATAAAGCTTGAAATGTTGGGTTTTCTTATTTTTAGAACTCTAAGTTCTTTAGTGTACCACGGTTGAGCAGGTTCTTTATAAACATAAATGCGCTTAGGAACAAATTTTTCAAATAAGTTAAATACAGTTAAGTTGAAATGCGAGACGCTTTGATCAATATATTCTTTGTATCTAGGCCATGATAATTTTGATAAAGCCTTATTAAGATGTTTAAAATTAGCTTTCGAAAAATCAAATTAAGAAGTCGAATGGCTTTTATCAGTTATTAAAATCTGATCACATATGGTTTCGTAGGTAATGGCAAGAGCAGGGTGGTAAACGTCCTCCGGTGTAACTAGAGGAGTGCTCCTCTCTACTAGTGCTTTAGTTACATTGTAAACAAAAATTAGGTCAAGGATGTTGCCAGACTTATTTTTATATAGATTCACTTGATTTAGGCTGAGGTCAGCCATCTCTTCCAGAAATTCATTGTAAGATGCCCTTGAGGAGTGGGGTACGATGTAACCGTAAAATTTATTCCATGATACACATGGAAGATTAAAACCGCCTAAAACAATCACTGAATCAGTATCTTTCATCTTTACGTTAACTGTTTCAAAAGAGAGATATGTTGTAAATATACAGAGAAGTCCGATTGAGGAGGAATATAACAGATAGCTAAATATACACTTAAATTCAACAGGTTCTACAAAAGCAAGGCTAACCTCCTCAGTCGGAATCGAGGAGTATACAGCAAAAAGTACTCCACCGCCGATCTGTTTTCACGGTCTTTTCTAAAGATTTGATAAGTACTTAGAAGAATCTCCGAGTTAAAAACATGAGGTTTAAGCCAGGTTTCAGTAAAAGAAATTACATCGTAATTATTTTCGAGACATTTGAGATATAAGTTAGTTAACTGTGTATTCAAACCTTTTACATTTTGGTAGTATAGACTTAAAGCAGGTTTCAACTTCAGTTTTTTGGGACATTTTTCAGGCGGAATTTTAGCAAAATTATTATTTCTTTTTGGCTTGTATTCGAATTCTCGAACAAAAGTGCAGAAGGCTAAAAAGAACTATTTAGCATCGCTTCAAAATGTTCCAAATTGATGTCAATTTTGAATGATGAAATATTCCGTTCGTATATAAAATTAGATTTTCTAATAACTAAATTATCAGTTTTAATTTTAGATGAAACATAATTCTTTGTATCATCGGCGGAGGTGTCTTTTGTAAATCCCGAGGCAAAGACAGATTTCGTTGCAGGTACTACGACTAACTTCCTCGAAGTTGCCTCAGAAACTGGTTGTTGGGGTTTAACAACAATGTTTGAGTTTTCATTCAAAGGATTAGACTTTTATTTGAAATGTTAGCGGACGGTTTAACTCCATTAGATGTTGCCGGCATTTCAGCAGTTGGTGAAGCAATTTCGGACTCATTGACGATGCTAGTAATAGGTTTATTAATAGGAGGACACGGAGACGTAAGATTAATTAATTCAATTGTGTCCGCTTTAAGATTTTTTTGACTGGCTGCGCCGTTAGCATCTTTAAGTGGACTATGAGCACGTTTGCGCTTCTTCAAACGAACATCATCCATACATCGTATGGAGTCAAAACATTTGAAATTTATGAACATGGCTTCATATTCTTTGAATTTATCATTCAAAACAGACAATTCTTTTCCAAGTGGGGAGAACCCATTTTTGGACAGACGAAACAGCTTGGAGAGATCAATTTTAGTTGATCGATACCTCAAGCGGGACCAACGAACTCCCTTGCCACCGTTAATTGCGTCTAGAATTCGTCCGGTCAGTCCAGCACATTTCAAGTGGGCAATGCCATCGCAAAGCCAGCAAGACAGAAAACGTTCTGAATCATCTTTGACTTGGCAATTTTCAAAACCGCACTTCATATTGACAAGCAAGTATAAACAAATACATATATATATGATAAAATATAAAATGTAATTATTAACACTATTTGAGGCTAACTGAAATCAGCTGATAAAATTTGATAGTATTTCCAGTGAACAGCTTTAGTTTCACTGTATTATGACACTTAACAAATAGAACGCAAACAGCTGTAACAAACAAATGTAAACAAAAGAGAATGCGCAAATAACAAAAACAAATGTATACGAACAAAAGCAATTAAATTGTATATAAACAACTAATGACTCGGCAAGTATTAGAAGAAATGAATATAAGAATTCACTTATACAAAACTATTTAATGATTAAAAACACAGAATATTTGTATCACTTTGCTTTAAGGTGCTCCAAAATTTTTTTAACAACACTAAATTTAGATTTATCTAATTTAATTAAATAAAAAAGTAATGAAAATTAAAAATTTCACAGAGCTTAATAAGATGACAACTTCACAGCTTGACGTTTGCGAAAGAACAAGAACAAGTTCGCGTCGAACAGACGTATTTGACTAAATAAAAATCAGAAAATCCATTTTGCTACATTGGTGACCCCAACTAAGGACATTAGCGGCCACCTTCGGTCCAACCAACGGTATTAAATTACATTACGTTTCCAAAGGCAAATAATACAGTTCAAGATGACCTCTGCCTTAAGTTACAGGTAGCGAACAAAATAAAAATTTTCGTTTTAAAGACAAATTTTCGTCGGCTCTCAAAATTATCTAATTCGCTTAATAATTTCACGACGTAAGCAAATCAAGATGCCAGGTGACGACGACACGCCACGTCTTCCGAAACCATCACTATTTCTGAACAACCACTTAGCGCAAATCCGCGTCCCAAGCTTCAATCAAGACCGCCCTGGACTCTGGTTCGCGCAGTTGGAATCGCAGTTCCGGAACCAAAACGTCAGCAGTGAGGTGCACAAATTACATCAAACAATTCCACTAATTGACGCTCGCATGGCAGCCGACGCTGAGGACATAATACTAAATGCTCCGTGCGACACACCATATTTTGGCTTAAAGGCTGCGCTGATCGCTTGCTATTCCAAATCGAGAGAAGCGAAACTCCTTCAACGTTTGGATCGTGAGTGTCTCGGCGATAGAACGCTTTCTCAACATCTACGTTATCTTCGTAGCCTAGTTCCCGGTATAAACGAGGAAGTATTGAGAGCAAGTTGGCTTTCATATCTGCCTGATCAAATGTGCGCATGTCTCGTGGCTCAGCGTACAGCCGAACTTCAAGAATCGGGTGAGGCCGCCGACCGCCTGCGAGACGTGCGCAAGCATCGTTTCAAATGTTCAAAGCAACGACGTAAGTCAACAACTGTCGCAAATTTCTATGTGCCTACAGAAACTATTGGACAACCAAAAGACAAATGGAAGAAAACGTGTTCGCCAAAAATAACACTAACAGAGCAGATCGGGTTCTCCCGTTAGTACAGTCAGTAACTGAAAAATGCACACTGGGATGCAAACTAGCGGGAAACGAATGAGAGAGATGTTAGCGGCGGAAAACGCCTGTCTTCCGCCATCTCATCGCCTCTTCATAGCGGAACGTTCAGTTTTTAGTGGACACCGGCTCCGAAGTTTCAGTTTACCCCGACGGAGGGGGCACAAAAACGAAGATTGGCTTCCAAGTCACCACTGTCAATGGAACGCCCAATCAGACATTCGGTACATTAACATAAATTTTAATCATTGGTCTTCGTAGAGCGCTGACATGGTGTTTTATAGTAGCAGACGTAACACATCCAATCATCGGCGCAGCCTTTCTTTCACACTACGGTCTCCTCATCGACCTCAAAAATCAACGACTCACAGACGAAACTACTCGTTTATGCACAACAGGCACAGCCAGAAGCATAGAAGTTCAGTCTATAAAAATCCAACAACCAAACCAATCATCACCGTTTTGGAAAATGTTTGCCGAATTTCCTAAAGTCACTCGCCCTGACGGCGCGCCTATTCTCGTATCATATGCAACGGAACATCACATCCTGACAACACCCGGTCCTCCAGTAAGTAGTCGTGCGCACCGCTTAGCAACGGATCGGCTAAGAATTACTAAAGCCGAGTTCGAGTAGATGATCAAACTGGGCATCGCAAAGCCGTCAGACAGCCCATGGTCATCTCCGTTACACCTCGCTCTAAAGAAAAGTGGTGAATGGCGTCCATGCGGCGACTACCGCCGTCTTAAAGAACGTACTATACAACATCGGTACCCAGTTCGCTGTCTTGACGATTTCACCGCGAATCTGCACGATACTTCTTGTTATTCAACGATTGATTTAATTCGCGCTTTAAATCAAATTCCGGTAGCCGAGGAGGATGTACATAATCACGCCGTTTGGTCTTTTCGAATTTCCGTTCACGACGTTCGGACTTCGAAATGCCGCTCAAACTTTCCAGCGCTCCATCGATGAAGTCACACGAGACTTACCGTTCGTCTTCGCATACATCGATGATCTCCTGGTGGCATCTGCGAACGAAACCGAGCACTAAGATCATTTACGCACCGTATTTCATCGACTTCAACAGTATGGTCTAGTCATCAATACAGCAAAAATACGTTTAGGCCTCAAAGAAGTCGAATATCTTGGACATACCATATCCGCACATTGCATAACCCCACTTCCAGAGCGAGTTCAGGTAATCATCGACTACCCACGTCCTTATACAATAACCAAATTGCGAAACTTCATTGGTACAATCAACTTTTACCGCAAATTCTTTAAACATGCAGCAGATTTCCTAACTCCGCTCAATAAGCTCCTTGAGGGTCCAAAAATTTCTGAAAAAACTAGTCACATGGACCACACAACTCGAAAATAATTTTTGGACTGTAAAAATGCACTCGCGAACGCAACTCCCTTGGCACACCAGGATTATAATGCTAGTGTGGGCTATCTTTTCCGACGCCTCTGAATGCTGAATAGGTGCCGCACTACAACAACGCACTGGTAAGCATTGGCAACCGCTTGCCCTATTCAGTCGTAAACCTGCACCGTCGGTTCAAAAACGATCTACTTACGATCGCGAACTCAACGCAATTTACGAAGCCGTTTAGTATTTCCGTCACATATTCGAAGGAAGACACATCGTTATTTATACGGATCCTAAACCATTAGTGCACGCCTTCAAACAGAAGCCTGAACGTGCATCACCGTGGCAGTTTCGACGTCTCGATCTAATTAGTCAATTTACCACTGACATTCGCCACATATCCGACTCAGATAACATCGTTGCTGACGCGTTATCTCTAGTCGACGCTATTCACACAGCTATAACATTCGAATAACTTGAAAGGTCCCAGGCCAACGATGCATAGCTTCAGCAGCTAATTCACAGCACGAACACTTCACCGAATTACGCAAAATAAAAAGCAGTAACGCTGACGTTTCTGTTTACTGCGACATATCTACAACTAAGAAAACGAGTTTTCGACACACTTCACTCAGTTTCACATCCAGGCCGCCGAGCTACCAGGCGTCTCACAGCAAGTAGATTCGTTTGGCCATCAATCAACAAGGATTGCATTAGTTGGACAAAAGCTTGCGTTCAATGTCAGCGCAACAAAATTTCACGTCACACTGTATCGCCCATCGCTAATTTTCAACTTCCTACTCGTCGCTTTGAGCATATCCACATTGATTTGATGACAATGCCAGTGTCGAAAGCACATATCAAATGCCTAACAATTATCGACCGATTTATACGCTACCCAGTCGCAACACCACTTATCGATGGTACAGTCGAACGAGTAGCATACGCACTCATGTCAACATGGATATCATATTTTGGCGTACGTCTTCGAATAACCACCGATCTTGGAGGACAAGTCGAGCCAGACCTTTTCAAGAAACTCGCTTACATCCTCGGTTTAAAGCATCAACGAACAACGAGCTATCATCCGCAATCGGACACTTCCATCGTCAATTAAAATCCTCTCTCCTTTGCCAAAATGAGAATTAGTACGATGCACTACCTGGAGTTCTTCACAATACCTGAAGATATTGGTTTTGGCGAGCCAATTCGCCTCCGAGGAGAATTTTTTGTACCATCAACCCAACAAATTCAAGCGCCGGAACTAGTTCAAACGCTCAGAAAAGTTTTCCATAATCTAACACCTTCATCTGCTTCTAGACACAACCACACACATTTTTATACGCAACGATAAAGTGAAGCAATCATTTTCATCTCCATATGACGGACTATTTCCAGTCATGGAGAGATACTACAAATACTACAAAGTAATGACGACATGGAGCACTCTACAAAAAATACACCAGAAGCCAGCCTCAGCAATCCTGATCTTCCTCTCACAAACCATAGAAGTCGAAAAAGAGTGCACTTCAAAAACTCAAAATTAAAAAAATCTCTACATTTTTTTTCTTCGCAGCAGGGGAGATATGTGGCGACACCCATATTTTATTTTCCATACACACAATCAATTCTATTTATATTTTGCTTAAAATATTATTTAACTTTTAATCATTTAAATTTACATTAAGTTAAGATTAAGAACATAATATTGTTAACTTAGGTTAATACCAAATTAATTTATGTGTACTAAACTAAGGGTTAAGTTATTTAACATCCTTCTTTAATTCTAATTCTATTCTAAGCTACACTAATGCTATCTCTCTTTTACCTAGCAATTAAGCTATTAGTGCATTACAATGCACTACACATAGAATATGGATCACCTGATGTTCTTCGTTTATTTTGCATAGTCATAATTTCGCAACGTTATCGAAGTTAAGTTAATTTGTTGATGCGAGTTTTGGCCGGGCTACTCCTCCAATTAATTTTAAATTTAATAAATTTTCCAACATTCATTTTAAACTTATCATAACAGCAACCATTCAGAGAATGTAAATATAAATAGGATTGACAAATTTTACAGCGACGAATAAGATAACAATGTGAGTCAACCGAGCACAACAGTATCGGTACGCTGCTCTCTTCGTCGTCGCCCTCTCCCCTATAAACTAAGAGTTGCCGCAACAAACTCAGTCCATACGAACGGTATATTTCATCATTCAAAATTGATATAAATATGTAACATTTTGAAGCGATGCAAAATATTTATTTTTAGTCTTCTGCTACTTTTGTTCGTGATTTCGAATACAAGCCAAAAAGAAATAATAATTTAGGTAAAATTCCGCCTGAATAAAAATTCCAAAGCACTAAAGTTGAAACCTGCTACATGTTTATACTACCAAAAAGTAATGTAAGGTTTGAATAAGAAGTTAACTAACTGATAAATATGTCAAATGTCTCGAAAAATGATTCTGATGGAATTTCTTTTACTGAGACCTGGCTTAAACCTCATATTTTTAATTCGGAGATTCTTCCAAGTAATTATCAAATTTTTAGAAAAGACCGTGAAAACAGATCGGCGGTGAACTACTTTTTGCTGTAAACTCCTCGATTCCGACTGAAGAGGTTAGCCTTGCTTTTGTAGAACCTGTTGAATTTAAGTGTATTCGAGTACATGTTGGAACAGGTTATATATATTTAGCTCTCTGTTATATTCCTCCTCAAGCGGACCTCTCTGTATATTTACAACATATCTCTCTTTTGAAATCAATTAACGTAATTATGAAAGATACTGATTTAGTGATTGTTTTGGGAGATTTTAATCTTCCATGTGTATCATGGGATAAACCTGACGGTTATATCGTACCTTGCTCCTCAAGAGCATCTTACAAAGAATTTTTGGAAGAGATGACTGACCTCAGCCCTAATCAAGTGAATCTATTTAAAAATAAGTCTGGCAACATCCTTGACCTAATTTTTGTTTACAATGCAACTAAAACACTAGTAGAAGAAAGCACTCCTCTAGTTACGCCAGAGCAAAGATGACTATATATGAAATTCTTTATCTCGTGAGAGCGCTCTGAAAATCCACATTTTTTTTATAACATTTTCGAACTGTGCCACTGCGATGAAAAAGTTACGCCATGGCGTTTCTGGATTATTTTTTTGGCATTTTTTTGGTAATAAAGAATTTTAAAAATGAATATATTTTCACTTTTTCAGTTGTGGTTGGAAAATATTTGACTTCAATTATTTTACCATAGAAATTTACCGTGCTTAATGAAAATTTACTGATAACCTAAAATGCTTTTCTGATGAAAAATGATGCGTTTCATTATTGACTAAGTGGTACTAAGGCTTCAGCTATTCAAAATTCCTTCATTTGACTTTGTTACAGCTCAAAGAAAATCATCGAGGAACGCATTTATTTACATTTTTAGAGAGTTTCGTATCTAGTCATCTTTGGCCAGAGGACGTTTACCACCCTGCTCTTGCTCTTATCTACGAAACTATATGTGATCAGATTTTGATAACTGATAAAATAAATTCGACTACGCAATTCGATTTCTCGAAAGCTAACTTACAAAGATTTTAATAAGAGTTTATCAAAATTATCATGGCCTAGATGCAATAAGAATATTGAACAAAGCGTCGTGCATTTTGACTTAACTGCATTAAACTTATTTGAAAAATTTGTTCCTAAACGCATTTTTGTTTATAAAGATCCTGCTCACCGTGGTGCACTTATGTATGAACTTAGAGTTTTGAAAATTAAAAAAAGACGCGATATTTCAAGCTTTATAAAAGTACAGATGTGTACTCACATTATTTAAAATACTCAATTTTGCGACAAAAGCTCTTTGATTTTAATCGAAAATTTTATAATGCTTATTTGTGGAAATCTACGATAAAATTTTCAAATCTTTTAATGTATGCGGATGATGTAAAACTTTATAAATCTTACACTTCGGCAAATGAAGGTATCTTACTGCAAACTGACATAAACAGCATGGTTGAAGTTGTGTTTCTCCCGAACAGCCATACAGACAATTACTTACACTATAGATATTTATTATAATTTGGAACAGATTCAGCGTTTTATTGACCTAGGCATCACTATGGACCCTAAATTGAACTTCACACTTCAAATTGGTGTGATAGTCAACAAAGCCAAAGGCATCTTGGCATTTGTAAAACGGTGGACAAAGGAGTTTAATGATCCTTAGGTTACTAAAACTTTATACACATACATACATATATATAAAATTAATAAGAATTATTCTTGAATACGGCTCGCGGATTTGGAACCAGAGGTACTTATACTAGTCGTCTGAAACTTACCAATCTCCCTACTCTCGCCAGTCCTCGGGAAACGCTTTGTGTAATTTTCGTGGTTAAAATAATAAGAGGCTTCATTTCTAGTCCCATTGTTCTCTCCGAAATTTTAAAGTTCCATTCAGAATGTCCAGAAATTTTTCTCCCTTGTTTCTGAAAACTTGTAAAACGAATTTTGAATTTCACAAAACCTTTGCATTGTTTGTGTCTTGATTTCAACTCTCATTCAAGCACATTTGACAAATCTGACTCTCTTTTTCATAATAAGAAAACTATTTTGTCAACTCTCGACTAATCATTAAATAACACTTTATATTTGAGATCTTAAAAATCAGGTGATGATTTTCTTTCTGTACCTGAGATTTTTTAGTTCTCGACACTAAACAGACCCCTGCCCATCGTCAGTCGGTATTGATGAAAAACAAAACAAGTTCCGTACGCCAGGCAGACAGCGCCCTTCGTGCGAATGGGCGGGAGGTGGGTAAACCATTGGGAATAATTAATTACCGATTGTAATGCCTTTGCATTAACATTGCTTAAACGGGAGGTTCCAGCAAGAGTATCTCTTTGGGCATTATTCCTTCAGGACTATGATTACATGAATGAACATAGCAGCGGAAGTAGGATGAGGCATGTAGATGCACTAAGCCAAATATCTTGCCTAATGTTGGAAGACACTTTGAGTCATCGACTTACGCAGGCTCAGCCTAAGGCCGACTGCATTAAGTCCGTTAGAAAAGCGTTAGGGTTAGGACCGTTAGAAGACTTTTACGTCAATAGGGATGTGCTTTTTAAAGATCCTGTAAAGGAATTGATCGTGGTTCCGGTATTATTGGAAGAGGAAGTGGTACGAATAGCTCATAGGCAACGGCATTTCTAAGTTGGAAAAACAGTCGAAGCTATCGAGAAAACATATTTTATTAAACAGATGCATTCCGAGGTAGAAAAGCTTGTCAAAAGTTGTGAAGAGTGCTTGTTATTGCGAGTAGGAATATGTAAAAAGAAGGGGTTTTGAGTCCAATAAACAAGGAAGATATGCCATTAGAGACTTATTATTACATGCTTGCAGCTTCTTCAACTGAGTCTCGATAGTCCCTGACGTCAAAATCGGAGCAGTGTAGTTTACGATCGCCCGGTCAATTGCCTTGTATGCTGCCAACTACGTTTCTTTGTCTTTACCCCAAGTGCTATTGACTAGTGATTTGAGGATTTTGTTGCGGTTATGTAGTTTAGTGGCAATTACAGTCGTATGCGGTATGAAGGAGTACAGGCTGTCAAATGTGACTCTCAGTAACTTTTGGTTATTTATAGTCGAAAATTTAACATCATCGACCTTCACATTGAGTTCTAGAGTGGGGGAGGGTTTCGCTACTTGTAAGTGCAGATGTCGTGCAGTGAAGAAGGGGGGAAGGGCGACATAGTGTTTATTTTCAAACAAAGGCTATCTCTTCAACCTCAGGTAATGAGGAATTCTTAATGTCCGATAGTAGCACTGCGTGATTGACCGTGTCGAAAGCTTTCGACAAATCCATTGCTACTAGGACAGTAAGCGCACATGGCCGATTTTGGTTGAGGTCATGAATTATCTGAGTGTTTATGACGTTATGTTCTGTTGTGGTGCTAAAATAGTTCTCGCACCTATTTGGGTGCGACAAGGCGTGATCACCAAATGAAATTTCCGCAATTCGGCCAGCCGGTATGAAGGGGGGCAGCAGAAACGATGTGGCGGAAAACTTTTTCATCGTGGTGGGGATGGGGAGAGCACTGAAAGCGTTCTCGATAAATTCCGTAAAGCCGGCCAGTTAGCTTTTTTATAATTAACAAAGGTCCAGTTGTCTACGGAAACAGAGTCGGAAAGTCCGTCAATATGCTGTTTATTAGACCAGCGCTAGCTACTGTGATAACAGGCGAGCTATGCCAGTTGCCCACAATCCTGGTAGAGGCCTTGCCGTTCATTGTGCAGAATGTCGAATCGTCTATCTGCTCCGCCAGTTCCATTTTACAAAAAGGAATGCCAAAGATCGTAATGCACGTTAAAGTCGCCCAAAACCACAAGCACCTGATGCATAGATCTTGGTTGTTGCTGATATGTAACCCGTTGAGGTCGCTGCCGCGCGTTGGTGGTGGTTGGCGGCTATGTAGCAAGTACAGGCGGGGCAGTCTCCTACAGCAAGGAGCAACATATGTGTCACTCCACTCACGAGTGGTGCGCAGGCCAGGGCATGACCGAAAGTGGCACCAGCCAGTGCAAGAATTGCATTTGAATGATGTCACATTCCGACGTACTGACACATGGTACAGACTTGGCGGAGGGTAGAGGTGGTAGAAATAATCCGTCGGACTAGGGTTGGTTTCGACGCCAGCCTGATAGGAAGAATTTGCAGCAACCATGCTGCAGGCTGTTGCTCCGTTGACGAACTAAGACTAAGATTACCTGAGGATCTTAATGGAGTTAGGCCAACACAAGGGTGACAGCCCGTTACGTAGAATCGGCTATCGTAAGAGTCGCTGTATAATTTATTCCGCTGACAAGCCCCTGTATTTTTACCTTTTTGAGGTGCTCACCAATGTACAATGGTGCTGTGGAAGGAAGTTCTTCTCACTTCACAAGTGTTTTACATTCAATCATTAGACAGTATGTACCTGGAGCAAATAAGTAAGCTCTACAAAAAGTATAATAAAGTTTCAGACTATTGTGCTTATTCCGTAATTAGACGGAAGTATAATATTTTAAAAAACTCGCCTTTAAAAAATATATGACAAAGATGCGTAAAAACATTACCGCAAACCCGAGGTAATTCTATAGTTTTGTTAATTCGAAACGAAAGACTTATGGATCTCCATTAACTATGAAAGTGAATGATGGAAACTCTAGTGATTGTTAAAGAATTGCGGATATGTTCGCAGACTTTTTCAAAACTAATTAGGCGATGAGTACACTTCCAACCACATAATATGTTTTCTACTGTTAAAAATTACCCTTTTCCGATTCCGTAAGAGCTCCTTTTATTACTACTGCCTTAACACTCCAAAAAGCTCATTTTTTATTATTATTCCCAACGGTTTACCCACCTCCCGCCCATCCGCAAGAGGGGCACAGTCTGCATGAAATGCGGAACTTTTGTTGTTTTACATCAAACCCGAGTCACAGGTTTTTTTTTTTTACATTTGTGAAATTTTTTTTTTTACATTTGTGGTTTTTGAATACCAAGTATCAGACACATCTCCTGGAATACCGCCGATTCAAAGTTTCTTACTTGGTCTGAGTTCAATTCCATAGGCGCACCATATCTGGTAGCCCAATTGTGAGTGAATGCATCCGCAACTGTTTTGGCTTCCTAGTTTGGAATTGGGTAGACCTCAGGCCATTTACTAAAGTATTCCATAACCACAATAACATCTTTGTTTCCTTGTCTGCTCATAGGGAATGGACCGGATACATCCATCGCAACCTGCTTAAATGATGCACCTGAGTTGTAGTGCTTCATCTGCCTATCGCTTCGTGACTTTGGGCCCTTAGCTGCAATGCACTCCTTGCATTTAGCAATCCACTCAGCGACCGAATGACGACAGCCAACCCAATAGAACTGCTGCGGGGCATAGCGTTAGCATTTCCGTGCGTATTTCCTTTGCGGTGTTTGATGGTGAAGTCATAACTTAGCAATCTTTCAGTCCACCGTGCTAACTGCCCTTCGAGATTCTTGAACAGTAGTAGCCACTTCAGCGCTGCGCTCTTCTTCCTATCAATCACTTGCGAAAGTACATGCCATAACCACTAACATCTGTATTCAAAATAATTGTTGCACCTGGAACCGTGTACGCTAGCATTGGCGCAGCGCATAGCCGTTCTTTTCTACTCGAAAGATCTGTTTTCCCTAGTGAGCTCATGGAAACTATGAGCTGTGCTGGCGAAATTCGGAAAAAATCGGCGATAGTACGTACACAGCCCAAGAAAACTTCTTAATTCAAGCAATTTTCTGGGTCTTGGCCAATTCTTCACTACTTCTATTTTTTCCTTCGCAGCACAAACGACCTTCGTAGTTACTTGATGACCTAGGTAATTCACCTCCTTCTTGAATAAAGAGCACTTCTTAGGACTTAGTTTAAGACCAGCGCCAGCTATTCTCTGAAAGCTTCTTCCAAATTACTCAGATGTTCATCAAAGCTTTTTCCCAATACGATGATATCATCCAGATACACCAAACAAGTCTTCCAATGTAGTCCTTTAGCACATGGTCCATTAGTCTTTCAAACGTGGCAGTAGCGTTGCATAATCCAAATGGCATTACCGTAAATTGCCACAGACCGTTGCCGACACTAAAGGCTGTTTTCTCTTTATCTTCTTCACTCACTTCCACTAGCCAATACCCGCTCCTAAGGTCGAGTGTGGAGAACCATTCTGTGCCAGTTAACGAGTCTAGTCTATCCTGGGCAAAGGATAGCTGTCTTTCTTTGTGATATCATTTAATCTCCGACAGTCCACGCAGAATCGCCACTGGCTATCTTTGTTCTTCACAAGTACTACCGGAGAGCTCCATGGACTTAACGATAGTTCGATAACACCGATTTCGCTCATTTCTTTAATTATTTGGCCAACCGCGTTGCTTTTGGCTAGGGAACACTTTGAGGAGCTTGATGAATTGGATTAGCGTCACCAGTATCAATGCACCACTACGTTGGTCCTGCCCGGTTTTTTGCCATCCTTGTCGAATATGTTGGAGTATTTGCGGATAAGCTGACTGGCCTTGTGCTTGTAGTTGCCTTCCAACCGTTGTGTCCATGTATTTATACCGTCCTCCATATGCTCTTTGCCAATGGAGCCGATTTCAGATGAATCATAGCAGTTGATTATGACTTCCACCCCTTGACATTGCCCTAATATAGTTCCTCTAGAATTTTTTACTGGTGATCAGAAGTTATTTAATACTCTCACTGGGATGAGTCCATTCTTTTGTTTCTTAGCCAGGGTTTTACCAATAAGTACGTTCGGTGTAGAATTTTGTGCTGCTTCACCAACCCACAATTTGTTTGTCCCACAATCTCCATCATTCTCTGCCCAAACAACTGTTTCTAACTTTGGTGGAATAAGTTCACTGCCTTCTAAGACCACTTGCTTGCTGATGTATGTGGAATTATAGCCAATGCTTAGTGGTACTTCCATGTTCTTATACTACATAATTTTGTTATTCAAGTCGATCTTGATACTTTGGTCCATCAAGAAGTCCACTCCTATGATTACCTCGTCCACAATCTGTGATCTCGCATGTTACTTCTCCTACAACTTCCGTGTCCTCACCAGCCGCCGTCTTCAATCTCGTTCCAGGTAATGGTTTTACTTGTTTTGGGATCAGGAGAGTTCGAATGATGGAGTGTGATGCGCTCGTATCCACTGTTAATATTCGCTCTCATCCATCCACATATCCACCAATAGTAATGTTGCTCTTTTTTTTACCAATCTGCGACATAGAGATTATGGGGCATTCAACTGCAGAATACAGCATATGCCCCTTTAGACTGGCTCGTTTTATTTTCACCGTGTACCGATGTTTCACGTGTCTGAGCATACGCAACAGTTTCAGCGAATGTTAATTTTGGGTTCGCATATGTCTCTCGCTTGGTGTAAATGTCTTTTATTTCACTGATGAATCTTTGTATTTTTACCCTTTCGAGATGCTCACCCGATGCGTTCCCAATAGCTAAATGGTCCAATCTCTCAATTTTCGAAGCATATTCCTGCAGAGATTCGCTGGTTTTTTGGTCGCGCTTTTCCAATTCCATCTGGTAAATTTGTCTTATGTGCTCCCTATCATATCGCTTTTCTACTGTTCGCATTAATGCGTCGTATCATTTCTCTCATCTTCGGGAATAGTTTGCAAAATTTCTGCTGCAGGTCCTTTCAACGCAACGAATAGTGCAGCAGATTTTTCCTCTACGCTCCAGTAATTTGATGTATCCGTCTTCTTAAACTGGAGCTTAAAGATTTGGAAAGGAATATTACCATCAAAGGATGGAGTTTTTCCTTGAGAGCGTTCACTGAACTGGTTGGACGATTTAACCGCAAATCCCGGACACGACCTTCCAATGCGTTGATTTTGGCTTCATTAGCTCTTCTATTTTTTCTTGCCGACCTTCCAGTTATTTCACTTTGGTATCAATTAGCTCCTCTATTTTGTCTTTCCGCTCCTCGATTTGATCCGGTCTTTCCTTAAGTTCAGCATTGACTCTCACCGGGTTTTGCTATATTTGTGCAATTGTACTTCTAATGATGATATTTGCTCCCTCTGTTCAATCCTTTGTGCATCAATTTTTTGAAACTTGTGAAATTTCAGCCAACTTTTGTGAATTACGGGCATCCATTTATGACATGTTGGCATTGATTTCATTTCTATATCCTTCGTGGATATATCTTCATTGCTTCTCACAGTCGTGATTACTGCTCCGCTTTATTTCCATTAATACAACCAAATAAAAGAGCATCTTCACAAAGGATATTTATGTATAAGGTTTTCCAATAAGAGTTATATGATTTCTTAAACAAACACACTAATTGTCAATCAATATTGACTTTTAAAGCTTGAAGAGAGTCTGGTTTATTGCTAAAGACCAATGACTTCAAATAATCCTACAAGAAGTGGTCTAATGGTGTTAAATCACAACTTCTTGGAGGCCACTCAATGTCACAATTTCTTGATATAATCGAATCTCCAAACCTTTCTCGCAATAATTCGGTTATTGCACGTGCTGTGTGACACGTAGCCCCGTCTTGTTGGAACCGGATGTTGTTAAGATCAACTTCTTCCAATTGTGGCTATAAGCCATCTATACCGCTCTAAATTGACAGTAACGGTGCTACCAGCTTCATTTCGAAAGAAGTGTTGCAGCCTATGCGAAATAGTGTGGTACTTCTGAATAGAGCAACTACTGCATCCCGTTCATGAATTGGGAAATCAAAGATACGCCAAACAGCTTCATTGAAGCTGAGGTACCGGCCAATTTGGTAAAGTGATATTTCATCGTTGTTATTCACCGGAAGAACATACATATCAGTATTTTAACTCGAATGCAGCAATATTACAACCTTCATTTAAATACTTGCAAATATTTTTGATACCCTCATTGAATTGCAGAATTAAACATTTAAGTATGGAATCGTTCACCTTCTATCTTCACATACATATCGACCATAAATTTGTTGGCAAAGCTCACGACATCGTAAAATAACGTTGTTATGATCGCGCCTAATCATTAACCGATACGCATAATAATCCTTCGCAATAACATTCTTATTTGTTTCGACACCTGTTGCGGGATTTCGTTGTTTAATATTTATGCAGTATCCCTTCCAGAACATAAGCGGATATTGAAGAGCGTCATAAGGCCGATGTGTATCAGCAATGAACTGGAGATTGATTCCTTTTGTTGTTTTGATCTTCCGACAGGGTGGTAAGTTGTTTTAAAATGGAACGATTTTTCGTCATTCCTTGTCAATTTTGGTTTTTCGACAAACCGGTTTAGGCGTTCCGCCATCTTCAATGCTTAGTTTCGTTCTGGTCTGTGTCTATCTGTTATGTTGTATTTATAGTCCATGGGACAGGTCATGTCAATCTATTTAAGTGTGTGTGTATTCTGTGGTAGGTAATGTAAACATGCGTGTGCGTGTGTGTGTTATTGATGTGTCCGAATTGTTACCTGTCACAAGCGTTGTTTTCGTGTACATTCGCTATACCGTGCTAAGCGGTAGGTAGAAATCGGTAATTTTTGTCGTTTGATTTATGTTTTGTTTTTGCTTGTTCGTTGTTACGTGTTTGGTAGCTGTACCTGCGGCTTGTGCTGTTTTTTGTAAATTAGTTTTAAGGGTTCAAATATTTCGTCAGAGTTCGTGCTAGTTTGTTCGTTGATGATCCTACCGTCAAATGCTTTTAACTTGTATATCTCCATGTTCTCAAGTACATTGAGCCGCCGACCCTTCCTTTGTACGTGAAGTACGCGAGCTGTTGTTTTGATGCTAGCTGGGGTGCAGTTGTTCTCGAAAAAGTGATTCGCGAAGTTAGATTCTGGTGTGATAGTGGGTTTTCGTGTTTTTTTGTTGTAGTCCCTGATATGTTCTCGGAATCTTGTGCTTATTTTTCGTCCTGTTAGGACATGCACACGCATGTTTACATTACCTACCACAGAATACACACACACGTAAATAGATTGACATGGCCCCTGCCAACCACGACTACCCACTTTCCCCCACACATTCACACATTTTTATCTTCTCACGAACACTTTTACAAATTTTGTGATCGAATAGAGAAATAAATTTCCTTAACTTAGTCCTGCTAGAACAGCGAATCTAATAATAATTTGTAATCTATTAAGAACTGCGTGTTTTAGAGAAAGCAAAGAATAAAAATTGGATTTTTCAAAGTTCTCACATGAAGCGAATTCATTCTCACAATCATGGTTGCCGTTCGAACTAGCATGTACCAATTTAATTGTTAATATGGTGTATTTAGTAAACATCTGTTAATATAAAATTTTAAAGACTTATCACTGTTTCTTAATTACTCTAGCAAAAAAACTGAAGAATTTTTCTATGAATAATTGCAGTATTTTAAAATCGAATTTATGAATCTCATAAATCCAAATAAACTTACTATTTTAAATGCAGAATTGCATATTGTGGCGGATATGCGAAGCGAATGTCAGATAAAAGGGAAAAGCCGATAACTGAAATTATCTAGAGCGTGAATCGAGAACATAGCGACTGCCGCTCTTTTTCTACCTGAGGATGACCCAAACATTCTGTTCACGCGCTCAAGAATAAGCTGATTATTCGTTTGCCTGCAGTAGCTACAGCTGCTCCGTTTATCCTTAACGACGTGGAATTTTCTTTACACTGTGTACCCTTTTGTTTGTCCTTGGTAAGGGTAATTTGAATCTTACTGCCGCTTCTTATGCCTGGCCTTCGTATTTGGGATTTCCGTCACAGTATGTATATTTTTGGGAGCAAATATGTAATAATTTTGGTGCATTTTTGATGCGTGAGTGGCAACAGTGATCACAGCCATCTTGAAAATTCATATGAAATTGTATTACTTCAAGCGAATACATACCATTGTGCTGTGCTGAAGTGAGCGGTAAGAAATGGAACGAAATTATTAAAATTATTTAAATTATTAATGTCATTTTCATTTCAGATTTCCCAGGCGTTCAAATTCATAGAGAAGCCAACACATGTAAGTATTATTATAAAAACTGTGATCTTAATGGCAATAATTTATGCTCATACACAATTTTTCTTTCATTGCAGATTTGCTTACCGCAGAATTCGAGGATTTTCAATTACGCATATACAGTGAGTAGTTGTTTTTAAAAATTATTATTATGTGACGGATCAGGAGAGTTCGAATGATGGAGTGTGATGCGCTCGTATCCACTGTTAATATTCGCTCTCATCCATCCACATATCCACCAATAGTAATGTTGCTCTTTTTTTTACCAATCTGCGACATAGAGATTATGGGGCATTCAACTGCAGAATACAGCATATGCCCCTTTAGACTGGTTCGTTTTATTTTCACCGTGTACCGATGTTTCACGTGTCTGAGCATACGCAACAGTTTCAGCGAATGTTAATTTTGGGTTCGCATATGTCTCTCGCTTGGTGTAAATGTCTTTTATTTCACTGATGAATCTTTGTATTTTTACCCTTTCGAGATGCTCACCCGATGCGTTCCCAATAGCTAAATGGTCCAATCTCTCAATTTTCGAAGCATATTCCTGCAGAGATTCGCTGGTTTTTTGGTCGCGCTTTTCCAATTCCATCTGGTAAATTTGTCTTATGTGCTCCCTATCATATCGCTTTTCTACTGTTCGCATTAATGCGTCGTATCATTTCTCTCATCTTCGGGAATAGTTTGCAAAATTTCTGCTGCAGGTCCTTTCAACGCAACGAATAGTGCAGCAGATTTTTCCTCTACGCTCCAGTAATTTGATGTATCCGTCTTCTTAAACTGGAGCTTAAAGATTTGGAAAGGAATATTACCATCAAAGGATGGAGTTTTTCCTTGAGAGCGTTCACTGAACTGGTTGGACGATTTAACCGCAAATCCCGGACACGACCTTCCAATGCGTTGATTTTGGCTTCATTAGCTCTTCTATTTTTTCTTGCCGACCTTCCAGTTATTTCACTTTGGTATCAATTAGCTCCTCTATTTTGTCTTTCCGCTCCTCGATTTGATCCGGTCTTTCCTTAAGTTCAGCTTTGACTCTCACCGGGTTTTGCTATATTTGTGCAATTGTACTTCTAATGATGATATTTGCTCCCTCTGTTCAATCCTTTGTGCATCAATTTTTTGAAACTTGTGAAATTTCAGCCAACTTTTGTGAATTACGGGCATCCATTTATGACATGTTGGCATTGATTTCATTTCTATATCCTTCGTGGATATATCTTCATTGCTTCTCACAGTCGTGATTACTGCTCCGCTTTATTTCCATTAATACAACCAAATAAAAGAGCATCTTCACAAAGGATATTTATGTATAAGGTTTTCCAATAAGAGTTATATGATTTCTTAAACAAACACACTAATTGTCAATCAATATTGACTTTTAAAGCTTGAAGAGAGTCTGGTTTATTGCTAAAGACCAATGACTTCAAATAATCCTACAAGAAGTGGTCTAATGGTGTTAAATCACAACTTCTTGGAGGCCACTCAATGTCACAATTTCTTGATATAATCGAATATCCAAACCTTTCTCGCAATAATTCGGTTATTGCACGTGCTGTGTGACACGTAGCCCCGTCTTGTTGGAACCGGATGTTGTTAAGATCAACTTCTTCCAATTGTGGCTATAAGCCATCTATACCGCTCTAAATTGACAGTAACGGTGCTACCAGCTTCATTTCGAAAGAAGTGTTGCAGCCTATGCGAAATAGTGTGGTACTTCTGAATAGAGCAACTACTGCATCCCGTTCATGAATTGGGAAATCAAAGATACGCCAAACAGCTTCATTGAAGCTGAGGTACCGGCCAATTTGGTAAAGTGATATTTCATCGTTGTTATTCACCGGAAGAACATACATATCAGTATTTTAACTCGAATGCAGCAATATTACAACCTTCATTTAAATACTTGCAAATATTTTTGATACCCTCATTGAATTGCAGAATTAAACATTTAAGTATGGAATCGTTCACCTTCTATCTTCACATACATATCGACCATAAATTTGTTGGCAAAGCTCACGACATCGTAAAATAACGTTGTTATGATCGCGCCTAATCATTAACCGATACGCATAATAATCCTTCGCAATAACATTCTTATTTGTTATGATACCTGTTGCGGGATTTCGTTGTTTAATATTTATGCAGTATCCCTTCCAGAACATAAGCGGATATTGAAGAGCGTCATAAGGCCGATGTGTATCAGCAATGAACTGGAGATTGATTCCTTTTGTTGTTTTGATCTTCCGACAGGGTGGTAAGTTGTTTTAAAATGGAACGATTTTTCGTCATTCCTTGTCAATTTTGGTTTTTCGACAAACCGGTTTAGGCGTTCCGCCATCTTCAATGCTTAGTTTCGTTCTGGTCTGTGTCTATCTGTTATGTTATATTTATAGTCCATGGGACAGGTCATGTAATCTATTTAAGTGTGTGTGTATTCTGTGGTAGGTAATGTAAACATGCGTGTGCGTGTGTGTGTTATTGATGTGTCCGAATTGTTACCTGTCACAAGGGTTGTTTTCGTGTACATTCGCTATACCGTGCTAAGCGGTAGGTAGAAATCGGTAATTTTTGTCGTTTGATTTATGTTTTGTTTTTGCTTGTTCGTTGTTACGTGTTTGGTAGCTGTACCTGCGGCTTGTGCTGTTTTTTGTAAATTAGTTTTAAGGGTTCAAATATTTCGTCAGAGTTCGTGCTAGTTTGTTCGTTGATGATCCTACCGTCAAATGCTTTTAACTTGTATATCTCCATGTTCTCAAGTACATTGAGCCGCCGACCCTTCCTTTGTACGTGAAGTACGCGAGCTGTTGTTTTGATGCTAGCTGGGGTGCAGTTGTTCTCGAAAAAGTGATTCGCGAAGTTAGATTCTGGTGTGATAGTGGGTTTTCGTGTTTTTTTGTTGTAGTCCCTGATATGTTCTCGGAATCTTGTGCTTATTTTTCGTCCTGTTAGGACATGCACACGCATGTTTACATTACCTACCACAGAATACACACACACGTAAATAGATTGACATGGCCCCTGCCAACCACGACTACCCACTTTCCCCCACACATTCACACATTTTTATCTTCTCACGAACACTTTTACAAATTTTGTGATCGAATAGAGAAATAAATTTCCTTAACTTAGTCCTGCTAGAACAGCGAATCTAATAATAATTTGTAATCTATTAAGAACTGCGTGTTTTAGAGAAAGCAAAGAATAAAAATTGGATTTTTCAAAGTTCTCACATGAAGCGAATTCATTCTCACAATCATGGTTGCCGTTCGAACTAGCATGTACCAATTTAATTGTTAATATGGTGTATTTAGTAAACATCTGTTAATATAAAATTTTAAAGACTTATCACTGTTTCTTAATTACTCTAGCAAAAAAACTGAAGAATTTTTCTATGAATAATTGCAGTATTTTAAAATCGAATTTATGAATCTCATAAATCCAAATAAACTTACTATTTTAAATGCAGAATTGCATATTGTGGCGGATATGCGAAGCGAATGTCAGATAAAAGGGAAAAGCCGATAACTGAAATTATCTAGAGCGTGAATCGAGAACATAGCGACTGCCGCTCTTTTTCTACCTGAGGATGACCTAAACATTCTGTTCACGCGCTCAAGAATAAGCTGATTATTCGTTTGCCTGCAGTAGCTACAGCTGCTCCGTTTATCCTTAACGACGTGGAATTTTCTTTACACTGTGTACCCTTTTGTTTGTCCTTGGTAAGGGTAATTTGAATCTTACTGCCGCTTCTTATGCCTGGCCTTCGTATTTGGGATTTCCGTCACAGTATGTATATTTTTGGGAGCAAATATGTAATAATTTTGGTGCATTTTTGATGCGTGAGTGGCAACAGTGATCACAGCCATCTTGAAAATTCATATGAAATTGTATTACTTCAAGCGAATACATACCATTGTGCTGTGCTGAAGTGAGCGGTAAGAAATGGAACGAAATTATTAAAATTATTTAAATTATTAATGTCATTTTCATTTCAGATTTCCCAGGCGTTCAAATTCATAGAGAAGCCAACACATGTAAGTATTATTATAAAAACTGTGATCTTAATGGCAATAATTTATGCTCATATACAATTTTTCTTTCATTGCAGATTTGCTTACCGCAGAATTCGAGGATTTTCAATTACGCATATACAGTGAGTAGTTGTTTTTAAAAATTATTATTATGTGACGGATCAGGAGAGTTCGAATGATGGAGTGTGATGCGCTCGTATCCACTGTTAATATTCGCTCTCATCCATCCACATATCCACCAATAGTAATGTTGCTCTTTTTTTTACCAATCTGCGACATAGAGATTATGGGGCATTCAACTGCAGAATACAGCATATGCCCCTTTAGACTGGCTCGTTTTATTTTCACCGTGTACCGATGTTTCACGTGTCTGAGCATACGCAACAGTTTCAGCGAATGTTAACTTTGGGTTCGCATATGTCTCTCGCTTGGTGTAAATGTCTTTTATTTCACTGATGAATCTTTGTATTTTTACCCTTTCGAGATGCTCACCCGATGCGTTCCCAATAGCTAAATGGTCCAATCTCTCAATTTTCGAAGCATATTCCTGCAGAGATTCGCTGGTTTTTTGGTCGCGCTTTTCCAATGCCATCTGGTAAATTTGTCTTATGTGCTCCCTATCATATCGCTTTTCTACTGTTCGCATTAATGCGTCGTATCATTTCTCTCATCTTCGGGAATAGTTTGCAAAATTTCTGCTGCAGGTCCTTTCAACGCAACGAATAGTGCAGCAGATTTTTCCTCTACGCTCCAGTAATTTGATGTATCCGTCTTCTTAAACTGGAGCTTAAAGATTTGGAAAGGAATATTACCATCAAAGGATGGAGTTTTTCCTTGAGAGCGTTCACTGAACTGGTTGGACGATTTAACCGCAAATCCCGGACACGACCTTCCAATGCGTTGATTTTGGCTTCATTAGCTCTTCTATTTTTTCTTGCCGACCTTCCAGTTATTTCACTTTGGTATCAATTAGCTCCTCTATTTTGTCTTTCCGCTCCTCGATTTGATCCGGTCTTTCCTTAAGTTCAGCATTGACTCTCACCGGGTTTTGCTATATTTGTGCAATTGTACTTCTAATGATGATATTTGCTCCCTCTGTTCAATCCTTTGTGCATCAATTTTTTGAAACTTGTGAAATTTCAGCCAACTTTTGTGAATTACGGGCATCCATTTATGACATGTTGGCATTGATTTCATTTCTATATCCTTCGTGGATATATCTTCATTGCTTCTCACAGTCGTGATTACTGCTCCGCTTTATTTCCATTAATACAACCAAATAAAAGAGCATCTTCACAAAGGATATTTATGTATAAGGTTTTCCAATAAGAGTTATATGATTTCTTAAACAAACACACTAATTGTCAATCAATATTGACTTTTAAAGCTTGAAGAGAGTCTGGTTTATTGCTAAAGACCAATGACTTCAAATAATCCTACAAGAAGTGGTCTAATGGTGTTAAATCACAACTTCTTGGAGGCCACTCAATGTCACAATTTCTTGATATAATCGAATATCCAAACCTTTCTCGCAATAATTCGGTTATTGCACGTGCTGTGTGACACGTAGCCCCGTGTTGTTGGAACCGGATGTTGTTAAGATCAACTTCTTCCAATTGTGGCTATAAGCCATCTATACCGCTCTAAATTGACAGTAACGGTGCTACCAGCTTCATTTCGAAAGAAGTGTTGCAGCCTATGCGAAATAGTGTGGTACTTCTGAATAGAGCAACTACTGCATCCCGTTCATGAATTGGGAAATCAAAGATACGCCAAACAGCTTCATTGAAGCTGAGGTACCGGCCAATTTGGTAAAGTGATATTTCATCGTTGTTATTCACCGGAAGAACATACATATCAGTATTTTAACTCGAATGCAGCAATATTACAACCTTCATTTAAATACTTGCAAATATTTTTGATACCCTCATTGAATTGCAGAATTAAACATTTAAGTATGGAATCGTTCACCTTCTATCTTCACATACATATCGACCATAAATTTGTTGGCAAAGCTCACGACATCGTAAAATAACGTTGTTATGATCGCGCCTAATCATTAACCGATACGCATAATAATCCTTCGCAATAACATTCTTATTTGTTATGATACCTGTTGCGGGATTTCGTTGTTTAATATTTATGCAGTATCCCTTCCAGAACATAAGCGGATATTGAAGAGCGTCATAAGGCCGATGTGTATCAGCAATGAACTGGAGATTGATTCCTTTTGTTGTTTTGATCTTCCGACAGGGTGGTAAGTTGTTTTAAAATGGAACGATTTTTCGTCATTCCTTGTCAATTTTGGTTTTTCGACAAACCGGTTTAGGCGTTCCGCCATCTTCAATGCTTAGTTTCGTTCTGGTCTGTGTCTATCTGTTATGTTATATTTATAGTCCATGGGACAGGTCATGTAATCTATTTAAGTGTGTGTGTATTCTGTGGTAGGTAATGTAAACATGCGTGTGCGTGTGTGTGTTATTGATGTGTCCGAATTGTTACCTGTCACAAGGGTTGTTTTCGTGTACATTCGCTATACCGTGCTAAGCGGTAGGTAGAAATCGGTAATTTTTGTCGTTTGATTTATGTTTTGTTTTTGCTTGTTCGTTGTTACGTGTTTGGTAGCTGTACCTGCGGCTTGTGCTGTTTTTTGTAAATTAGTTTTAAGGGTTCAAATATTTCGTCAGAGTTCGTGCTAGTTTGTTCGTTGATGATCCTACCGTCAAATGCTTTTAACTTGTATATCTCCATGTTCTCAAGTACATTGAGCCGCCGACCCTTCCTTTGTACGTGAAGTACGCGAGCTGTTGTTTTGATGCTAGCTGGGGTGCAGTTGTTCTCGAAAAAGTGATTCGCGAAGTTAGATTCTGGTGTGATAGTGGGTTTTCGTGTTTTTTTGTTGTAGTCCCTGATATGTTCTCGGAATCTTGTGCTTATTTTTCGTCCTGTTAGGACATGCACACGCATGTTTACATTACCTACCACAGAATACACACACACGTAAATAGATTGACATGGCCCCTGCCAACCACGACTACCCACTTTCCCCCACACATTCACACATTTTTATCTTCTCACGAACACTTTTACAAATTTTGTGATCGAATAGAGAAATAAATTTCCTTAACTTAGTCCTGCTAGAACAGCGAATCTAATAATAATTTGTAATCTATTAAGAACTGCGTGTTTTAGAGAAAGCAAAGAATAAAAATTGGATTTTTCAAAGTTCTCACATGAAGCGAATTCATTCTCACAATCATGGTTGCCGTTCGAACTAGCATGTACCAATTTAATTGTTAATATGGTGTATTTAGTAAACATCTGTTAATATAAAATTTTAAAGACTTATCACTGTTTCTTAATTACTCTAGCAAAAAAACTGAAGAATTTTTCTATGAATAATTGCAGTATTTTAAAATCGAATTTATGAATCTCATAAATCCAAATAAACTTACTATTTTAAATGCAGAATTGCATATTGTGGCGGATATGCGAAGCGAATGTCAGATAAAAGGGAAAAGCCGATAACTGAAATTATCTAGAGCGTGAATCGAGAACATAGCGACTGCCGCTCTTTTTCTACCTGAGGATGACCTAAACATTCTGTTCACGCGCTCAAGAATAAGCTGATTATTCGTTTGCCTGCAGTAGCTACAGCTGCTCCGTTTATCCTTAACGACGTGGAATTTTCTTTACACTGTGTACCCTTTTGTTTGTCCTTGGTAAGGGTAATTTGAATCTTACTGCCGCTTCTTATGCCTGGCCTTCGTATTTGGGATTTCCGTCACAGTATGTATATTTTTGGGAGCAAATATGTAATAATTTTGGTGCATTTTTGATGCGTGAGTGGCAACAGTGATCACAGCCATCTTGAAAATTCATATGAAATTGTATTACTTCAAGCGAATACATACCATTGTGCTGTGCTGAAGTGAGCGGTAAGAAATGGAACGAAATTATTAAAATTATTTAAATTATTAATGTCATTTTCATTTCAGATTTCCCAGGCGTTCAAATTCATAGAGAAGCCAACACATGTAAGTATTATTATAAAAACTGTGATCTTAATGGCAATAATTTATGCTCATATACAATTTTTCTTTCATTGCAGATTTGCTTACCGCAGAATTCGAGGATTTTCAATTACGCATATACAGTGAGTAGTTGTTTTTAAAAATTATTATTATGTGACGGATCAGGAGAGTTCGAATGATGGAGTGTGATGCGCTCGTATCCACTGTTAATATTCGCTCTCATCCATCCACATATCCACCAATAGTAATGTTGCTCTTTTTTTACCAATCTGCGACATAGAGATTATGGGGCATTCAACTGCAGAATACAGCATATGCCCCTTTAGACTGGCTCGTTTTATTTTCACCGTGTACCGATGTTTCACGTGTCTGAGCATACGCAACAGTTTCAGCGAATGTTAACTTTGGGTTCGCATATGTCTCTCGCTTGGTGTAAATGTCTTTTATTTCACTGATGAATCTTTGTATTTTTACCCTTTCGAGATGCTCACCCGATGCGTTCCCAATAGCTAAATGGTCCAATCTCTCAATTTTCGAAGCATATTCCTGCAGAGATTCGCTGGTTTTTTGGTCGCGCTTTTCCAATGCCATCTGGTAAATTTGTCTTATGTGCTCCCTATCATATCGCTTTTCTACTGTTCGCATTAATGCGTCGTATCATTTCTCTCATCTTCGGGAATAGTTTGCAAAATTTCTGCTGCAGGTCCTTTCAACGCAACGAATAGTGCAGCAGATTTTTCCTCTACGCTCCAGTAATTTGATGTATCCGTCTTCTTAAACTGGAGCTTAAAGATTTGGAAAGGAATATTACCATCAAAGGATGGAGTTTTTCCTTGAGAGCGTTCACTGAACTGGTTGGACGATTTAACCGCAAATCCCGGACACGACCTTCCAATGCGTTGATTTTGGCTTCATTAGCTCTTCTATTTTTTCTTGCCGACCTTCCAGTTATTTCACTTTGGTATCAATTAGCTCCTCTATTTTGTCTTTCCGCTCCTCGATTTGATCCGGTCTTTCCTTAAGTTCAGCATTGACTCTCACCGGGTTTTGCTATATTTGTGCAATTGTACTTCTAATGATGATATTTGCTCCCTCTGTTCAATCCTTTGTGCATCAATTTTTTGAAACTTGTGAAATTTCAGCCAACTTTTGTGAATTACGGGCATCCATTTATGACATGTTGGCATTGATTTCATTTCTATATCCTTCGTGGATATATCTTCATTGCTTCTCACAGTCGTGATTACTGCTCCGCTTTATTTCCATTAATACAACCAAATAAAAGAGCATCTTCACAAAGGATATTTATGTATAAGGTTTTCCAATAAGAGTTATATGATTTCTTAAACAAACACACTAATTGTCAATCAAAATTGACTTTTAAAGCTTGAAGAGAGTCTGGTTTATTGCTAAAGACCAATGACTTCAAATAATCCTACAAGAAGTGGTCTAATGGTGTTAAATCACAACTTCTTGGAGGCCACTCAATGTCACAATTTCTTGATATAATCGAATCTCCAAACCTTTCTCGCAATAATTCGGTTATTGCACGTGCTGTGTGACACGTAGCCCCGTCTTGTTGGAACCGGATGTTGTTAAGATCAACTTCTTCCAATTGTGGCTATAAGCCATCTATACCGCTCTAAATTGACAGTAACGGTGCTACCAGCTTCATTTCGAAAGAAGTGTTGCAGCCTATGCGAAATAGTGTGGTACTTCTGAATAGAGCAACTACTGCATCCCGTTCATGAATTGGGAAATCAAAGATACGCCAAACAGCTTCATTGAAGCTGAGGTACCGGCCAATTTGGTAAAGTGATATTTCATCGTTGTTATTCACCGGAAGAACATACATATCAGTATTTTAACTCGAATGCAGCAATATTACAACCTTCATTTAAATACTTGCAAATATTTTTGATACCCTCATTGAATTGCAGAATTAAACATTTAAGTATGGAATCGTTCACCTTCTATCTTCACATACATATCGACCATAAATTTGTTGGCAAAGCTCAGGACATCGTAAAATAACGTTGTTATGATCGCGCCTAATCATTAACCGATACGCATAATAATCCTTCGCAATAACATTCTTATTTGTTTCGACACCTGTTGCGGGATTTCGTTGTTTAATATTTATGCAGTATCCCTTCCAGAACATAAGCGGATATTGAAGAGCGTCATAAGGCCGATGTGTATCAGCAATGAACTGGAGATTGATTCCTTTTGTTGTTTTGATCTTCCGACAGGGTGGTAAGTTGTTTTAAAATGGAACGATTTTTCGTCATTCCTTGTCAATTTTGGTTTTTCGACAAACCGGTTTAGGCGTTCCGCCATCTTCAATGCTTAGTTTCGTTCTGGTCTGTGTCTATCTGTTATGTTGTATTTATAGTCCATGGGACAGGTCATGTCAATCTATTTAAGTGTGTGTGTATTCTGTGGTAGGTAATGTAAACATGCGTGTGCGTGTGTGTGTTATTGATGTGTCCGAATTGTTACCTGTCACAAGGGTTGTTTTCGTGTACATTCGCTATACCGTGCTAAGCGGTAGGTAGAAATCGGTAATTTTTGTCGTTTGATTTATTTTTTGTTTTTGCTTGTTCGTTGTTACGTGTTTGGTAGCTGTACCTGCGGCTTGTGCTGTTTTTTGTAAATTAGTTTTAAGGGTTCAAATATTTCGTCAGAATTCGTGCTAGTTTGTTCGTTGATGATCCTACCGTCAAATGCTTTTAACTTGTATATCTCCATGTTCTCAAGTACATTGAGCCGCCGACCCTTCCTTTGTACGTGAAGTACGCGAGCTGTTGTTTTGATGCTAGCTGGGGTGCAGTTGTTCTCGAAAAAGTGATTCGCGAAGTTAGATTCTGGTGTGATAGTGGGTTTTCGTGTTTTTTTGTTGTAGTCCCTGATATGTTCTCGGAATCTTGTGCTTATTTTTCGTCCTGTTAGGACATGCACACGCATGTTTACATTACCTACCACAGAATACACACACACGTAAATAGATTGACATGGCCCCTGCCAACCACGACTACCCACTTTCCCCCACACATTCACACATTTTTATCTTCTCACGAACACTTTTACAAATTTTGTGATCGAATAGAGAAATAAATTTCCTTAACTTAGTCCTGCTAGAACAGCGAATCTAATAATAATTTGTAATCTATTAAGAACTGCGTGTTTTAGAGAAAGCAAAGAATAAAAATTGGATTTTTCAAAGTTCTCACATGAAGCGAATTCATTCTCACAATCATGGTTGCCGTTCGAACTAGCATGTACCAATTTAATTGTTAATATGGTGTATTTAGTAAACATCTGTTAATATAAAATTTTAAAGACTTATCACTGTTTCTTAATTACTCTAGCAAAAAAACTGAAGAATTTTTCTATGAATAATTGCAGTATTTTAAAATCGAATTTATGAATCTCATAAATCCAAATAAACTTACTGTTTTAAATGCAGAATTGCATATTGTGGCGAATATGCGAAGCGAATGTCAGATAAAAGGGAAAAGCCGATAACTGAAATTATCTAGAGCGTGAATCGAGAACATAGCGACTGCCGCTCTTTTTCTACCTGAGGATGACCCAAACATTCTGTTCACGCGCTCAAGAATAAGCTGATTATTCGTTTGCCTGCAGTAGCTACAGCTGCTCCGTTTATCCTTAACGACGTGGAATTTTCTTTACACTGTGTACCCTTTTGTTTGTCCTTGGTAAGGGTAATTTGAATCTTACTGCCGCTTCTTATGCCTGGCCTTCGTATTTGGGATTTCCGTCACAGTATGTATATTTTTGGGAGCAAATATGTAATAATTTTGGTGCATTTTTGATGCGTGAGTGGCAACAGTGGTCACAGCCATCTTGAAAATTCATATGAAATTGTATTACTTCAAGCGAATACATACCATTGTGCTGTGCTGAAGTAAGCGGTAAGAAATGGAACGAAATTATTAAAATTATTTAAATTATTAATGTCATTTTCATTTCAGATTTCCCAGGCGTTCAAATTCATAGAGAAGCCAACACATGTAAGTATTATTATAAAAACTGTGATCTTAATGGCAATAATTTATGCTCATATACAATTTTTCTTTCATTGCAGATTTGCTTACCGCAGAATTCGAGGATTTTCAATTACGCATATACAGTGAGTAGTTGTTTTTAAAAATTATTATTATGTGACGGTGATAATGAGAACAGTGGCTTTTGTTTAAATAATATGATGTGTATTTTTTCATAATAGTTTAAATAGTTTAAAAGTTATTAATATTTAAAGTTGTAATTTTTCATACATATATACAGGGAGTCCTCCTGTATATTGCTAACAAACAAACTACAAATGCTTGACTTTATCGTGCTTCGTGAAATAATCTATAAAATAACAATAAATATGCAAGCAAATTATATAAATAAAGAGTGTTGCGTGAATATACTATGCAAATCAAAATCGGTGTTGGTCTGGCCCAGAGCTATTTTTTTTAAAGCACAGCAACTATCAATGAAATACACATCAATTACACTTAATTTGGAAAGGAACTCCAAACATTTTGAGTATTTTAAACAAAAGCCGCTGCTATTCATAATTACTAAATTTATTTCCATGTAAATAAGTGCATTGTGTAAGCAAATTTAAAGTAAAAAGTGCAAGTTTCTTGTTATAATACACTCCTTTTTTCAGTGTTGAAATAAATTTTAATATATATCAAAATAAAGATAATAAGATTATCTTTCTTTTGGTTATGAAATTGTAAAATTGTAAAAACTTTTTCTTAAAAAATTTTCCAGTTTTCAAATTCCTATAACCAAATTTTACGTTGTAACTAAATTTTTAATTTCTATTATTATTACTTTATGCTTTTTTAATGTTACTTTATTTTCTATTATCTCATTTTTTATATTTTCAGATCATGTTTGCGGAATTTAGAATTTAAGTTAATTTAAAATTTCCATATTGTAATTTTTTAATACAAATAATTAGTTATAATAATAAATTGTAAAATTTTAGATTTAAATCGATTAATATATATACAATTGTTAATTAGATATTTAAATATCTGTAATCATATCTTTAAAATAAATAAATTTATAAATAATTTTTTTTTAAATAGCAAACAACTGTTTTTAATTTTAAATATGGGAGCGAGTTATATGTAAGTATGAATTCGCCTTTTAAAGAAAATGCAACCCTGTATCCATCTGACGAGAGAAATTAGAAAAGGACAATTATATGTTTTCTTTATGGGCTAAACTGAATGGGTGAAACAAGACAGTAGGATCACATGTGCACGGAAAGAGTGGGTAAAATCTGCACTCTTTTCTTTTTACCAAGTGCTGGTTGGCAGGGACCTGTCCCATGGACTATAAATACAAAACAACAGATAGACACAGACCAGAACGAAACTAGGCATTGAAGATGGCGGAAAGCCGAAACCGGTTTGTCGAAAAACCAAAATTGACAAGGAATGACGGAAAATCGTTCCATTTTCAAAGAACTGGAGATTATTATTTCTTCTACGAATCACATATAGCGCGCAGCTGTACGATCACCAACCATGATTCCGGCAACGTCATCAAGACCAGGTGCATTAAATCTACGAATATACCCAACAGGTGTTTCATCGGGATTAATGACAATAGCGTGATTATCACTTTGTAATTGGGGCATGTGTAATTTAAATATTTACTACAATTAATTGTGTTCATTCAATAGAGCGTCCAGATCACCAACGATGAGTCTAACAAAAAGTGAATCGAAGAAGCATCTTCAAATTTGTAAAAATTTAGGAGATTCATTTAGCATTGGCCGACTTTATGATAAATTTGGCCTTTGATTTTGAATGTCGAATTAAATTGTTGACCATTTATATAATTATTCTTCGCTATTTCTGTTTCTTGAATTCAGAAACAGATTATAATCTGGATTCGTGCCGATGAGAAAACCGTTTAATGGTTCTGGAGGTGTCTCAATTGCTGGTAATTGGACCTTTCCTGACGAACATGACATTTCATGGCCACAACTACTACTTTCGAAAAAAAATTAATATTCTATATCGAGCTCATACTCGAATGCTAAACGCAGAAATGAATTAGATGTGAATGATCGAAGCTCCTGCTGGCGTTGTTGATCATTTGCTCTGCGCCTGTCAACTGTGTGAGGGCGCGCTTTCTTTGCTATATTCTTCATAGTTCATTTTGTTCGGCTCGCGCATCAGCTAATTCCGATTGATGCAATCATGCATATTAGCATTATCTTGCCGGATTTGATATTCTATTATCAAAAAAGTAAAAAAAAACGCAGATCGGCGATGTAATCATTATTTATTTCCAAATTATTCGTTAGTTGTCGAAAAGTAATCGAAAACTATGTAACAAAATTTGGAAGTAGTGACTTTGCATGTGACTATTTAATAAGATTTCGAACAGGTCGGTCTATGGTCCACTTCTCATAGAGAATAGTAGTAGCAAAAAGCTACTACCTATATACCAAATGTCAAGCAAATCGAACCATAAATACGATTTTTTCGAATAGGTCAGTCCCAGGTCCACTTCCCATTCTAAACACTTTATTTCAATAAAACAAACAAAAATTTAAACAAAAAATACCAAAATATACACAAGTACATACTGATTTCACCACGGGATGCTAACGAGTTTTCAGCAGGTGTACCGGTGTGAAATGTAAAAGAAGCATCACAAAATTCGAATTAGTTAAATAGATTCTTTATTGAACATTCAAAGTACAGTGCAGTGTATAAGTAAATAAATGTATAAATATGAATATTTATACGTATAAACGGTAAGAATATACCTTTAGTGTAATGTGGTGACTGATCCGAGCAATCCAGAAATCTAGAGCTAAGTCACACGACGTTTTATACTTGAATTGGGCGAATCGCCAAAAGGAAAAAAATTCACTTATTTTCGGAGGGATAACGATAGTTGATGGATTGGATGTTATCTGTCAGTTATCATTTTATTTATTTACAAAAAAACTCGTCATAGATTCAGCCGGCTTAACGATTTAGGTCGTTATCCTAAATATAGCCCCTTGCTTTATACCTGAAGAGCGGCTGTGGACAGCCTTAAATGATGCTTTCCGTCGTAAAAACGGCATGAAGTCGGATACCGACTAGGTTGGCTCCCCTCTCTCTTTTTTAGCGCAGTAAAACAAGTCATAATTCTGAAAGCTTCAATTTCTACATAAAACATTAACAGGGTGGCGAATTGTTAGATGGACATATGTCTGGCGCCACCAACCGAATGGTTTAGTTGGGCCTTTATTATAATTGGAAATGAAGCTGGTTTCATTTCGCTTATATACACAGAGATGTATTTAATAGCTTAGTTTATACTAACATTTAGTTGTTTGATAATTTACTTTTGCCGTTGTTTCAGTTTTTGGCCACTATTTTGGCAATGTAACCTGCCGCCCGAGGCGAGCGGAATAAATGAAGGAACAAAAAACTATTACTATATCGAAATGTATGTTTTTCGCAAGTTCGATATCAAGAACAATTTATACATGTACTATATATGAGGGCTTCGCCCTGCACAGTATTTTTGAGTGAAACACTTTTGTAAATTGGCGGCTTTAAAAAAATTACCGTGGACCGGACAAACACCGGCTTCGCCTTGAACAGTACTTTTAAGTGAATCAAGTTTCTAAATTAGCGGCCTTCGGCTCCGCTTTGAAAATATAGCCTTGGGCTGGACCAACACCGATTTAGCCTTCCATAGTATTTTTAATTTCCTATTATAGCAAACTTTAAAATTAAATTACTCGAAAACTATTAGTTGCCTGAAAAAAGGTATTTTTGGTATCTAGGGATCTACCTCTCTCTTCCAAACCCAATTTATTTCCGAAAGCCTGAGACTGAAAAAAAATTTTTACCCATATTACAAGGTTTTGACAAAGAGGGTAATGTAAATTCACGTGGGTAAATATTTTCACGTTCTATTTTAGGTTTGAATTGTTTAAGTAATTTATTGTGATTTTTTACAGGCTATTCATTAAACTCTTGTCGACTTTCTAGTCGCTTTGCTTTGCAAGAATATATACATGTGCCATAACATTGTTCCTCGGAAGACGTTGACATCTATTTTGGTTAACGTATAGCTAACATGAGATGCATGCCAGTTCAATAGATCTATGTTGATACTACATGTGAATAGACCTGGTGCTCAATTATATCGAATTGGAGTTCTATGTTATTGGTGTTGATTTTAAAAACTACCCTAACGTGTGGGCAAGGCTGACAAACCTTAATATTTGTTAATAAAGATATATTATGTTAATCATGCTCGAAACTAGACACTATAAACATCGTATTGTCAATATTTTATTTTTCTTTATATGAAATTTAGTATTTAGGCTAAAATGACTAGTGGTCATCGGCGTGTGAAGCGTTGCGATACTTAAGAGCTTTGTCGCTTTTCTGGTAACATTTAAAAAGAATCTAATCGAGGTTTGCGTAATATGCTAGAACAAATGTGTATTAGTGCTTCTAGTTGTTGCTGAATGTAAAGAGGTTTTTGGTGATCTTCAAATCTTTAAATGTGATCTTACATCTGGGCGTATATCATTTTTGGACCAGCGTCCAGATGGTGGGGAAATTCTTTTTCCAAATAACGCAGATCACATTGTTTTATAATGGGAGAGGTCTAAGTTAATTCAAATAAAAAGGCATACGTCTCTTTGGTCAGTTTATAATGTATTTATACCACTTTTAATTAATCAAATCGACATTTTTCCATGCACGAACGCATTAATATGGCATCTGGAATAAGAGTATTACTACAGGCGAAGCTAGAAAATTGCATTAGTCAACCGAAACTACTATTACAGAGGTATCTAGGGATCTACCTCTCTCTTCCAAACCCAATTTATTTCCGAAAGCCTGAGACTGAAAAAAAATTTTTACCCATATTACAAGGTTTTGACAAAGAGGGTAATGTAAATTCACGTGGGTAAATATTTTCACGTTCTATTTTAGGTTTGAATTGTTTAAGTAATTTATTGTGATTTTTTACAGGCTATTCATTAAACTCTTGTCGACTTTCTAGTCGCTTTGCTTTGCAAGAATATATACATGTGCCATAACATTGTTCCTCGGAAGACGTTGACATCTATTTTGGTTAACGTATAGCTAACATGAGATGCATGCCAGTTCAATAGATCTATGTTGATACTACATGTGAATAGACCTGGTGCTCAATTATATCGAATTGGAGTTCTATGTTATTGGTGTTGATTTTAAAAACTACCCTAACGTGTGGGCAAAGCTGACAAACCTTAATATTTGTTAATAAAGATATATTATGTTAATCATGCTCGAAACTAGACACTATAAACATCGTATTGTCAATATTTTATTTTTCTTTATATGAAATTTAGTATTTAGGCTAAAATGACTAGTGGTCATCGGCGTGTGAAGCGTTGCGATACTTAAGAGCTTTGTCGCTTTTCTGGTAACATTTAAAAAGAATCTAATCGAGGTTTGCGTAATATGCTAGAACAAATGTGTATTAGTGCTTCTAGTTGTTGCTGAATGTAAAGAGGTTTTTGGTGATCTTCAAATTTAATTAATTAAATTTAAATGTGATCTTACATCTGGGCGTATATCATTTTTGGACCAGCGTCCAGATGGTGGGGAAATTCTTTTTCCAAATAACGCAGATCACATTGTTTTATAATGGGAGAGGTCTAAGTTAATTCAAATAAAAAGGCATACGTCTCTTTGGTCAGTTTATAATGTATTTATACCACTTTTAATTAATCAAATCGACATTTTTCCATGCACGAACGCATTAATATGGCATCTGGAATAAGAGTATTACTACAGGCGAAGCTAGAAAATTGCATTAGTCAACCGAAACTACTATTACAGAGTTGGTCGCGCGAATGAAAAATGCATTTTTCTACATGATAATTATTTATAATTAAATATATTTTGGGAAACATATAAACTTATGGTTCTTATGGTATAGGTACAATTTGAATCGGCACTGTAAGACAACACAAGTATTTGTGAAAGCCACTGATTTAAGGGTGGCACTGGCGAACCTGGAACTGGTAATTCGAAATATTTTTTTATAAAGAATTTAGTCCCGTATGTCTGTGTGTAGGAGTGGAATAGGTAGATATCTTGGAGTGGAATAGAAGGTATTCTCTTCGACGTTGAGTAGGCATTCATGCTTTTTTCTTTTTTCTCCGAAACAAAATGTATTAAATTTTGTTGGTTGGTCGTGTCTTACACTTCTGTCTGTTCTGATGGGAGCAAGACTAGTTTAACTAACCCCAGCCTTCGAAACTCCCCCCCCCCACCATGGAAGGCACGGCCGCAGGTATAAAATGCCAAGAAAGAACTCGGTTTGCATATTTTGGTATGGTAATCGGTTTCCTGTGTTTTCCAATTGGATTTATCCTGCAATAATCATTCCACCATAAAGAATTGCTGATTAAGTCAGAACGGAAATTTGTCTGATGGCTAAGTCTGCTGAATTCGAAGCTGAATTTACATGAAGCCAGTTGTTGTTTCCTACAAGAGAACAAGAAATTTTAATTTGGTTTGTCGAAATTTCTATGGCGATTCAATGATTTTTACACTTTGCATAAATAAATTTAAAATTAATAAAAAAAGTTTTGAGAAAAAACTGGAGGTAAGGTAAAAATACTCGAAATGATCGACTCAAAAATTTTCGAGTAATGAGCAATGAGCAGGTATGCGAGTACTCTCACGGTACTTGTATCTTCGAATGCCAAGAAATCTTCAGTGAGTAGATAATCCTTTTGTATGCCGTTTAAAATTTTGCTACAGTGACCATCCATCGTCTACAAACATACAATTCCTCAATATGTAGAATGCTGTGGGACACGAGTTTTTCACACAGTTTTTAGTTCGTAAAAACTAATTGGATCTTTCAGGCACTTGCGAAAAACAATTCCTTGAAATTTCGTTTGGTTTTCATTTACCAATACTTAGCGGTACATTCTTCCGTTATCGATAATGAAAACGTATCGGAACAGTCGCCAACGTAGTAATAGATTAGGTAGGCCCTCTCGTAAAATGTGACCTGATTCGTGGAGATGCTTTCCTTTTTAAAAACGGCATGATGACGCAAGAAGTATTGATCGTACGAATCATCTGACACAGTTGTGTGAACTTTCTCCATGTGTCCTAGCATCTCATATTCTGCTATTTCTTCTGCAAGGTAAAGTTTTGTGCTAGCCTCGTCTCATTCCTAAAAAATTGTCAACAAGCTCTTTTAATAGACGATCCCAAGGGTACAGTGGAGTCGAAGTGAGCGGTCGTGTTTTTTGTTCGCTCTTGCTATGGCAAATTTACTTGTGCTAAATGCTTTAAAGCCTTTCGTGTTGGTTATGGAATTTCTTGTCATATTTGCACAAATAAATTTGATAGCAAAGAAATGTGTGACCTACTTTCTAATAATTTAAACACTGTGTTCAATTGTGTTTTTGCCTACATAATTCATCAAATTTGGCGACATCAAGGCTTGTCTGACCAAGGACTTAAATGCTTTATTCTCGAAGCTGATCAATAGCACAGGAAATGATTCTCACTCTTCTACTGCTAATGCACACAAGGTTTGTGCAAACGATGGTTCTGCTGCGCCCAACAGTGAGCCTGTTCTTGTTGTTTCTAATATCGTTGAGTGTGATCAGTCGAACAGTCTCTCATCTTCATTGCTTTCTCGTTAAGCTGTTGTTGGAAACTCTCTATTTTCATCTTCTTCTGCTATGTCTTTTGCTGATTTGCCACTCACGCGCACTCTTGCGCCAGCGGAGATTACTCTTCCGATGTCTTCTGCTACTCTGGCAGACAAAACAGTAAACATTGTTGGCAATGCCGAGGGTATATGTTCTTCTAGTGTATCTAATATGAATTCTTGCTCGCTTTTATCAGAGGGTATATGCTCTTATGGTGTATCTAATATGAATTCTTGCTCGCATTTATCACATCCACGTACAAATATTGGTGACAATTACGTATACTTTTCGCGATCTTCTGCTACTACTGCTGCTTCAGCCGCTGCTAGTGTGCCATTTGCCGAGTAACGATGGATGGAGAAAAGTTGTAAATATTTACTAAGTGTCGTCAGCAACTACGAATTGTTGGTCTAAACTCGAATACAGATTTGAAGGTTGCTGGCCACATGAAGTGGCTACATTTGTCATCTTACGTGCCTTTAGTCTCTGCTGACAATATCATCGAGTATGTTGTCAAACATGTCGCTATTGATAAGAAACATCTTTCATCGATATTTCTGTCGCTTTTTATGATAAATTGCTTTCAGCTAATCTTTGGCCAACTAATGTAAATATACGATTCGTTTTCGTTTTTTTTTTTCGAAAAGAAGAGAAATTATAAAATCCCGCATAATTAATAATAACATTAATGGATTGAATGTATATTTTCAAATGTATCTGGCATACGAACTAAGTCCGAAAATTTCTTCTTAAAATTTACCGACCCTTATACTCTAAAGTTATTGCTTTAAAGTTACTGCTTTCGTTCGTTCAAATTTGGAATATGCTGCCTTTATCTGGAGACCAAGTCATAAGAATCATGTACTTAGGATTGAAAGGGTGCAAAAGATATTTCTTAAATAAGCTTTACGACCATTGAGATTTGATGATCCTATTCCTTATGAATCTTGATTACTTTTAATCAATTTAAAATCTCTGGAAGCAAGAAGATCGGTAATCTCCCATTCTTTTCTTTATCAAATCATCAAAGGAGATCTTGACTCCGCTTATCTTTTGAATATAATCAATTTTAATTTACCCTTACGTGTTCTTCGCAGGTCTTTGCCTTTTTGTGTAAGTAAATATATAACGGAGTATTCGCGGATGCTCCACTTGTTCGAGCCTTAAATTATTAATTATTTTGTAATTAATTATGTAAATAGCTGTAAGAAACCATTCTTATTGTTCTTAGACTACATAAATAAATAAATAAATGAAGATATGTTTCCGGGAAAATCTAATTTGAAAGGCAATGACACAACGAATCTTCCTTATGATAGAATTATGTTGGAGGAATTAACAGGCTTTAGTTTTTAGTATATTTTCCTGTAATCCAATCAAAAATATTTGGGAATAAGCATCTCCACCAAGAACAATATCGACTGTTTCATTGATGAAAAACGTTTGTCCACCAATACAAAGTCGGGAAACGCTAATGACACTAACTTGGAATGTAGGAAAGTGCACTGTAAAATGTGGTAACAACCAAACATTTGTATCGATAGTGAATATTGGATCAGTAATTGAACGCGGTTTTTTTGTTTAGGTAGTTTAATTCTTCGTTTGAGTGCTTCAGATATGAAGGAGTCAATTAGTGCTCTGTACCGTTGTGATGCAATTTTACGCGGCGTGTCAATCTGACTTGTATTACTTGGGGAAGTTATTTGTGCTGGATTTCCAGAAGGAAATGATGTCTTCTTCGACATGTGTGTTTTTTATAGAGGTATAGAACTTTAAGTTGGCATTACTTTTCAAGATGGCGACCGATTTAACAGCTGTCAAGTGATTTATTCTCAGTTTTGTTTGGCATTTTATCATGAATAGACTCACGCCTGAAAAACGCTTGCAAATAGTGCAATTTTATTTCGAAAATAATGATTCTGTGCGGAAAACGTATCGCGCACTACGTCCAATGATACGGACCAATGATTCCACCTGCCCATAAAGCGCACCAAACAGTCAGTTTTTCTGGATGTAACGGTGTTTCAACATACACTTGAGGATTACCTTCAATCCAAATGCGGCAGTTTTGTTTGTTGACGTAGCCATTCTACCAGAAGTGCGCTTCATCGCTAATAATCGCTAAAATGGACGTAGTTCGTGATACGTTTTCTGCACAGAACCATTATTTTGGAAATAAAATTGCACTATTTGCAAGCGTTGTTTAGGCGTGAGTATATTCACGATGAATTGCCAAACCAAACTGAGAACAAATCACTTAACACCTGTTGAATCGGTCGCCATTTGAAAAGTAATGCCAACTTAAAGTGCTATACCTCTATAAAAAACACCCTTTACTAACAAGATTAGAAAAATGTAAATACCTAGGAATATATTTTTACTACAGAATGACATGGGAATCTCACGTCGAATACTTAATTAATAAAACTAAATATTAATTTTTTTTTTTTAAACTATCCAATATCACTTATGATGTTAGGTTTGATTTCATAGCATCATCAGCTATGGTAACATAACCTAGGGTTGTGTCTACTCAACAAACCCAACAAAGCTACAAACAAAAAAATTTTAGAAAACAATCAATAAAACTCCCATTTAACCTTAATCAGTTGTTTGCTTTTGTTTATTATTATGTTTCTTTGAAAGAAGAGTTTTCTAACTCTAATAGCATAACTAAAAATAAAGGTATTATAATGCATAAAAGAATTAATTAAATAAATAAAGAAGAAAAGTAGCCAATCAATGTGTTCAACAATTTGCCTAACTAGTTCAAAATCTTGTCAAATAAATGTAGTATAAGAAATAAAAATAACCGAAGATCTTATCAAATATTTACTAAAGCCTATAAAAATTATAAAGTTAAATATTTTATTTATACCACTTTAAAATGTAGCGTTTTGAATTTGGATACGGGCTTAATTTCTAAGTACTGTTCTGTACGAAGTTTCCAAACATTAACCTTAGTTTTAGTTTTAAAATTAGTTTTCATTTTATATCAGACTTGCGAACAGGTAACAAGTTTCACCTCTGCAGGGTTTACATCACAGTAATATATATCTTTTATGATTTATCAGTCTTGCAAACTATTTTTCTGAGTAAATAAATCAAGTTAGACGTGCAAATCGCCGCCAATGCAGCACAACTCTGACGCGCTTGTTGTGTATTATTCACTGCATCTCTACAAGTCGCTAACAACCACTTTCTTACAATTTCAGGCCTGTACCCAGCAGAAAAGCCAGGACTGGTGTCGTTTTCGCTGTTCGCTGTTCCAAACGCTGCAAGCCTTTCCAAGTGAACCACTTTTATTTTGGTTCTTGGTTTTCCAACGATCTGGATTCGATACTTCGTACTATTTATTCGTCCAATTACTTTGTATGGACCTTCCCGCTTGCTGTGCAAGATTTTCTTCCGTGGAAAATCGTACAGCATTACGAAATCTCCTTTTTCAAATCTTTCAGGATTCTTCGGCTTAATACATTCTTCTGCTCACGACCGTAGGGCGTTACTCAACAGTTTTGCGTACCTCTCTCAACCTCTTCATTAGGGCACGAGACATCTTGCCATTTCCGTACGTTTTTCCCTTCTGCTGTTCGTTCTTTACCAGGGGCACAGCATTTCTGTTGTACGCATGATCATAGCCAATACTTAGCGGTACCTGCATATTTCCACACTCTATCACTCCATGCAAAGGACTTATTTCCTTGGTGATCAAGTCGGATCGAATGATGGAGTTTGACGCGCTCCTGTCCACAGTTAGTACTCGCTCATGTCCATCCACATATCCACTGATAGTAACGTTGCTCGCTTGTTATCGATTTGTCACGTAGAACCCATATTACAATCGCGGGCGAAGTGTCCTGGTCTTCTACAGTTGTAGCAAATCCTGGTTCTCATCAGTTTGGCGGTTTTCGACGTTTCCGAGATTCCTTTCAACACATCTGGACTTTCCAACTTCACACAGTTCACTTTCTACGCTGGTCAGCACAAGAGCGCGACCGTTTCCTGTGTCTGAGCATACGTGGCAGTGTCAGCAAATGTTGGCTTTGGATTCGCATACGCCTCTCGCCTGCTATAATTATCCCTTATTCCGCTGATAAACCTCTGAATTTTTATCCTCTCGAGGTATTCTCCAAGACCATCTTCATAACCCAAATGAGCTAGCCTCTCAATCTCACTGAGAGATTTGTCTTCTATGCTCGCTACCATAGCATCTTTCCACGGCTCACATTAGTGCCTCATAGTCATCTCTCTCATATGCAGGAATTATCTGAAATATTTCCGTTGCAGGTCCCTTCAATGCCATGAATAGTGCAGCTGACTTCTCCTCCATGCTACAGTTATTTGCTCTAGCCGTCTTGTCGAACTGAAGCTGAAAGATGTGGAAAGGAATGGTGCCGTCAAAGGATGGTGCTTTTATGCTAGGGATTCTCCTCGAAATGCTTGGACGATTCAAAAGCAATTCGTGGACAAGACCTTTCAATTCGCTAACTTTGGTCGAAATTAGCTCCTCTATTTTGGTTTGCTGACCTTCCAACTCGTTGACTTTGGTCTCAATTAGCTCCTCTATTTTTTCTTGCCTTTCCTCGAATTTGTCCTGTCTCTCTTTGAGTTCTACGCATTCTTTGATAACACTCTCTTGAAGCTGTATAAGCTGGGATGAAATACGCGCTTCTTGGTCTTGCATTTGCGATGAAATGTGGCATCCTGTTCATCCAACTTTTGTGACATGTTGGCATTCATTTGTGACATGTTGGCATCCAACTTTTGCGAAATTGCAGCCAGTAAAGTGTTCATGTCCATACTCGTAGAAGCCTTTTCCTCAACCTTGGTTACTGACTGCTCTGACTCTTTTGCGGCGCCAGCAGCTTCTTGCTTCTCCATTTCTTTCGCGGATGTCTTTGTAGCTCAGCCTTATTCCCGGTTAAAGATAATCCTTACTTCGCCAATTCTTTTTTAAGGGGCAGTATCGTCAAATCTTGAATCTTGACCATTTTCGATTTTCGTCCGCAATTTATTTAGCAATCCCACTTCTGACACCAATTGTAACGTTTTTCGTGCTACCCTCGATGATTTCCCAAATCCTTCGAGTCCGATCACTGTATTTATAAATAAAACTCCCAAATTTGTTTGTTTGGCCTCTCAACCGTCAGGAATTAACTCAACGTTTATTAAGTCTTTGATAAATACAATTCTTTACTATAACCAATGGCTTATTTTACAATTCTTTATGATACACTATTATTCCCTGCTTCACACAGCTTATCCGTTTCTAAAACACACAGCTCACAGCAATGTTAACTCCACTAAGTTGTCTACTAGTTTCTTGTGATAGTGGCTGCTGATCTTTTTGTACCTGTAGATGACCCATACATTCTCTTCACGCGATCAAGAATAGGCTGATTATTCGTTTGCCTGCGGTAGCTGTAGCTGCTCCGTTTATACTTAACGACGTGGAATTTCCTTTACACTGTCTACCCTTTTTTTTGTCCTTGGTAAGTATAATTTGCATCTTACAGCCGCTTCTTTATTTTCTGTCCTTTTCGGGGAATTGCCTTTACATTGTCAACCCTTTTGTTTGTCCTTGGTCCGGGTAATTTGCATCATACGGCGTTTCTTTTGTCTGTTTTTATTTGGAAATCTCGTCACACTTATACTCATTTCAATCTGTTCTTCATATATGGGATTTCCGTCGCAATATAATTTTATAATGACGTTTTGTTTATTCAGCTTCAAACTCTCAAGCCGGCGGTAACAGATACTCTTAAACTTTTTCAGCTAACACAATCATAATTATACTCAAAGGGCTACTCCTATAGCTAGAGAAGTATTTCCTATCGATATTTGGACATCTGTGAGTAAGTAAAAGACGGACGTATGACTCTCTTTTCCAAAAGAAATTTTCGTATATTGAGGTAAGTAATTTATATTATTATTATTATTAAATTAAATCCAAAAGAATTATTTGGTTTTTTATGCAAACTGAGACACAGAGGTACGTATTATAATTTGCTACCAAAAATTTATATGTATGTCCTAATATATTTGAGTGTTTTGTTGAACCAGCATCAACATCAGAAGATTGAACAGCTAAAGAATAAACATTGCGGAATATTCTAACCAAGAAATATAAAATCTAAGAGAATATAAAAGTGATTGAAACTATGGTCAAAATTTCTATATTGTAATAATATGAAACCATTTGGCCATGGTTGCAAAAGCTTACATATAAGTACCTAGTTACGTATACATATATATGAATGAAGATCTGTATGTTTTTATATACAAATGCATTGACAAGTTTAGACCATTTATTAGTTAAATAATTAATACGTCAACTTTTTCGGATGACACTGCTATGTTAAGTAGGCGCAAATGCCCCATTACAGCCACAAAAGCGCTGGGGCAGCACTTTTACGCTAAAGCCAAAAACGTGCCCTACGGTCAAGCTTAACAATATAACTTTCAAAAGCTAACGAAATTACATATCTCTTAACCTGGAGACGACACATTTCCGATAAAAAAAATGCAGCTTAAGTTTAAATATGAATTGATTTATAAATAGGAAAGCTGGGCCCGGTCTGGACAAGAACCTCCTCCTCTATAAAGCGATCATAACATAAAGCCGATATGATTTCATGTAATCCAGTTATGCGGTTCAGCTTGGGAGACAAATATTGATATTTTACAAAGATTTCAGTCTTAAATTCTACGAACTATAACAGGCGCACCATGATACATCCGAAGTGAAAACATTCACTACGACCAAATGTAAGCACCATCAAAGAAGATATGGAAAGCGTTACATAAAAATACAAAACAAAACTGCGTAATCATCCGAGCTCTTTGACTAACATCTTGGCCTCTGCACCAAGTCAACTCCGTCTGAAGAGACAAGATACACCCTCCTTCTAAAGAGCAACATTGCGCATACAGCCCATTCCAGTTAATGGGTTAAAATGTTTAATTTAGTATATATATTACTTATTGTGAGGCTTCTGAAGTGGAAGCAGTTTCAGTAAATAAATCAAATGTTAATAAAAAAATATTACTAATTGCTTAATTTAATGAGTTAAAATATATTCTATAAAAAATTTTGTTTAATTATCTTTGAGTCCACCTAATTTTATTTAAAAAAAATGTTGATTTTGTGGACCTTTTGTTGTTTTAGTCAGATATAAGCATATGCATAAATGCCGAATGACAATATTGTTTTCAAAATGATTATTTTTTATAAATTGTTTAAATTTATAGAGTTAAAATATAGTCTATAAGAAATTCTGTTTAATTATCTTTGAGTATATTGTTTTATTTTAAAAAAGACAGATTTTTTGGAAAATTTTGTACTTGTTTTGTTTTAGTCAGATATACGCATATGCATATATACATGTGTGCCAAATGACAATGTTGTTTGCATAGTGTTTTTTATATTAACTGTTTAACCTTTATTAGTACAATGCATTTTAAAAGACAGTAAACCAGTAAACGTTCTCGAAATTGACAAGGAATGACGGAAAATCGTTCCGTTTTAAAACAACGTACCACCCTGTCGGAAGATCAAAACAACAAAAGGAATATGTAATTTTGTTGTTTTAGTTAGATATATGCACATGCATAAATATGTGCCAAATGACAATGGCGTTTGCAAAGTGTTTTTTTATTATTAATTGTTTAATCTTTATTAGTTAAATGCATTTTAAGAGAAAGTTCCTTTAATTATCTTTTAGTTAATCTAATATTATTTTTTTTTTAAATTGGTAATTTTTGCAACCATTTCATACTTCTTTTACGGCCTTTTGCATTTACCAGTAAACTGACAATCCATCCTTAAACTTTGGAAGCAGTTTATAAAGTTTATAATAGTTCAAAACGCTTATAAAGTCCTTCTTTCGTACTAGTTTATATAATTATCTCCGTTATGAATGATCATTAAAGAATATTGTACTATTTTTTTTTACAGATTTCAACATGGGTGTTGTTAGAATCCCTTGGGCATGTGAGTACAAGTTTCTGCCACAACCAATTTCAAAGCAATTCGAAGTTTCCATCACCAACAGGCGGAAAGATTTTTAACAATATTAATGTAGTCAAAGCAGCAGTCATTTTCATTATAGATAAAATATAAAAATTGGTTTAAGAAAGTTTTTAGCAAAACATATTTTCATTCCATACCGGAGAATTGATGAATGAATGAAATGAAGAAGATAATAATTTATTTACTCTCGTACCGTTTTATTTTAATTTTGTTTAATTATTGCTTTCATATAAAAATTAATCTGTAAACTTAAGATTACTTAGGAAATAAAGATGTCGCAAAATGCAGGCCTTTGTTATTATTATATCTCTCCCGCCCATACGCACGAGGGGCGCAATCCGCATTAAGTAGGGAACTTGTTTTGTTTTTCATGACTACCAAGTCACGATGAGCAGAGGTTTGTTTAGTGTCGAGAACTAAATAAGTTCAGCTATAGAACTGCTTTTTATGAATAACTTAATTTTTATATAAAGATGCTATTTAATAATTAGTTAAGAGTCGACAAAATAGTTTCCTTAATATGAAATAGGGAGTCAGATATGTCAAATGTGCTCGAATGAGAGTTTAAATCAAGACACAAACAATGTAAAGGCTCGTGAAATTCAAAATCCTTTTAACAAGTTTTCAGAAAAAAGGGGCAAAAGTGTCTGGACATTCTAAGCGATACATGAAATTTTATTTCAAATAGAATGAGGGGGGCTAGAAACTGAGCCTATATTTAATTTAACAATGAAAATTACACCAAGCATTCCCCGGGGACTGGCGCGAGTAGAGATATTGATAAGTTTTAGGTGACTAGTATAAGGAGGAAGATTGTACTGGGAGTTCCAATGTAAATTTCTTAAGGCAAATAGGAGGAAATGTTTCGTAATAGACTATATCCTCTTAGAGTAGATTTGATACCTCGGACTCCAAATTACTGAGCCATATTCCAAAATAGGTCTTACTAATATTGTATACAAAGCTTTAGTAACATAAGGATCCTTAAACTCTTTTGAATACCGCCTTCGGCTTTGATTATCACAGCACGTGATATGTAAAGTTCAATTTAGGGCCCATAGCGATCCCCAGGTCAATAAAAGGGTGAACCTGCTCCAAATTGTAGTGTAAATAGTTATCAGTATGGTTCTTCGGGCGAAACACATAACTTTAAATTTTTTAAGATTTAGGAGTATCCGATTTATTTTACACCATTCAACCATGCTATTTATGTCCGTTTGTAGTAAGGTACCTTCACTTGCCGAAGTGTAAGATTTGTAAAGTTTTACATCATTCGCTTACATTAAAAGTTTTGTAAATTTTATCTGAAAAAATATATCGCTTACCAATAGTGAAACCTGAATCGGGCCTAGATGGCTACCCTGAGGTATTCCTGATCAAACATTAACGGTATCTGAAATATAATTTTTAAACATTACACTTTGAGTTCGATCATACACTATGAGGAGATCCATTGTAAAAATTTTGGTTGGAAACCCAGTAAGTAAAATTTCTTGATTAGTAAAGAGTGACACACTTTATCGAAAGCTTTGCTTAAGTAGATATATATTATGTTCTTTCTGAACGCATTGATGATATAAGAAGTGAACTCAGTAATTTAGGAATTGCAGAGAGTTTAGCTATACCTCGGTAATTTTCTACTAAAGATCTGTTTCCATTTTTATGAAGAGGTATAAAAGATTATTTCCATACAGATTGAAAATTACTCTCTTTAAGTGATAAATTGAATAAATGAGTCAAAGTAATTTACAAGAAAGCAAGAAGGTATTTGGTCAGAACCATATGTGCATGACTTTTCTAAGAACTTTAGATGTAGAAATACATCGTCGGACGATATTGTAGGTGTATGGACTAAGTTACCCGAACATAATTTATAAGGGTAAAATAAGTTTACTTGAAAACTGGGAGAATAAATAGATTCGAAATTGTCTGACTATCACTAGAAATGTTATTTTGAATCGTCATTGAAGAAGGAAATCCGAATACCTTGCGCTTAAAGATTACGAAAAAATAAAATGATTTTGGATTTGCTATTAAACTACGTTTAATTTTGTACAAATGCAAATGTTACAACATGTTCGATTTAAATCAAAGACCTTGTGTCCCAAAATTGAGTATTTTAAATAATGTGAGTGCATATCTGCACTTTTATAAAGCTTGAAATATAATTTTTATTTTTCAAAACTCTAATTTCATTAGTGTGCCACGGTTAAGCAGGTTGTTTGTAGACGCAAATGCGTTTAGGAACAAATCTAATAAAGTTATGTTAAAATGCGCTACGCTTTGATCAATATTCTCATTGTATACAGGCCATGATAATTTTGATAAAGCCTTATTAAGGTTCTTTATTTTAACTTTCGAGAAATGAAATTTGGTATTTGCAATATTTTTATGAGTTATTTAAACCTGATCATTTATAGTTCCGTAAGTAATAGCAAGAGCAGGGAGCTAAACGTCCTCTAGAGGTGTGCTTTTTTCTACTAGTGCTTTAGTTGCATTATCAACGAAAATGAGACATGAACATATTTTTAAATAAATCGACTTGTTACCGTCAAGTTTGTTCCATGATACACATGGAAGATTAATATCGTCCAAAACCGAATCAATATCTTTCAGCATTACGTTAAATGGTTTCAAAAGGGAGATATGTTGTAAATATACAAACAAATCCGATTGAGGATGAATATAGCAGAGAGCCAAATATAAATAACCTCTTCTAACATGTACTCGAATACATTTAAATTCAACTGTTTCTACAAAAACTAAAAAGGCTAACTTCCTCAAATGAAATCAAGAAGTCTACGGCAAAAAGTACTCCACCGCTGACTTTGTTTTCACGGTTTTTATAACTTCTTGGAAGAATTTCCGAGTTAAAAACATGAGGAGTAAGTTAGGTTTCATTAAAAAAATTATAAATTAAGCAGGTTTCAACATTGCTTTTTTGGAACATTTCTTTCAGGCGGAATTTTAGCCTATTTTAATAACCCTTTTTTTTGATTTGTATTCGAATTCACGAACAAAAACTCCAGAAGGCCAAAAAGAACCATTTCTTTCAACTTTTCAACAATTCAAACTGATATCAATTTTGAATGATGAAATATTCCGTTCGCATGTAAAATTAAATTTTCTAAAGACTAAATTGTCAGTTTGCTAATCTCGAGACAAAGACCGATTTCATTGCAGAGACTACAGCTAACTTCCTCGAAGATTATTCAGAAACCGTAAATAAGTAAATAAGAGTGTGAATGCAAATGTGAATGGGCCTATAGTTGCAGAACTCGTACCTGTCGAAGGCGACTTGAGTATATCAAGAGCTTACTTGTGATGAAAAGATTGCTTTAGACCATGCCATGACAGATTTAGGAAAAACTGATAAAGAATAACATTTGTTGGAGGTATCAAATGAGAATCTCCTAGTGAAACAAATGCACTACCCCATATATCCTGTAATGCAAAAATTAATATTTGTTTAACTGAATGCTAGAAATGGGCGTGGGTGTATAAGTGGCACAAACCTTATTATATTTGGATAATTTTCTTGTTTGTTCTCTGTGTCATGTGTCTCTATTAGAAAAGGTAGCTTGGTGTTCTCGTGAAGTGAACTTAACAGTATACAATGAGCAAGTTTTGTTTCAATAAATTCCGGTACTTGATAATGTTGTAAGAAGGAGATGTATATGTACATCGCCTTTCTTCAAATCGGAAGAGAGCGTAGAGCTGAAGAAAACCGTGGCCGCAATCAAGGACAAATAACCTGACTTAACAGAGGGGAAAACTTTCAGCGGGACCAATCTTGGTTATGGTCATATGATAATTGATTTTTTTTTTGGCCAGCACTTGAAGAACAGGTCTTGGAAGATAAGTGGTTCCAACGAGATGGTGACACATGCCACACAACAGGAGCGAAGATGGATATATGGCGAGAGAAATTTCACGGCCGCGTAACCTCTCGACTTGGCGATGCCAATTTTCCACAGAAATCATGCGATTTGACACCGTTGGTTTTTTTTTGTGGTGCTACTTGAAACCCGTGATTATGCGGATAATGAGATACCGAAAATTACATCAAACCGATTAATGTTTGCAAAAATTTGTGGCCATTTGAATGATGTAGCGTTTTCCATATAATAGTTAAAATTTTATAACACAATAAGAATTTCATTAAAAAAATTGATTTAAATTAATTTTATTGACGTTTATTTTGGAAATCGCTGCTTGGTGAACTGCTTAACAAAATAACTTCAGTTTTATCCAAAATTATAGCAAATATCTTTTCTAATTGCGGTCGCCCATCGGCAAGCCCTTCGAGTGTATATCTGACTTGAAAGAAAAAGATCCTCATAAAAATTCATCGGCCGTTCGGACGCTGCTTAGAATAAACTGTAGATCCATTTTTAGATAAAAACATCAAGACGCAAAACCACAAATTGAAGGAGGAGCTCGGCAAAAAACCGATTCAGCGGTTACAAAGCGCTAAATATATATTTTAACGTTCTTCGTAGTTACCCTCGATGATTTCCCAAATCGTTCGAGTACGATCACTGGATTAATCGTCAGGAATTTTCTCAACGTTTATTTATTCTTCAATAATTACAATTATTTACTATATCCAATGGCTTATTTTACAATTCCTTATGACACAAAATTATTTTCTTCTTCACACAGCTTATCCATTTCTCAAACACTCAGCTTACAGCAATGTTAACGCCACTGCGTTTTCAATGCGTCTCTGCTGTGATAGCGGCTGCCGCTCTTCTTATACCTGAAGATGACCCAAACATTATGTTCACGCGCTCAGGAAAATGCTGAATATTCGTTTACCTGTGATAGCTACCGCTCTTTTTCGCCTGTCCTTAGTACGGGGAATTTTCATTAGCCGCTCTTTTTGTCTTTTGGAAATCTCGTCACACTGCTACTCCTTTTGTCTGTCCTTCGTATTTGGGGTTTCCGTCATATATATTTACATGTGAATCAATGTATATATATATATATATATATATATATATGTATACATAAACTACTCCGCACCCAACTTAAGTAATGATTTGGCGAAAAAATTTTTAATATTAAAGTTAAACAACAGCAAATAAGCTCATACAGCGAATAGTTGCTAATGGATATATGTATGACACAATTAATTGACGAGGACTCGCAATAATAGCAGTGTTTTTTTAAGCGCATATGTATCTGCACTTAAAAGTAAAAAAACGCACATCGACATTTCATTCATTATTTATTTAAAAATTTTCCGTCAATAAGCCAAAGGAAATTATGTCGTTTTTCCGGAGAGGAACCACATAAGCGTGTAGGTCTTATACAGTGTTATAATTGCCATGAACTTTACCACACTAGGTGTTATTGCACCTTACCAAGTGTATGTGTGATTGGTAGAGATTTACAAAGCACAAAAGATTGTATGAAACCAAAAACGATTTCTGAGCTTAAAAAATGTAGGAATTTCGGTGAGAATTGCACTGCTAATTATAAAAGTTGCCCAATAAATATTTAATTAAAAGATAAAAGGAATTAAAATGGACAATTTTCATCCCATTTATAAATTGCAGTACCTTCTTCTTCGTCCAATTTTGGTAAAGGAATCACAAAGCGCGCTGTCCAGTGCTTTAATTGCCAAAAGCTTCACCATACTACACGTTATTGCACCTTACCAAGTGTAGGTGTGATTTGTGAAGATTTACTTAAATGATTGTATGAAATCGAAAACGATCTACTACACAGTCTACATACTGGCCGACCGATCGAAGTAAATCTAATTGAATTTGGAGTAACTTATGGTATCAAAAGAGCACAAGTAAACATAATTCCAATTTTCAACTTATCGTCTGATCACTTGCCTTGTTCATGTTTTATTAACAAATTGACTTTAATATAAAAAAAATTAAAATCGCGTTTAAAATCACACGATATCCTTAAATCAACAAACGACAATGTATTTGACGCAACGCACGCCTAACACCCACAGGAGACAAAGTTTCAACGGTCTAAACAGTCAGGATAAAGACATTATAAATTTGGTAACAAAGAAAATACTACTCCGGAGTGATTGGCAGAGGTTTCGTTCTCCTGGGCCAGAAGAAGGAAAATAAATTTCAAATGTCCTTACAATCCTTATCAGCGGCTTCTGATACTAACTTCTCTTTGTGGCGTACATTAAAAGTTTTAAAACTCCGGTCATTTGTAATGCTCTGCTAAGAGCTTCCCAATGTATTTAAACCTAATATTGAAATCAATTATTTTCCAGGTTTTGATGAAGATTCGGCTGAAAATTTTATTTAGGATAATCTTAAATCATTTAGGGAAATTTTACTAGTGGCATTAAAAAAAAGCTCCTGGATACGACAACGTATATATGATAAAGGAGCTTCCACAGGTGGCAATAAAGCACATTCCTTATATCTTTAAAATAACTATTTTCCTAAACCTTTGAAGCTATCGGAGATTAGTATGATACCTAAGCCAGACGGCCACTATAACCGAGTGGTTAGCATTGCGTACTACCATTTGGAAAATCGGGGTTCAAGTATCACCCAAAATATAGAATGTATTTCTGACATGAAGTGAAAGCTACTCATAAAAATCCATCGGGAGTTCGGAGACGGCTGAACTGTACTCCCTTCAGTTGTTGGTCAAAACATCAAAACGCAAAAACACAAATTGGGGAAGAAGCTCGGTCGAAAATCGCTTCAGCGGCTAGAAACGCCAAATATATATAAATATATATATATATATATATTTATATATATATATATATATATATATATTTATATATATATATAATCACATATATACATATATATATATACAAGTCAGATAAATATCCAACTTAGTTTTTTTAAATACATCCGATTTTAGAATCGCAACGGGCCATATTATGCACCAAATCGGTCTCAGAGAAAAGCACAGCACAATAAGGCAGGTGCGCGGAATCGCTAACCAAATAAGATCAGCGTTTTGAAGTAAGAAATATTTTACTACAGTGTTCCTATATGTTGCTCAAGCATTCGATAAAGTTTGGCTTGATCGGCTATTATATGAACTCAGAGGTACGCTCCCGCAAATATTTATACCTTTCCTTATTGGCAGAAAATTTATAGTTAGAAAAAAGTTGCACTACTGAGTCCTAAGAAATTTAAGCTTTTGTTCCACAAGGAAGTGTTTTAGGAGCCGTCTTATATTTAATTTATAAATACGATCTTCTCCCAAGGTGAAACATAGTCACATTTGGACCCCGTTGCGTTCACTTATACAAGCACAAAGTTATGAAGAATTTTGCAAATTAGCACCGACAGGGACTTTTGATTATTTTAAAAGGAATCAGTAATAACGTTACATTCCATAATGACGTCAACCTTTTTAGAAAATTAGAAGTCTTCAGAAAGCCAAGAGTAGGGACCAAACATCGGTGCCATGTAGAATCAAAGTCTTATCCTCCATATTTTGCCAACAAAAGACTATTGGCCAATGAACGAGTTAACAACTTCTTATGGTTTCAAGGACTTTCTTATAGTTTCAAGTATATTTGAAAATACTTTGAGATCATCTGCATAAAACAATCAATCAATTGAAACAGCTCAGGTTCGTTGAAATAAATTAGACTTAATCCAATCTAACCAAGTTGAGTGAAATCCCAAACAAGCCAGTTATATATTAAAATACTGACCACCGGAAATCCAACAGAGAAAGTTGCAATACAATATTCGCTAAATACTGCCAAGTTCGACCCTTGCTGGGTCGGCAAAATCAGGCTCTTAGTCGCAAAGTACATTTTATCTTTAACAATACTTTCAAAGAGTTTCGAGGCACTAAGCAATTTCGAAATGAGCCTACAATGACAAATATCACTTTCATTACTACCCTTGTGAATAGGGCTAATGGAAATAACTTTTCAATCGTCAATGAAAACGCCTAACATCAAAGACAAGTTAAAATTTCTTTTTAAAGGTAAGACTAAAGCCGAGCATTTTTTAATAAATGAAATTTGGTCTTCTGTCCACCCTGCAACGAAAATCCAACTTCTTAAGAAGTGTACAATATGCCAGCTTCTAACATATTTTCTGAAATATTAACACATGATTTTTTAGTAAGCATAAAATTTATAAGGTATAATTTCACTAAAATTATAAAGAATATAATTTTATAAGCACATAGCTGTCAGTTATTTTAATTTACCTTTATTTCAGAAATTAATCTGTACTTTATTGTAACTTAATGCATATGTAACTCATGAGTTCTAAAGCTTACAACATACATATACATAGGTATATATATATAACATATTCTCATATTCTCAGCAAACCTATTTCATAGGTACAAACAATAGCAATATGTATCTTAATGTTCATTAGCGAAAAATTTATCATACCTAGAATAAGGTCGTTATGGTTAACTATGATTATGATCCTTAAAATTGCAGTAGGAATTCACATGTCTTTAAAATGTATTACCAAAATATTTGATAATCAGAATACTTATAACACCCATTGCAAACTTTTTAAAATTTTTCAATTAAAAATGTTAAATACGAGAGATTTTTCTAACCAACTTTAGTTCTAAAATACCAGTGCTAATTCGTCTCTTTTCAAATTTCTGCTTCAATTCACAATTTCGCCCAATTCATACCCTTTCCCTATCACATATTAATTGTCTTGAAATAAGCTGGGTTTACGTTTCGAATTTTCATATATATTTGGGTGCATGTTAACGCCTATCGTGGAATAACTTTGCTTTCCGTTGACGAATCAATAATTTATCTCATTCAGTTTTCCAGAGAAAGTAGATAACTCCATTGTTGAATTATCTAATGAATTCTAACTCATTCAAAGAAACTATTCTAAACAAGTTTTGTTTCATTGCGTTTTACATTCAACTAATTTCTTTGTTTAATTGGTTATTTAATCGAACCTTTTAGATCTTTCTTTACCGTAAAAAATGTTATACTTATTCCACTATTACAATAATTACATTAAAATCATTAACTTTTATATTCAACGAAAATTAAGCATTGGAAAACTGATAGCAACATGTAGCATACAAAGTACACTTTCCCCTTGTATAGGTGATCTGACATCCTTGTTACACTTATTCAATCACGTCGTTAGAAAATATATAGCTCTGTTCTTCAAATTTTTGTTATCATCCGACACACCCGTATGCGAATGTAATATATTTTAAATTGTTAAAACAATTTTTTTTTAAATTCTCTCCTTTTTTTGATTTTATTACTATTATTATTTTTTCTTATATACAAGCATATGCATGAATGAAAATTTAAATTTCTTATACAACAAGACTTAAATGTTTAATGATTAAATGTTATAATTACTCATTACTTAGATGACTTGTTCCGAATTGTCTTTTTGTCTGGATTATAAAAAATCTGAAATGAAACGAAAATATGCTAGTAATTCGTGTTGTGCTAACTTTCATACATATGTACATATGAAGCAAAGAAAACAGATCCAACAACCAAGAAATTCAGCGGAAGAGTGGTATTTGGATATTTAACATGCTGATGCACTACACTTTTATGTTTCATTTTATGCACACCAATAACTGGGAAGTACACACAACACCCACCAAAAAATGTTGTTGCTTCGCAATGCTCAGTATCTTGTTTCAATTCATTTAATTCCGTAAAATAACAAAACATGAATTGAAATATGTTATTATTATTTTAATTTACACTAATATCCTTACCTTAAAAATCAATCCGCAATCAACAAGAATTTTGTTTCAGCTTTTTCAATTTCTATTTTCTAATTAATAGAATTTCAACAAAAGAAGTTCAGTCAAAGAAACGAATAGATAGAAATATGTAAAAACTTGTATTGACTGGCAGGGTGCTGGTATATTGTAATTTAATATACACATGTACATACATATATAATGCACTTAACTGATTTACTGAGCTTGTTTTATTATGAATATATTGCTGCTATGAATATACGGGACAATTCTTATTGTCGAAACTCTTAGCTTGTTGGGGGGAGGACGACGACGAAGAGAGCAGCGTGCCAGCTGAGGGGTCGCTGGTGTCGCAGAGTGCGGCAAAAAAATAAATTAATCTGATATAATACTTTTTTTTCTATAATCCAATATATACATATATACTTTTTTCGCTCTTTCTTTTTTTATACCATTTTTATATAACAACACTCCATTGAGTCGCATCTATTTTCAAAATTTGCAGGCAAACTAATTGGAGAAAGACATAATTTTTATACATAAATTGGAATATTCATATAATACAATTTTTAATATCTCCAATGAAAATGATTCTTTTTTTTGTATTATGATTCTTACTTTGAAATCTTTGTATTTATTTATTTTTAATTTTAAGTCATTTCGATAAAAAGGCTTCTAGATGAACCGAACACCCTAAAATCAGTCAAGCGTCTTGTTGCATATGATGTGGAAAATGATAGAGTACAAATCTCTGTTATTTCTCTTTATTGAGAAATTAAATAAGAAATACTAAAACATTCAACTACTTACAATATTACACAAAAAATGCACATACATATATAATTATTATTTTTTATTCAAATAAGTAGCGAATCAATTTCCCTAACCTTTTAATTTTTATTTACTGAAAACAATTTAAAGTTCATCATCAGCGTTATTATTTTGTTCTTTATCATCACTACCGACATCTTCATAGTCGCGCTCTAGTGTAGCTCAGCCCCCTAATGCTTCTGTGAAATCACCTTCTTCTATTCCGACTTCTACACGCAACGATTCTTGAATATCAGATGAAAGTTATGATCAGAATTGCTGAATTTGATAGCACTGCCCTTGAGGAACGATTCTTATATTTAATACCAATTTCAAATCCATTAGCTCACCAGTTGAATATGTCGATATTTTATAGGCGGCACCTTTGCATTTACATCCATTGGTAGAACATGCAACATGTCATAGATATATGTACTTATACATTACATATTTTCGAACATCATTTACAACTGTTTGTTCCAGATTGAACAGACAATCCAAATCTAAATTTCGCCTTAGCCAATTTATTTGATATTACTTCACGCTGAAATAATATTGAGTGATCATTTAAATTATCCTTGATATTATTAATTAGCATATTATTTAACTCTCCGTATTTAAGAATGTACACATATACATATATATATATATACATATATATGCACATAGTTTTGAGTAAGTTAAAGGTCGTTCGTACGATGTACTATAATCATGGTGTACTTGTCAAATACATAGGTGTTCTTATCTGTTAGCTGATTTCGGGAAATCAGCTGTTCACCTACACAATCCCATTATACTCAAAGGGCAATCCTAAAGCTAGAGAAGCCCTCACTATCGATGTTTAAACATTTATGTGTGAGAAAGAGACGGATGTATGTGAAAGAAAGAGAAAACTAAAAGCGAGAATCCATGGTGGCTGATGAGAGGTAAGTAATTTACATTCTTAAATTTCATCGAAATATTTCTTAATTATTTCGCTTTTATTTCAAACAGAGACACGACCCCAAGATCACGGAGGTACGTGCTAAACTTTGAAAGAAAAAATTTATATAATTACTCTAATATGCTTGTGTGTTTTGCAGAACCAGTAGCAACATAATAGATTGAAAGCTCAAGCTTAAACATTGCGAATTGTTAGTGAGCAATTTGGTCATAGTTTGAAAAGTGTAAATATACATACTGTGGCGAAAATGCAAAGCGAATATTAGATGAAAGAGAGAAGCCGATAGCTGCCATGTTTTAAAGCGTAAATCGAGAACATTCGAAAAGATAAAGATTTGATTATTTCAGGCGGTTGGTTGCGAACAACCGAGTGATATATAGTCACATGCGGTCCCCTCGCATGAGCACTTTGCCCCTCTCTAAACATTCCCACACTACAATCCAAACCATAAGCATCCCACATATTCCCACATCATAATCCAGACTTTGTTGATATTATAGTCACGAACAGCTCCAATTCCAATCCAACACATGCAGCTGCACCTACAATAAAACTAAGTACATAATTGCTTTGCACAATTCAAGAATGTTATTATGTATGCTATGTACGCTCCTAATTATGTATGTACTAAAAGGAATTAAGACCATAATGTACTATTTTCAAATTTTAATATTTTGTTAAGAAACAACCCAACTGGATACAAGTGTTTCCAATCTCACTGGCGACGAGGATTAATAAATCGGCAGTTAGACAAAAAGATTTGTCTTTAAAAATTACAAGTGACTACGAATAAAATTAAAACAGTCTAACCAAACGTGTAACGTGAAAAAAACAATTAATAATAATAATAACAGTGTAAACAGATAAAAGAGCGAATGTACATGGACACCGACACAATTGCCTGTGTGTAAGATTATTGAAATTGTGAAGAAATATAGAAGAGTATCAAACTACTAACACAAAAAAATCTTCGAGGAAAAAATATTAAACAAAACATAAAGTGGGAAAATTACTGAAAGCGGAAGAAGAACGAAAAGTGCGTGAAACAATTAAGAAAATCATAGAGAAAAAAAAACGAATAAAACCGAAATCGATTTCACTTCCTCAGGAACAGCAAAAGCAAAAAGTTAGAAAATTTGCAAATGTGTCTCAGTGAAAAGTAAAGAATCGTGACTGCAAGGCATTTGAATTGGAAAGTGGAAATTAACAAATCTTAATAAGAACTGAAGGAAAATTGTGAGAAGAAAATTTTCAAGCAGAACAAAGCACACAAACTTAATCTACAAAAAATTTGTCGTAACACTAAAACAATAATGCGACACACGCAAAAAACGAAAAATTTACACTCAACGTAAAATAATCGTACAAATCAACGTATCCACATGAAACTAGGAAGCATCAAAGAGAAACATAAAAAGAAATAAACAAACAGTAGCCAACAATCGTATGCCGACCAATAGAGAAGCGGTGCAGTACGGAGAAAAGCAGATAATACACGAAAGAGGCAGAAGCAACAAGTAGCAACTAAATACCAAACACTAAACAACAACAAGAAAGCGACAGGTTAAAACTTCGTCGGAAAGGAAAGACAGTGCGGTGAGCTCTGGAGTGAATAATTATGAAGTTGTATGCATAAAATAATAAGAGAAATAATAGACATTTTTTTTGTGTGAAACATAATTTAATCAGAATTATAAAAGGTATATAGGAAATTTACGTACACGTGCATGAATAAATAAATAAGCAAATAAAATATACATTTTCGCTGAATTTTCCGAAAAAGGGGAATTTATAATAAATAAATAAAAAAAATTAAAAGGAGGAAAAAGGAGAAAATAAAAATGGAAGCTCAGACGATAAATACGTTTAACCTAGTTCTAAACTGTATACGTAACATACAAGAATTCGACGGAAAATATATAAATCAGTTACCCGATTTTATGGCACAAGTGGAAAACGTGCTACCATCGGTAGAAGTATTCGATAATAACAATAAAAGAATTATATTCGATTATATTAAAAATAAATGCGTAGGTGAAACTAGACAGGTCCTCCATAGACACACAACCCCACGGAATTGGTTAGAATTAAAAGAAATCCAAAAAAATAATTTTGGTTAAAAAGAAACGACGAATAATCTAATGGACAGACTAAAGACACTCAGACTAAATGGGACTATTGAACACTACTACCACAATATAATAAAATTGATAAATAGATTACATAACAGGAATCTAACACATAACGACGTCATTTATACGACAGAGGAAATTAACAGACTTGCTTTTACAATTTTTCGCGAAAATTTACCCGAGCCAACGAAAACACTGATTTATGGCAGAAACCCGGGAAATTTAGACGAGGCGTACAAAATAATCACGGATACGAGACAACAGAACTATACTTTATATGGACCAATGCAAAATTATGTTACTCAGCCAAATTTCAGGAGAAATTTTAGCGACAACGTGAGAAACAATAGACAAGACAACCGTAGCCAAAATTACGGGAACGGATGGAATAACGGGCGGAAAAAAAACACTAACGATAGAAACTACAATAACAACAACTGGGGAACAACACACAACAGCACAACGAAGGGGGCAATCAGAGGAACAATTCTAGTGGGACTTTTAGAAATAATACATACAGAAATATTCCAAACGATAATTTCAACCGCAACTATAATGTGAACAGACCTTATCTGCCTAACACTGTACAAAACAATTCGTTAATTTCCTCTGTCGTATAAATGACGTCGTTATGTGTTAGATTCCTGTTATGTAATCTATTTATCAATTTTATTATATTGTGGTAGTAGTGTTCAATAGTCCCATTTAGTCTGAGTGTCTTTAGTCTGTCCATTAGATTATTCGTCGTTTCTTTTTCACCAAAATTATTTTTTTGGATTTCTTTTAATTCTAACCAATTCCGTGGGGTTGTGTGTCTATGGAGGACCTGTCTAGTTTCACCTACGCATTTATTTTTAATATAATCGAATATAATTCTTTTATTGTTATTATCGAATACTTCTACCGATGGTAGCACGTTTTCCACTTGTGCCATAAAATCGGGTAACTGATTTATATATTTTCCGTCGAATTCTTGTATGTTACGTATACAATTTAGAACTAGGTTAAACGTATTTATCGTCTGAGCTTCCATTTTTATTTTTTCCTTTTTCCTCCTTTTAAATTTTTTTATTTATTTATTATAACTTCCCCTTTTTCGGAAAATTCAGCGAAAATGTATATTTTATTTGCTTATTTATTTATTCATGCACGTGTACGTAAATTTCCTATATACCTTTTATAATTCTGATTAAATTATGTTTCACAAAAAAAAAATGTCTATTATTTCTCTTATTATTTTATGCATACAACTTCATAATTATTCACTCCAGAGCTCACCGCACTGTCTTTCCTTTCCGACGAAGTTTTAACCTGTCGCTTTCTTGTTGTTGTTTAGTGTTTGGTATTTAGTTGCTACTTGTTGCTTCTGCCTCTTTCGTGTATTATCTGCTTTTCTCCGTACTGCACCGCTTCTCTATTGGTCGGCATACGATTGTTGGCTACTGTTTGTTTATTTCTTTTTATGTTTCTCTTTGATGCTTCCTAGTTTCATGTGGATACGTTGATTTGTACGATTATTTTACGTTGAGTGTAAATTTTTCGTTTTTTGCGTGTGTCGCATTATTGTTTTAGTGTTACGACAAATTTTTTGTAGATTAAGTTTGTGTGCTTTGTTCTGCTTGAAAATTTTCTTCTCACAATTTTCCTTCAGTTCTTATTAAGATTTGTTAATTTCCACTTTCCAATTCAAATGCCTTGCAGTCACGATTCTTTACTTTTCACTGAGACACATTTGCAAATTTTCTAACTTTTTGCTTTTGCTGTTCCTGAGGAAGTGAAATCGATTTCGGTTTTATTCGTTTTTTTTTCTCTATGATTTTCTTAATTGTTTCACGCACTTTTCGTTCTTCTTCCGCTTTCAGTAATTTTCCCACTTTATGTTTTGTTTAATATTTTTTCCTCGAAGATTTTTTTGTGTTAGTAGTTTGATACTCTTCTATATTTCTTCACAATTTCAATAATCTTACACACAGGCAATTGTGTCGGTGTCCATGTACATTCGCTCTTTTATCTGTTTACACTGTTATTATTATTATTAATTGTTTTTTTTTTCACGTTACACGTTTGGTTAGACTGTTTTAATTTTATTCGTAGTCACTTGTAATTTTTAAAGACAAATCTTTTTGTCTAACTGCCGATTTATTAATCCTCGTCGCCAGTGAGATTGGAAACACTTGTATCCAGTTGGGTTGTTTCTTAACAAAATATTAAAATTTGAAAATAGTACATTATGGTCTTAATTCCTTTTAGTACATACATAATTAGGAGCGTACATAGCATACATAATAACATTCTTGAATTGTGCAAAGCAATTATGTACTTAGTTTTATTGTAGGTGCAGCTGCATGTGTTGGATTGGAATTGGAGCTGTTCGTGACTATAATATCAACAAAGTCTGGATTATGATGTGGGAATATGTGGGATGCTTATGGTTTGGATTGTAGTGTGGGAATGTTTAGAGAGGGGCAAAGTGCTCATGCGAGGGGACCGCATGTGACTATATATCACTCGGTTGTTCGCAACCAACCGCCTGAAATAATCAAATCTTTATCTTTTCGAATGTTCTCGATTTACGCTTTAAAACATGGCAGCTATCGGCTTCTCTCTTTCATCTAATATTCGCTTTGCATTTTCGCCACAGTATGTATATTTACACTTTTCAAACTATGACCAAATTGCTCACTAACAATTCGCAATGTTTAAGCTTGAGCTTTCAATCTATTATGTTGCTACTGGTTCTGCAAAACACACAAGCATATTAGAGTAATTATATAAATTTTTTCTTTCAAAGTTTAGCACGTACCTCCGTGATCTTGGGGTCGTGTCTCTGTTTGAAATAAAAGCGAAATAATTAAGAAATATTTCGATGAAATTTAAGAATGTAAATTACTTACCTCTCATCAGCCACCATGGATTCTCGCTTTTAGTTTTCTCTTTCTTTCACATACATCCGTCTCTTTCTCACACATAAATGTTTAAACATCGATAGTGAGGGCTTCTCTAGCCTTAGGATTGCCCTTTGAGTATAATGGGATTGTGTAGGTGAACAGCTGACTTCCCGAAATCAGCTAACAGATAAGAACGCCTATGTATTTGACAAGTACACCATGATTATAGTACATCGTACGAACGACCTTTAACTTACTCAAAACTATGTGCATATATATGTATATATATATATATGTATATGTGTACATTCTTAAATACGGAGAGTTAAATAATATGCTAATTAATAATATCAAGGATAATTTAAATGATCACTCAATATTATTTCAGCGTGAAGTAATATCAAATAAATTGGCTAAGGCGAAATTTAGATTTGGATTGTCTGTTCAATCTGGAACAAACAGTTGTAAATGATGTTCGAAAATATGTAATGTATAGGTACATATATCTATGACATGTTGCATGTTCTACCAATGGATGTAAATGCAAAGGTGCCGCCTATAAAATATCGACATATTCAACTGGTGAGCTAATGGATTTGAAATTGGTATTAAATATAAGAATCGTGCCTCAAGGGCAGTGCTATCAAATTCAGCAATTCTGATCATAACTTTCATCTGATATTCAAGAATCGTTGCGTGTAGAAGTCGGAATAGAAGAAGGTGATTTCACAGAAGCATTAGGGGGCTGAGCTACACTAGAGCGCGACTATGAAGATGTCGGTAGTGATGATAAAGAACAAAATAATAACGCTGATGATGAACTTTAAATTGTTTTCAGTAAATAAAAATTAAAAGGTTAGGGAAATTGATTCGCTACTTATTTGAATAAAAAATAATAATTATATATGTATATGCATTTTTTGTGTAATATTGTAAGTAGTTGAATGTTTTAGTATTTCTTATTTAATTTCTCAATAAAGAGAGTTAAAAGAGATTTGTATTCTATCATTTTCCACATCATATGCAACAAGACGCTTGACTGATTTTAAGGTGTTCGGTTCATCTAGAAGCCTTTTTATCGAAATGACTTAAAATTAAAAATAAATAAATACAAAGATTTCAAAGTAAGAATCATAATACAAAAAAAGAATCATTTTCATTGGAGATATTAAAAATTATATTATATGAATATTCCAATTTATGTATGAAAATTATGTCTTTCTCCAATTAGTTTGCCTGCAAATTTTGAAAATAGATGCGACTCAATGGAGTATTGTTATATAAAAATGGTATGAAAAAAGAAAAAGCGAAAAAAGTATATATGTATATATTGGATTATAGAAAAAAAAGTATTATATCAGATTAATTTATTTTTTGCCGCAGTGCAAGTCCTTATAAAAAAATCTTATTTTTACCATACTCTGCGACACCAGCGACCTCTCAGCTGGCACGCTGCTCTCTTCGTCGTCGCCCTCCCCCCAACAAGCTAAGAGTTTCGGCAATAAGAATTGTCCCGTATATTCATAGCAGCAATATATTCATAATAAAACAAGCTCAGTAAATCTGTTAAATGCATTATATATGTATGTACATGTGTATATTAAAGTACAATATACTCGTACCCTGCCAGTCAATAAAAGTTTTTACATATTTCTATCTATTGGTTTCTTTGACTAAACTTCTTTTGTTGAAATTCTATTAATTAGAAAATAGAAATTGAAAAAGCTGAAACAAAATTCTTGTTGATTGCGGATTGATTTTTAAGGTAAGGATATTAGTGTAAATTAAAATAATAATAACATATTTCAATTAATGTTTTGTTATTTTACGGAATTGAATAAATTGAAACAAGATACTGAGCATTGCGAAGCAACAACATTTTTTGGTGGGTGTTGTGTGTACTTCCCAGTTATTGGTGTGCATAAAATGAAACATAAAAGTGTAGTGCATCAGCATGTTAAATATCCAAATACCACTCTTCCGCTGAATTTCTTGGTTGTTGGATTTGTTTTCTTTGCTTCATATGTACATATGTATGAAAGTTAGCACAACACGAATTACTAGCATATTTTCGTTTCATTTCAGATTTTTTATAATCCAGACAAAAGGACAATTCGGAACAAGTTATCTAAGTAATGAGTAATTATAACATTTAATCATTAAACATTTAAGTCTTGTTGTATAAGAAATTTAAATTTTCATTCATACATATGCTTGTATATAAGAAAAAATAATAATAGTAATAAAATCAAAAAAATGGAGAGAATTTAAAAAAAATTGTTTTGACAATTTAAAATATATTACATTCGCATACGGGTGCGCCGGATTATAACAAAAATTTGAAGATCACAGCTATATATTTTCTAATGACGTGATTGAATAAGTGTAACAAGGATGTCAGATCACCTATACAAGGGGAAAGTGTACTTTGTAAGCTACTTGTTCCTTTCAGTTTTCCAATGCTTAATTTTCGTTGAATATAAAAGTTAATGATTTTAATGTAATTATTGTAATAGTGGAATAAGTATAACATTTTTTACGGTAAAGAAAGATCTAAAAGGTTCGATTAAATAACCAATTTAACAAAGAAATTAGTTGAATGTAAAACGCAATGAAAGAAAACTTGTTTAGAATAGTTTCTTTAAATGAGCTAGAATTCATTAGATAATTAAACAATGGAGTTACCTACTTTCTCTGGAAAACTGAATGAGATAAATTATTGATTCGGCAACGGAAAGCAAAGTAATTCCACGATAGGCGTTAACATGCACCCAAATATATATGAAAATTCAAAACGTAAACCCAGCTTATTTAAAGACAATTAATATGTGATAGGGAAAGGGTAGGAATTGGGCGAAATTGTGAATTGAAGCAGAAATTTGAAAAGAGACGAATTAGCACTGGTATTTTAGAACTAAAGTTGGTTAGAAAAATCTCTCGTATTTAACATTTTTAATTGAAAATTTTTAAAATGTTTGCAATGGGTGTTATAAGTATTCTGAATATCAAATATTTTGGTAATACATTTTAAAGACATGTGAACTCCTACTGCAATTTTAAGAATCATAATCATAGTTAACCATAACGACCTTTTTCTAGGTATGATAAACTTTTCGCTAATGAACATTAAGATACATATTGCTATTGTTTGTACCTATGATACAATTATATAATGGAAAAGTTGAACTACGCAGCATTGCATATTTGTACATTGAATAAGAAATAGGTTTGCTGAGAATATGTTATATATATATACATATGTATATGTATGTTGTAAGCTTTAGAACTCATATACATATGCATTAAGTTAAAATGTACATATGGTTGGCTAAAATTGAGATTAATTTCTGAAATAAAGGTAAATTAAAATAGCTGACAGCTATGTGCTTATAAAATTATATTCTTTGTAATTTTAGTGAAATTATACCTTATAAATTTTATGCTTACTAAAAAATCATGTGTTAATATTTCAGAAAATATGTTAGAAGTTGCAGGGTGGACAGAAGACCAAATTTCATTTATTACAAAATGCCCGGCTTTAGTCTTACCTTTTAAAAGAAATTTTAACTTGTCTTTGATGTTAGGCGTAAATATACTTGAAACTATAAGAAAGTCCTTGAAACCATAAGAAGTTGTTAACTCGTTCATTGGCCAATAGTCTTTTGTTGGCAAAATATGGAGGATAAGACTTTGATTCTACATGGCACCGATGTTTGGTCCCCACTCTTGGATTTCTGAAGACTTTTAATTTTCTAAAAACGTTGACTTCATTATGGAATGAAACGATATGACTGATTCCTCTTAAAATAATCAAAAGTCTCTGTCGGTGCTAATTTGCGGAGTTCTTCACAATTTTGTAACTTGCGCTCCGCACGTTGGCACATTTTACATAAATTTTGACTAGAAAAACACTCAGTCTTCTTGGATGTGTCTCTACGACATTCTGTGTGTTCCGCGGCTTGAAACAGTTTCCAGTGTTTGTAACCGGCTGGATACAAATTTATCCATTTCCTTCCACTTCGAAATCTCCGTTTTATTTTCTATGGTTGTTCCTGTAGAGCCAATGTGCGTTTCGATAGTTAGAAATGTCAATATTATGACATTAAAATAACAAAATAAAATGATGACAAAAAAAAATCTCTTCATAAAAATTCATCGGCCGTTCGGAGGCGGCTTAGGGTAAACTGTCGGTCCCTCTATTTGTTGGTAAAAATTTCAAGACGCAGAAGCACAAATTGGAGGAGTTGGTATGTTTAAGTGAGTCTTCGACCCAATGTAACTCCCAAGTAAGTTACGAATTCTTCTGTGGTATTATATTGCCATTTCTAAAAATTGAAGGGCATATGTCTTTCTCTAGAGTAAACACTTCGACTCATTGAATTTAATTGTCCACGTAGTTACCCATTTTTCCACTATTTTTAAATGTTGTTGCAATGTATAAGTGAACGCAACGGGGTCCAAATGTGACTATGTTTCACCTTGGGAGAAGATCGTATTTATAAATTAAATATAAGACGGCTCCTAAAACACTTCCTTGTGGAACAAAAGCTTAAATTTCTTAGGACTCAGTAGTGCAACTTTTTTCTAACTATAAATTTTCTGCCAATAAGGAAAGGTATAAATATTTGCGGGAGCGTACCTCTGAGTTCATATAATAGCCGATCAAGCCAAACTTTATCGAATGCTTGAGCAACATATAGGAACACTGTAGTAAAATATTTCTTACTTCAAAACGCTGATCTTATTTGGTTAGCGATTCCGTGCACCTGCCTTATTGTGCTGTGCTTTTCTCTGAGACCGATTTGGTGCATAATATGGCCCGTTGCGATTCTAAAATCGGATGTATTTAAAAAAAACTAAGTTGGATATTTATCTGACTTGTATATATATATATGTATATATGTGATTATATATATATATAAATATATATATATAAATAAATAAATAAATATATATATATATATATATATATATATATATATGTATATACATATATATATATATATATATATATATATATATATATATATATATTTGGCGTTTCTAGCCGCTGAAGCGATTTTCGACCGAGCTTCTTCTCCAATTTGTGTTTTTGCGTTTTGATGTTTTGACCAACAACTGAAGGGAGTACAGTTCAGCCGTCTCCGAACTCCCGATGGGTTTTTATGAGTAGCTTTCACTTCATGTCAGAAATACATTCTATATTTTTGGGTGATACTTGAACCCCGGTTTTCCAAATGGTAGTACGCAATGCTAACCACTCGGTTATAGTGGCCGTCTGGCTTAGGTATCATACTAATCTCCGATAGCTTCAAAGGTTTAGGAAAATAGTTATTTTAAAGATATAAGGAATATGCTTTATTGCCACCTGTGGAAGCTCCTTTATCATATATACGTTGTCGTATCCAGGAGCTTTTTTTAATGCCACTAGTAAAATTTCCCTAAATGATTTAAGATTAGCCTAAATAAAATTTTCATCCGAATCTTCATCAAAACCTGGAAAATAATTGATTTCAATATTAGGTTTAAATACATTGGGAAGCTCTTAGCAGAGCATTACAAATGACCGGAGTTTTAAAACTTTTAATGTACGCCACAAAGAGAAGTTATTATCAGAAGCCGCTGATAAGGATTGTAAGGACATTTGAAATTTATTTTCCTTCTTCTGGCCCAGGAGAACGAAACCTCTGCCAATCACTCCGGAGTAGTATTTTCTTTGTTACCAAATTTATAATGTCTTTATCCTGACTGTTTAGACCGTTGAAACTTTGTCTCCTGTGGGTGTTAGGCGTGCGTTGCGTCAAATACATTGTCGTTTGTTGATTTAAGGATATCGTGTGATTTTAAACGCGATTTTAATTTTTTTTATATTAAAGTCAATTTGTTAATAAAACATGAACAAGGCAAGTGATCAGACGATAAGTTGAAAATTGGAATTATGTTTACTTGTGCTCTTTTGATACCATAAGTTACTCCAAATTCAATTAGATTTACTTCGATCGGTCGGCCAGTATGTAGACTGTGTAGTAGATCGTTTTCGATTTCATACAATCATTTAAGTAAATCTTCACAAATCACACCTACACTTGGTAAGGTGCAATAACGTGTAGTATGGTGAAGCTTTTGGCAATTAAAGCACTGGACAGCGCGCTTTGTGATTCCTTTACCAAAATTGGACGAAGAAGAAGGTACTGCAATTTATAAATGGGATGAAAATTGTCCATTTTAATTCCTTTTATCTTTTAATTAAATATTTATTGGGCAACTTTTATAATTAGCAGTGCAATTCTCACCGAAATTCCTACATTTTTTAAGCTCAGAAATCGTTTTTGGTTTCATACAATCTTTTGTGCTTTGTAAATCTCTACCAATCACACATACACTTGGTAAGGTGCAATAACACCTAGTGTGGTAAAGTTCATGGCAATTATAACACTGTATAAGACCTACACGCTTATGTGGTTCCTCTCCGGAAAAACGACTTAATTTCCTTTGGCTTATTGACGGATAATTTTTAAATAAATAATGAATGAAATGTCGATGTGCGTTTTTTTACTTTTAAGTGCAGATACATATGCGCTTAAAAAAACACTGTTATTATTGCGAGTCCTCGTCAATTAATTGTGTCATACATATATCCATTAGCAACTATTCGCTGTATGAGCTTATTTGCTGTTGTTTAACTTTAATATTAAAAATTTTTTCGCCAAATCATTACTTAAGTTGGGTGCGGAGTAGTTTATATATACATATATATATATATATATATATATATATATATATATATACATTGATTCTCATGTAAATATATATGACGGAAACCCCAAATACGAAGGACAGACAAAAGGAGTAGCAGTGTGACGAGATTTCCAAAAGACAAAAAGAGCGGCTAATGAAAATTCCCCGTACTAAGGACAGGCGAAAAAGAGCGGTAGCTATCACAGGTAAACGAATATTCAGCATTTTCTTGAGCGCGTGAACATAATGTTTGGGTCATCTTCAGGTATAAGAAGAGCGGCAGCCGCTATCACAGCAGAGACGCATTGAAAACGCAGTGGCGTTAACATTGCTGTAAGCTGAGTGTTTGAGAAAAGGATAAGCTGTGTGAAGAAGAAAATAATTTTGTGTCATAAGGAATTGTAAAATAAGCCATTGGATATAGTAAATAATTGTAATTATTGAAGAATAAATAAACGTTGAGAAAATTCCTGACGATTAATCCAGTGATCGTACTCGAACGATTTGGGAAATCATCGAGGGTAACTACGAAGAACGTTAAAATATATATTTAGCGCTTTGTAACCGCTGAATCGGTTTTTTGCCGAGCTCCTCCTTCAATTTGTGGTTTTGCGTCTTGATGTTTTTATCTAAAAATGGATCTACAGTTTATTCTAAGCAGCGTCCGAACGGCCGATGAATTTTTATGAGAATCTTTTTCTTTCAAGTCAGATATACACTCGAAGGGCTTGCCGATGGGCGACCGCAATTAGAAAAGATATTTGCTATAATTTTGGATAAAACTGAAGTTATTTTGTTAAGCAGTTCACCAAGCAGCGATTTCCAAAATAAACGTCAATAAAATTAATTTAAATCAATTTTTTTTAATGAAATTCCTATTGTGTTATAAAATTTTAACTATTATATGGAAAACGCTACATCATTCAAATGGCCACAAATTTTTGCAAACATTGATCGGTTTGATGTAATTTTCGGTATCTCATTATCCGCATAAACACAGGTTTCAAATATCCCCACAAAAAAAAACCAACGGTGTCAAATCGCATGATTTCTGTGGAAAATTGGCATCGCCAAGTCGAGAGGTTACGCGGCCGTGAAATTTCTCTCGCCATAAATCCATCTTCGCTCCTGTTGTGTGGCATGTGTCACCATCTCGTTGGAACCACTTATCTTCCAAGTCCTGTTCTTCAAGTGCTGGCCAAAAAAAAAATCAATTATCATATGACCATAACCAAGATTGGTCCCGCTGAAAGTTTTCCCCTCTGTTAAGTCAGGTTATTTGTCCTTGATTGCGGCCACGGTTTTCTTCAGCTCTACGCTCTCTTCCGATTTGAAGAAAGGCGATGTACATATACATCTCCTTCTTACAACATTATCAAGTACCGGAATTTATTGAAACAAAACTTGCTCATTGTATACTGTTAAGTTCACTTCACGAGAACACCAAGCTACCTTTTCTAATAGAGACACATGACACAGAGAACAAACAAGAAAATTATCCAAATATAATAAGGTTTGTGCCACTTATACACCCACGCCCATTTCTAGCATTCAGTTAAACAAATATTAATTTTTGCATTACAGGATATATGGGGTAGTGCATTTGTTTCACTAGGAGATTCTCATTTGATACCTCCAACAAATGTTATTCTTTATCAGTTTTTCCTAAATCTGTCATGGCATGGTCTAAAGCAATCTTTTCATCACAAGTAAGCTCTTGATATACTCAAGTCGCCTTCGACAGGTACGAGTTCTGCAACTATAGGCCCATTCACATTTGCATTCACACTCTTATTTACTTATTTACGGTTTCTGAATAATCTTCGAGGAAGTTAGCTGTAGTCTCTGCAATGAAATCGGTCTTTGTCTCGAGATTAGCAAACTGACAATTTAGTCTTTAGAAAATTTAATTTTAGATGCAAACGGAATATTTCATCATTCAAAATTGATATCAGTTTGAATTGTTGAAAAGTTGAAAGAAATGGTTCTTTTTGGCCTTCTGAAGTTTTTGTTCGTGAATTCGAATACAAATCAAAAAAAGGGGTTATTAAAATAGGCTAAAATTCCGCCTGAAAGAAATGTTCCAAAAAAGTAATGTTGAAACCTGCTTAATAACTTATAAATCCTTTTAATGAAACCTAACTTACTCTTCATGTTTTTAACTCGGAAATTCTTCCAAGAAGTTATAAAAACCGTGAAAACAAAGTCAGCGGTGGAGTACTTTTTGCCGTAGACTTCTTGATTTCATTTGAGGAAGTTAGCCTTTTTAGTTTTTGTAGAACCAGTTGAATTTAAATGTATTCGAGTACATGTTAGAAGAGGTTATTTATATTTGGCTCTCTGTTATATTCATCCTCAATCGGATTTGTTTGTATATTTACAACATATCTCCCTTTTGAAACCATTTAACGTAATGATGAAAGATATTGATTCGGTTTTGGACGATATTAATCTTCCATGTGTATCATGGAACAAACTTGACGGTAACAAGTCGATTTATTTAAAAATATGTTCATGGCTCATTTTCGTTGATAATGCAACTAAAGCACTAGTAGAAAAAAGCACACCTCTAGTTACGCCAGAGGACGTTTAGCTCCCTGCTCTTGCTATTACTTACGGAACTATAAATGATCAGGTTTAAATAACTCATAAAAATATTGCAAATACCAAATTTCATTTCTCGAAAGTTAAAATAAAGAACCTTAATAAGGCTTTATCAAAATTATCATGGCCTGTATACAATGAGAATATTGATCAAAGCGTAGCGCATTTTAACATAACTTTATTAGATTTGTTCCTAAACGCATTTGCGTCTACAAACAACCTGCTTAACCGTGGCACACTAATGAAATTAGAGTTTTGAAAAATAAAAATTATATTTCAAGCTTTATAAAAGTGCAGATATGCACTCACATTATTTAAAATACTCAATTTTGGGACACAAGGTCTTTGATTTAAATCGAACATGTTGTAACATTTGCATTTGTACAAAATTAAACGTAGTTTAATAGCAAATCCAAAATCATTTTATTTTTTCGTAATCTTTAAGCGCAAGGTATTCGGATTTCCTTCTTCAATGACGATTCAAAATAACATTTCTAGTGATAGTCAGACAATTTCGAATCTATTTATTCTCCCAGTTTTCAAGTAAACTCATTTTACCCTTATAAATTATGTTCGCGTAACTTAGTCCATACACCTACAATATCGTCCGACGAGGTATTTCTATATCTAAAGTTCTTAGAAAAGTCATGCACATATGGTTCTGACCAAATACCTTCTTGCTTTCTTGTAAATTACTTTGACTCATTTATTCAATTTATCACTTAAAGAGAGTAATTTTCAATCTGTATGGAAATAATCTTTTATACCCCTTCATAAAAATGGAAACAGATCTTTAGTAGAAAATTACCGAGGTATAGCTAAACTCTCTGCAATTCCTAAATTACTGAGTTCACTTCTTATATCATCAATGCGTTCAGAAAGAACATAATATATATCTACTTAAGCAAAGCTTTCGATAAAGTGTGTCACTCTTTACTAATCAAGAAATTTTACTTACTGGATTTCCAACCAAAATTTTTACAATGGATCTCCTCACAGTGTATGATCGAACTCAAAGTGTAATGTTTAAAAATTTCATTTCAGATACCGTTAATGTTTGATCAGGAATACCTCAAGGTAGCCATCTAGGCCCGATTCAGGTTTCACTATTGGTAAGCGATATATTTTTTCAGATAAAATTTACAAAACTTTTAATGTAAGCGAATGATGTAAAACTTTACAAATCTTACACTTCGGCAAGTGAAGGTCTCTTACTACAAACGGACATAAATAGCATGGTTGAATGGTGTAAAATAAATCGGATATTCCCAAATCTTAAAAAATTTTAAGTTATGAGTTTCGCCCGAAGAACCATACTGATAACTATTTACACTACAATTTGGAGCAGGTTCACCCTTTTATTGACCTGGGGATCGCTATGGGCCCTCAATTGAACTTTACATATCACGTGCTGTGATAATCAAAGCCGAAGACGGTATTCAAAAGAGTTTAAGGATCCTTATGTTACTAAAGCTTTGTATACAATATTAGTAAGACCTATTTTGGAATATGGCTCAGTAATTTGGAATGCGAGGTATCAAATCTACTCTGAGAGGATATAGTCTATTACGAAACATGTCCTCCTATTTGCCTTAAGGAATTTACATTGGAACTCCCAGTACAATCTTCCTCCTTATACTAGTCACCTAAAACTTATCAGTATCTCTACTCGCGCCAGTCCCCGGGGAATGCTTGGTGTAATTTTCATTGTTAAATTAAATATAGGCTCAGTTTCTAGCCCCCCTCATTCTTTTTGAAATAAAATTTCATGTATCGCTTAGAATGTCCAGACATTTTTGCCCCTTTTTTCTGAAAACTTGTTAAAAGGATTTTGAATTTCACGAGCCTTTACATTGTTTGTGTCTTGATTTAAACTCTCATTCGAGCACATTTGACATATCTGACTCCCTATTTCATATTAAGGAAACTATTTTGTCGACTCTTAACTAATTATTAAATAACATCTTTATATAAAAATTAAGTTATTCATAAAAAGCAGCTATATATAAATTCATAAAAAGCAGTTCTATAGCTGAACTTATTTAGTTCTCGACACTAAACAAACCTCTGCTCATAGTGACTTGGTAGTCATGAAAAACAAAACAAGTTCCCTACTTAATGCGGATTGCGCCCCTCGTGCGTATGGGCGGGAGAGATATAATAATAACAAAGGCCTGCATTTTGCGACATCTTTATTTCCTAAGTAATCTTAAGTTTACAGATTAATTTTTATATGAAAGCAATAATTAAACAAAATTAAAATAAAACGGTACGAGAGTAAATAAATTATTATCTTCTTCATTTCATTCATTCATCAATTCTCCGGTATGGAATGAAAATATGTTTTGCTAAAAACTTTCTTAAACCAATTTTTATATTTTATCTATAATGAAAATGACTGCAGCTTTGACTACATTAATATTGTTAAAATTTTTTCCGCCTGTTGGTGATGGAAACTTCGAATTGCTTTGAAATTGGTTGTGGCAGAAACTTGTACTCACATGCCCAAGGGATTCTAACAACACCCATGTTGAAATCTGTAAAAAAAAATAGTACAATATTCTTTAATGATCATTCATAACGGAGATATTTATATAAACTAGTACGAAAGAAGGACTTTATAAGCGTTTTGAACTATTATAAACTTTATAAACTGCTTCCAAAGTTTAAGGATGTATTGTCAGTTTACTGCTTTGAAATTGGTTGTGGCAGAAACTTGTACTCACATGCCCAAGGGATTCTAACAACACCCATGTTGAAATCTGTAAAAAAAATAGTACAATGTTCTTTAATGATCATTCATAACGGAGATATTTATATAAACTAGTACGAAAGAAGGACTTTATAAGCGTTTTGAACTATTATAAACTTTATAAACTGCTTCCAAAGTTTAAGGATGTATTGTCAGTTTACTGGTAAATGCAAAAGGCCGTAAGAGAAGTATGAAATGGTTACAAAAATTACCAATTTAAAAAAAATAATATTAGATTAACTAAAAGATAATTAAACGAACTTTCTCTTAAAATACATTTAACTAATAAAGATTAAACAATTAATAATAATAAAACACTTTGCAAACGCCATTGGCAATAATTTATGCATGTGCATATATCTAACTAAAACAACAAAATTACATATTCCTTTTGTTGTTTTGATCTTCCGACAGGGTGGTAAGTTGTTTTAAAATGGAACGATTTTCCGTCATTCCTTGTCAATTTTGATTTTTCGACAAACCGGTTTCGGCGTTCCGCCATATGCCTAGTTTCGTTCGAGAACGTTTACTGGTTTACTGTCTTTTAAAATGCATTGTACTAATAAAGGTTAAACAGTTAATATAAAAAACACTATGCAAACAACATTGTCATTTGGCACACATGTATATATGCATATGCGTATATCTGACTAAAACAAAACAAGTAAAAAATTTTCCAAAAAATCTGTCTTTTTTAAAATAAAACAATATACTCAAAGATAATTAAACAGAATTTCTAATAGACTATATTTTAACTCTATAAATTTAAACAATTTATAAAAAATAATCATTTTGAAAACAATATTGTCATTCGGCATTTATGCATATGCTTATATCTGACTAAAACAACAAAAGTTCCACAAAATCAACATTTTTTTAAAATAAAATTAGGTGGACTCAAAGATAATTAAACAAAAATTTTTATAGAATATATTTTAACTCATTAAATTTAAGCAATTAGTAATATTTTTTTATTAACATTTGATTTATTTACTGAATCTGCTTCCACTTCAGAAGCCTCACAATAAGTAATCTATATACTAAATTAAACATTTTAACCCATTAACTGGAATGGGCTGTATGCGCAATGTTGCTCTTTAGAAGGAGGGTGTATCTTGTCTCTTCAGACGGAGTTGACTTGGTGCAGAGGCCAAGATGTTAGTCAAAGAGCTCGGATGATTACGCAGTTTTGTTTTGTATTTTTATGTAACGCTTTCCATATCTTCTTTGATGGTGCTTATATTTGGTCGCAGTGAATGTTTTCACTTCGGATGTATCATGGTGGGCCTGTTATAGTTCTTAGAATTTTAGACTGAAATCTTTGTAAAATATCAATATTTGTCTCCCAAGCTGAACCGCATAACTGGATTACATGAAATCATATCGGCTTTATGTTATGATCGCTTTATAGAGGAGGAGGTTCTTGTCCAGACCGGGCCCAGCTTTCCTATTTATAAATCAATTCATATTTAAACTTAAGCTGCATTTTTTTTTATCGGAAATGTGTCGTCTCCAGGTTAAGAGATATGTAATTTCGTTAGCTTTTGAAAGTTATATTGTTAAGCTTGACCGTAGGGCACGTTTTTGGCTTTAGCGTAAAAGTGCTGCCCCAGCGCTTTTGTGGCTGTAATGGGGCATTTGCGCCTACTTAACATAGCAGTGTCATCCGAAAAAGTTGACGTATTAATTATTTAACTAATAAATGGTCTAAACTTGTCAATGCATTTGTATATAAAAACATACAGATCTTCATTCATATATATGTATACGTAACTAGGTACTTATATGTAAGCTTTTGCAACCATGGCCAAATGGTTTCATATTAATACAATATAGAAATTTTGACCATAGTTTCAATCACTTTTATATTCTCTTAGATTTTATATTTCTTGGTTAGAATATTCCGCAATGTTTATTCTTTAGCTGTTCAATCTTCTGATGTTGATGCTGGTTCAACAAAACACTCAAATATATTAGGACATACATATAAATTTTTGGTAGCAAATTATAATACGTACCTCTGTGTCTCAGTTTGCATAAAAAACCAAATAATTCTTTTGGATTTAATTTAATAATAATAATATAAATTACTTACCTCAATATACGAAAATTTCTTTTGGAAACAAGAGTCATACGTCCATATTTTACTTACTCACAGATGTCCAAATATCGATAGGAAATACTTCTCTAGCTATAGGAGTAGCCCTTTGAGTATAATTATGATTGTGTTAGCTGAAAAAGTTGAAGAGTATCTGTTACCGCCGGCTTGAGAGTTTGAAGCTGAATAAACAAAACGTCATTATAAAATTATATTGCGACGGAAATCCCATATATGAAGAACAGATTGAAATGAGTATAAGTGTGACGAGATTTCCAAATAAAAACAGACAAAAGAAACGGCCGTATGATGCAAATTACCCGGACCAAGGACAAACAAAAGGGTTGACAATGTAAAGGCTATTCCCCGAAAAGGACAGAAAATAAAGAAGCGGCTGTAAGATGCAAATTATACTTACCAAGGACAAAAAAAAGGGTAGACAGTGTAAAGGAAATTCCACGTCGTTAAGTATAAACGGAGCAGCTGCAGCTACCGCAGGCAAACGAATAATCAGCCTATTCTTGATCGCGTGAAGAGAATGTATGGGTCATCTACAGGTACAAAAAGATCAGCAGCCACTATCACAAGAAACTAGTAGACAACTTAGTGGAGTTAACATTGCTGTGAGCTGTGTGTTTTAGAAACGGATAAGCTGTGTGAAGCAGGGAATAATAGTGTATCATAAAGAATTGTAAAATAAGCCATTGGTTATAGTAAAGAATTGTATTTATCAAAGACTTAATAAACGTTGAGTTAATTCCTGACGGTTGAGAGGCCAAACGAACAAATCTTGGGAGTTTTATTTATAAATACAGTGATCGGACTCGAAGGATTTGGGAAATCATCGAGGGTAGCACGAAAAACGTTACAATTGGTGTCAGAAGTGGGATTGCTAAATAAATTGCGGACGAAAATCGAAAATGGTCAAGATTCAACATTTGACGATACTGCCCCTTAAAAAAGAATTGGCGAAGTGAGGATTATCTTTAACCGGGAATAAGGCTGAGCTACAATCACGGCTGCGAGAAACTATGGAAGCTGAAGGCTTAGATTTGAGCCAGTATGAATTCCGCCGTGAGGACGAAAAGACATCCGCGAAAGAAATGGAGAAGCAAGAAGCTGTTGGCGCCGCAAAAGAGTCAGAGCAGTCAGTAACCAAGGTTGAGGAAAAGGCTTCTACGAGTATGGACATGAACACTTTACTGGCTGCAATTTCGCAAAAGTTGGATGCCAACATGTCACAAATGAATGCCAACATGTCACAAAAGTTGGATGAACAGGATGCCACATTTCATCGCAAATGCAAGACCAAGAAGCGCGTATTTCATCCCAGCTTATACAGCTTCAAGAGAGTGTTATCAAAGAATGCGTAGAACTCAAAGAGAGACAGGACAAATTCGAGGAAAGGCAAGAAAAAATAGAGGAGCTAATTGAGACCAAAGTCAACGAGTTGGAAGGTCAGCAAACCAAAATAGAGGAGCTAATTTCGACCAAAGTTAGCGAATTGAAAGGTCTTGTCCACGAATTGCTTTTGAATCGTCCAAGCATTTCGAGGAGAATCCCTAGCATAAAAGCACCATCCTTTGACGGCACCATTCCTTTCCACATCTTTCAGCTTCAGTTCGACAAGACGGCTAGAGCAAATAACTGTAGCATGGAGGAGAAGTCAGCTGCACTATTCATGGCATTGAAGGGACCTGCAACGGAAATATTTCAGATAATTCCTGCATATGAGAGAGATGACTATGAGGCACTAATGCGAGCCGTGGAAAGATGCTATGGTAGCGAGCATAGAAGACACATCTCTCAGTGAGATTGAGAGGCTAGCTCATTTGGGTTATGAAGCTGGTCTTGGAGAATACCTCGAGAGGATAAAAATTCAGAGGTTTATCAGCGGAATAAGGGATAATTATAGCAGGCGAGAGGCGTATGCAAATCCAAAGCCAACATTTGCTGACACTGCCTCGTATGCTCAGACACAGGAAACGGCCGCGCTCTTGTGCTGACCAGCGTAGAAAGTGAACTGTGTGAAGTTGGAAAGTCCAGATGTGTTGAAAGGAATCTCGGAAACGTCGAAAACCGCCAAACTGATGAGAACCAGGATTTGCTACAACTGTAGAAGACCAGGACACTTCGCCCGCGATTGTAATATGGGTTCTACGAGACAAATCGATAACAAGCGAGCAACGTTACTATCAGTGGATATGTGGATGGACATGAGCGAGTACTAACTGTGGACAGGAGCGCGTCAAACTCCATCATTCGATCCGACTTGATCACCAAGGAAATAAGTCCTTTGCATGGAGTGATAGAGTGTGGAAATATGCAGGTACCGCTAAGTATTGGCTATGATCATGCGTACAACAGAAATGCTGTGCCCCTGGTAAAGAACGAACAGCAGAAGGGAAAAACGTACGGAAATGGCAAGATGTCTCGTGCCCTAATGAAGAGGTTGAGAGAGGTACGCAAAACTGTTGAGTAACGCCCTACGGTCGTGAGCAGAAGAATGTATTAAGCCGAAGAATCCTGAAAGATTTGAAAAAGGAGATTTCGTAATGCTGTACGATTTTCCACGGAAGAAAATCTTGCACAGCAAGCGGGAAGGTCCATACAAAGTAATTGGACGAATAAATAGTACGAAGTATCGAATCCAGATCGTTGGAAAACCAAGAACCAAAATAAAAGTGGTTCACTTGGAAAGGCTTGCAGCGTTTGGAACAGCGAACAGCGAAAACGACACCAGTCTTGGCTTTTCTGCTGGGTACAGGCCTTAAATTGTAAGAAAGTGGTTGTTAGCGACTTGTATAGATGCAGTGAATAATACACAACAAGCGCGTCAGAGTCGTGCTGCATTGGCGGCAGTTCGCACGTCTAACTTGATTTATTTACTCAGAAAAATAGTTTGCAAGACTGATAAATCATAAAAGATATATATTACTGTGATGTAAACCCTGCAGAGGTGAAACTTGTTACCTGTTCGCAAGTCTGATATAAAATGAAAACTAATTTTAAAACTAAAACTAAGGATAATGTTTGGAAACTTCGTACAGAACAGTGCTTAGAAATTAAGGCCGTATCCAAATTCAAAACGCTACATTTTAAAGTGGTATAAATAAAATATTTAAATTTATAATTTTTATAGGCTTTAGTAAATATTTGATAAGATCTTTGGTTATTTTTATTTCTTATACTACATTTATTTGACAAGATTTAGAACAAGTTAGGCAAATTGTTGAACGCATTGATTGGCTACTTTTCTTCTCTATTTATTTAATTAATTCTTTGAGGCATTATAATGCCTTTATTTTTAGTTATGCTATTAGAGTTAGAAAACTCTTCTTTCAAAGAAACATAATAATGTTTCAGCGACACAAAAGCAAACAACTGATTAAGGTTAAATGGGAGTTTTATTGATTGTTTTCTAAAATTTTTTTGTTTGTAGCTTTGTTGGGTTTGTTGAGTGGACACAACCCTAGGTTATGTTAACATAGCTGATGATGCTATGAAATCAAACCTAACATCATAAGTGATATTGGATAGTTTAAAACAAAATTAATATTTAGTTTTATTAATTAAGTATTCGACGTGAGATTCCCATGTCATTCTGTAGTCAAAATATATTCCTAAGTATTTACATTTTTCTAATTTTGTTAGTAAAGGGTGTTTTTTTATAGAGGTATAGAACTTTAAGTTGGCATTACTTTTCAAGATGGCGACGGATTTAACAGCTGTCAAGTGATTTATTCTCAGTTTGGTTTGGCAATTCATCGTGAATAGACTCACGCCTAAACAACGCTTGCAAATAGTGCAATTTTATTTCGAAAATAATGGTTCTGTGCGGAAAACGTATCGCGCACTACGTCCGTTTTAGCGATGATTAGCGATGAAGCGCACTTCTGGTTGAATGGCTACGTCAACAAACAAAACTGCCGCATTTGGAGTGAAGGTAATCCTCAAGTGTATGTTGAAACACCGTTACATCCAGAAAAACTGACTGTTTGGTGCGCTTTATGGGCTGGTGGAATCATTGGTCCGTAACATTGCACGTAGTGCGCGATACGTTTTCCGCACAGAACTACTATTTTCGAAATAAAATTGCACTATTTGCAAGCGTTGTTCAGGCGTGAGTCTATTCATGATGAATTGCCAAATCAAATTGAGAATAAGTCACTTGACAGCAGTTAAATCGGTCGCCATCTTGAAAAGTAATGCCAACTTAAAGTTCTATACCTCTATAAAAAACACCCAATATTTTGTCATTGATCTTTATTTCAAGTAAATATGGAACAATATTTTTGGAGTCCCGAAAAGTCATCAATGCTATTTTTTTACATTTAAAGATAGTTTATTGAAAGCAAGCCATATAGAAATCGCATTTAGATAGTTATTCATTTGATTTTCATCCTCACTCCTATGGATATTAGTGTATCATCATCTGCAAAAGATTAAACCGTACCCTCTGGCATGTTTGTTGATAAATGATTAATGGTATGGTACTTTGAGGAAATCCAGTATTTATTTCGACAAAACTTCAGGTAATGCCACTAACTTTGACACGTTGAAATCTACTTGGATCTAAACCTGATTCCATATCTATGTAATTTGTGTAGTAGTATAGAATGACTAACTGTATCAAATGCTTTAGCAAGATCAAGGGACATCATATTGCATTTTATTGTATGTTTTGAATGAAATTTAGAAGTCTACAGTAAATAATTTTTTCATATATTTTTGCTATATTTGATATTTGCGATATTGGCCTATAATTAGTTAATATATGTTTATCCTTCGACTTATCAATTGGTACAACATCAACATATCTTAGAGCTTCGGGCCACACTAATTTTTCATTACATAGATTAAAAATATAAACTAGGGGGAAAACGATGTATCTAGATAAAATTATCCAAGTCTTTACGTCAATGTTGTGAATTCGACCCATTTTTGGTTTTAAGTTTTGTATAATTGATGTTATTTCTCTTTTTGTAGTAGGAGCTATAAGAATAGCTCACAATATATATAATTGTTTAATGTTGGCAGAGAAAGTTCCGCACACTGCAGTTTACTAATAATTTCCTACGTTGCAGAAAATGAATTGAACTTATTAGCTATCTTATTTGAATCATTAATTTTCGTTATTTTCTTTTTTTTATTCCGTTGAGGACTTCTGCTATTTTTGTACTATCTTTTCTATTGTATTCTTTAATAAAGTGATAGTTTCGTTAAAATGTTCGTTGATATAAATTTGGTTGTTTACTGTTTGTATAATATTGTGATTATTTTTATCCGTTGTTTCCAGGTGTTTTAAAATCTCGTTTCTATCGTCTTCGTCCATTAATCCAAAAAGCCACTTATGAGCCGATCCTATAACATTTATTAGTCCTCTTTTCCTTCTGTGAGTATCAGTCGGTGTTATTGTGTCAATCTTAGCTTTAATTATTTTTAGTTCTGTGTGTAGCATTTCCCTGTCTGCTGTTTTAAACTCCTTTAGATTATTTTCTATGTTACTTGCTATTTTGTTAATAAGTAATCTAATTTCCTTTGGGTGGATTATGTGTAGAATTGTGACAGTCTCGTTTATAATTTCCGTTTCCCCGACTTGAATCCGTGCATAACCCGCTTTATTCTGTATTTGTTTTATCTGAAGGAATGCGCTGGTCATTGGAGCCATCATTAGGAGAAGGGGTATGTGAGTGGTTGTCATTTTGATCCTGTAATTTAAACTTCCGTTTAACTTGTGTTTTATAGAACTTATTATCTCCTGATTTTAAATAATTTCCCTCCACCTCATAATTGTGAAGTTTTTTATATTCGGGCTGTGATTTTGCCACTCTATTATTATCAACATATTTGTTCCCGAAGTCAGTTTCGTTACGGTTATCGTCCTTATTTCTTTTCTCCATTCTTTTTATTTTTTCTTCGTGTACCCTATTGGCCAGTTGTGCTATCTCGTCTTTGCTAACTGTGTCGTTTAACAAATCTATTGGTTTTACTTTCGTCGTGGTATGAATGGTGTTATTGTATGCCATGACGGCCTTAAACACTTTTTCTTTGAGGTCACCTTTATTTTCAGGGTTAGCGTTGAAGAGTCTCATAAGTTCGTTTAAAGTCGAGTGTAGCCTTTCCACGTCCGCGTTACCGGTCTTAAGATATGGTGTTGTGTAGTGAACTTGTATTTGGTTCTCTTCCAAAAACTGCTTTACCATTTAGTTCATTATTTATTACTATTAGTTTGGGTTTCCCTAATTTCCCTAAGTATTTTATTCTGAGTTTTAGTGCCTCAACTATTGATATCCAAGTTCTGTCTCTTAATGGGTGGGCCGTCGCGTACTTTGTGAGTTTATCAACGCTGGTCAAGTACATGACGTTTCTTTGAGGGTACCAAATGTCAACATGGACTATCTCATTATGTTTCCCTGGGGTGTCTGTAATATTCAAAGGGTATTTCGTCGGTTTTCTGTCAAACAACGACTTATTACATATTTCGCAGTTGTTTATGTGTTTCTGAACTTCTCTCTGAAGGTGTGGATAGTAGTATGATCTCTTTACTTCTTCAAAAACTTCATTTATCCCACTGTGATTGTTTTTCATGTGCTCCCTTTCGATGATTTTTAATAAATGTTCTTTATCGGTAATATCTTCTAGTAAAGTTGTCTGACTTCATTATTTTCAGATTTTATTGCTACTGAAATATTTTATAAAAAGGTCTTGAAAATCCATAAATAGATCGTTGTCGGGACAAAAGATTAGCACTAATCCTCTTTCTGGTAACTTTTCCCTCATCAATTCCAATAATTTGCTCTTGGGTTCCACACATATTGTATCCCTTTTCTTTTTCCTATACAATATTTTTTTGGAGCAAGATTGTTTATTGGCGCATTTTAGAATAATTTGTCTCTTAAAAATATTGAGTGGATTCTCCGAAATTTTTATGAAATTTGTATTGTCCGTTTCAGCACTGTGAACAGTGTCAATATCTTCATTGAACATTTCATTTAAATTTACATATATATCTTCTTCGTTACCTTCCCCGCTTGTTATCCTACTCAATCCGTCCACAACCCCGTTTTCCTTTCCTTTTATGTAACTCATTTCGAAATCATATTCATTGAGTTTTATTTTCCATCGTTGTAAAGGGTGTTTTTTATAGAGGTATAGAACTTTAAGTTGGCATTACTATTCAAGATGGCGATCGATTTAACAGCTGTCAAATGATTTATTCTCAGTTTGGTTTGGCAATTCATCGTGAATAGACTCACCCCTAAACAACACTTGCAAATAGTGCAATTTTATTTCGAAAATAATGGTTCTGTGCGGAAAACGTATCGCGCACTACGTCCATTTTAGCGATGTTTAGCAATGAAGCGCACTTCTGGTTGAATGGCTACGTCAACATACAAAACTGCCGCATTTGGAGTGAAGGTAATCCTCAAGTGTATGTTGAAACACCGTTACATCCAGAAAAACTGACTGTTTGGTGCGCTTATGGGCTGGTGGAATCATTGGTCCGTATCATTGGACGTAGTGCGCGATACGTTTTCCGCACAGAACCATTATTTTCGAAATAAAATTGCACTATTTGCAAGCGTTGTTCAGGCGTGAGTCTATTCATGATGAATTGCCAAACCAAACTGAGAATAAATCACTTGACAGCTGTTAAATCGGTCGCCATCTTAAAAAGTAATGCCAACTTAAAGTTCTATATCTCTATAAAAAAACACCCTATAATTGTGAATTTGGTTCCTTGAGATTGTTTCACCAGATTAGGGGTCTGTGGTCAGTTTTTATTAAAAATTTCCGTCCGATCAGATAGGGACGAAAATACTTAGTCGCCAATACAGTAGCTAGTAGCTCTTTTGTGCTATAGTTCTTCTCGTGATCGTTTAATGAACGGCTAGCGTAACAGATTGCTCTATTATTCTGCATGAGGACCGCGCCTAATGCAAAGTTACTAGCATCCGTAACCAATGTAAAGGTTTCCCAAAGTCGGAGCGAGTTAGGATTGGTTCAGATTTAATTAGTAGTTTTAGTTTTTTGAATGCTCAATATAATGATTATCTTTTAGATTTATTTTTGTATTCTTTTTCAAGTATTTTACCAAGTGTTGGGCAATTTTGGAGTAGTCCTTTATAAATTTCCTGTAGTAGCCCGTAATCCCAAAAAAAGATTTCATTTCCTTCTGGTTCTTGGGAAATAGAATCTTATCTATAGCTTCCACTTTCCTTGGGTTCCGCTTTATACCCTGTTTAGTAATTAAGTGCCCCAAAAATTCCATCAACCTCTGAAAGGTTGCGGGAGCATTACGCAATCCAAAAGTCATCTTAAGAATTCTCTTCCTTAAATTCTTTGAAGCTTGGGACTGTACATAAGGTTCTAACTTTACATTCTTTTCCCGTTGCTGTTATTTTAACGTCTATTCTAGTTTTCCACTTCGGATTACAGATCCCTTCACTTATTAAACTAAATTCTGCCCCCGTATCGATAATAAACGATAGTTTTTTGATGGGAATACCGATTATTATATAGGGAAGTTGTTTCTTCCACCCTCGCGAAAATTCATATCGGTATTTCCGATATCCATTGGTGTGATTTCATCATTTCGATTTTGTTGTCTTGTTTGATTCGAAGGTCTCGTACGATTCGACGTGTTTCCCTGATTAGTCCAGTTAGGTGTGTTATTCACCCAACGATATTTCGGTTTATTCTAAAAAATATAGATATCCAGAAATTCATAAAGCAGAAATCAAAAAACAAATAGAACAATTGCTAGAACAGGGCATAATTGGAGCATCTGCTGGTCCTTACAACAACCCTATTTGGATCGTACCAAAGAAGCTGGATGCGTCAAATGAACAAAAATGGCACCTCGTAATAGACTACAGGAAATTGAATAGTGTGACTAAGGAAGATAGGTACCCAATCCCAAATATAGATGATATATTTGATAAATTGGGGAGATATCAATACTTCTCAACGCTCGACTTAGCCAAGGGGTTCCACCAGATAGAGATGGACGAACGAGACATCCACAAAACAGCATTTTCTACAGCAGATGGACATTACGAATTCTTAAGAATGCCTTTTGGATTGCGTAATGCTCCCGCAACCTTTCAGAGGTTGATGAAAGAAGTCTTGAAAGAATATATTGGGAAAATTTGTATCGTTTACTTAGATGACATCTTGATTTTCTCTACAAGCGTAGAAGAACATCTAGAGTCATTAACCAAAATCTTAGCCCGCCTAAAAGAAGCAAGCCTAAAAGTACAGTTAAACAAACGAAATTTCTTAAAACAAGAAACGGAATTTTTGGGGTACTTAATTACTAAAGAGGGTATAAAGCGGAACCCAAGGAAAGTGGAAGCTATAGATAAGATTCTACTTTCCAAGAACCAGAAGGAAATAAAATCTTTTCTTGGTATTACGGGCTACTACAGGAAATTTATAAAGGACTACTCCAAAATTGCCCATCACTTGGTAAAATACTTGAAAAAGAATACAAAAATAAATCTAAAAGATAATGATTATATTGAGGCATTCAAAAAACTAAAATTACTAATTAAATCTGAACCAATCCTCACTCGCTCCGACTTTGGGAAACCCTTTACATTGGTTAGGGATACTAGTAACTTTGGATTAGGCGCGGTCCTCATGCATAATAATAGAGCAAAATGTTACGCTAGCCGTTCATTAAACGGTCACGAGAAGAACTATAGCACAAAAGAGCTACTAGTTATTGTATGGGCGACTAAGTATTTTCGTCCCTATCTGATCGGACGGAAATTTTTAATAAAAACAGACCATAGACCGCTAATCTGGTTAACAAGGAACCAAATTCAAACTTATAGGGTGTTTTTATAGAGATATAGAAATTTAAGTTGGCATTACTTTTCAAGATGGCGACAGATTTAACAGCTGTCAAGTGATTTATTCTCAGTTTGGTTTGGCAATTCATTATGAATAGACTCACGCCTGAACATACGCGCACTTAAAGTTCTATACCTCTATAAAAAAAAAACACCCTTTACAACGATGGAAAATAAAACTCAATGGAAAACGGGGTTGCGGACGGATTGAGTAGGATAACAAGCGGGGAAGGTAACGAAGAAGATATATATGTAAATTTAAATGAAATGTTCAATGAAGATATTGACACTGTTCACAGTGCTGAAACGGACAATACAAATTTCATAAAAATTTCGGAGAATCCACTCAATATTTTTAAGAGACAAATTATTCTAAAATGCGCCAATAAACAATCTTGCTCCAAAAAAATATTGTATAGGAAAAAGAAAAGGGATACAATATGTGTGGAACCCAAGAGCAAATTATTGGAATTGATGAGGGAAAAGTTACCAGAAAGAGGATTAGTGCTAATCTTTTGTCCCGACAACGATCTATTTATGGATTTCCAAGACCTTTTTATAAAATATTTCAGTAGCAATAAAATCTGAAAATAATGAAGTCAGACAACTTTACTAGAAGATATTACCGATAAAGAACATTTATTAAAAATCATCGAAAGGGAGCACATGAAAAACAATCACAGTGGGATAAATGAAGTTTTTGAAGAAGTAAAGAGATCATACTACTATCCACACCTTCAGAGAAAAGTCAGAAACACATAAACAACTGCGAAATATGTAATAAGTCGTTGTTTGACAGAAAACCGATGAAATACCCTTTGAATATTACAGACACCCCAGGGAAACATAATGAGATAGTCCATGTTGACATTTGGTACCCCCAAAGAAACGTCATGTACTTGACCAGCGTTGATAAACTCACAAAGTACGCGACGGCCCACCCATTAAGAGACAGAACTTGGATATCAGTAGTTGAGGCACTAAAACTCAGAATACAATACTTAGGGAAATTAGGGAAACCCAAACTAATAGTAATAGATAATGAACTAAATGGTAAAGCAGTTTTTGGAAGAGAACCAAATACAAGTTCACTACACAACACCATATCTTAAGACCGGTAACGCGGACGTGGAAAGGCTACCCTCGACTTTAAACGAACTTAGGATACTCTTCAACGCTAACCCTGGAAATAAAGATGACCGCAAAGAAAAAGTGTTTAAGGCCGTCATGGCATACAATAACACCATTCATACTACGATGAAAGTAAAACCAATAGATTTGTTAAACAACACAGTTAGCAAAGACGACATAGCACAACTAGCCAATAGGGTACACGAAGAAAAAATAAAAAGAATGGAGAAAAGAAATAAGGACGATAACCGTAACGAAACTGACTTCGGGAACAAATATGTTGATAATAATAGAGTAGGCAAATCACAGCTCAAATATAAAAAACTTGACAATTATGAGGTGAAGGGAAATTATTTAAAATCAGGAGATAATAAGTTCTATAAAACACAAGTTAAACGGAAGTTTAAATTACAGAATCAAAATGACAACCACTCACATACCCCTTCTCCTAATGATGGCTCTAATGACCAACGCATTCCTTCAGATAGAACAAATACAGAATAAAGCGGGTTATGCACGGATTCAAGTCGGGGAAACGGAAATTATAAACGAGACTGTCACAATTCTACACATAATCCACCCAAAGGAAATTAGATTACTCATTAACAAAATAGCAAGTAACATAGAAAATAATCTAAAGGAGTTTAAAACAGCAGACAGTGAAATGCTACACACAGAACTAAAAATAATTAAAGCTAAGATTGACACAATAACACGGACTGATACTCACAGAAAGAAAAGAGGACTAATAAATGTTATGGGATCGGCTCACAAGTGGCTTTTTGGATTAATGGACGAAGACGATAGAAACAAGATTTTAAAACACCTGGAAACAACGGATCAAAATAATCACAATATTATACAAACAGTAAGCAACCAAATTTATATCAACGAACATTTTAACGAAACTATCACTTTATTAAAGAATACAATAGAAAAGATAGTACAAAAATAGCAGAAGCCCTCAACGGAATAAAAAAAGAAAATAACGAAATAATTAAACATATCCTGTATACAGACCAAATGTCCAAACTTAGATATTTGGAAGACGAAATAGGGCATCCAAGACAATATTGCTTCTGCGAAGCATAACATTCTCCACCCAAACATCTTGACGCAAAATTGGGAATACTATCGTACAAAGACGACTCTTTAATTATAGCTAAAAAAAAATACCAACTAACTACATTACGACAGATTTGACCCTACTCACACCACTACCAAACATATAATTTATGGAGATTGACGAAAATAGTGCCTACGTAATCAATGTAAATAACAAACTTTATGAATACGCAGAAGGCGTCCATTTAAGAAATTTAAAAGAAAGTAAATCCTGTTTTGTAAGGAACAATTGTAAATTGAGATTCAACAACAAAACAATTATTGAAAGTATCGAAGATGACTCCATATTGGTTAAAAACGCCAATAACATAAAATCAATGCAAACTTACGACGGTAGAGAATTAATATTAAGAAACAACGTATTAATAAATTTCTATAATTGTAAACTAAAAATAAATGAAGAAACGTTTCAAAATTCAAAAATTACAGTACAAGAAAAGGATTCATACCCAGAAAACAATACGCATGAATCAAGATTTGAAAAACAACTAACCTTCTCAGAAATTATTGTAAACCAAGTAGAGAATATTCAAAGAATTGATTAATTAAAAGTGCATAAGAACATTAATTACGGTATTAACACATTCCTAATAATATTAGTAGCTGCATTAGTATTGACTAGTTGCCTAATATTTATCAGAAATAAAAAAAGAACAAGAAACGATAATGTAAATGTTGAACTGACTGTGCATCCAAATTCAACAGGGACTGTTGAATCTGGGGGTGGAGGAGCCACATGCGGTCCCCTCGCAGGAGCACTTTGCCCCTCTCTAAAATTCCCACACTACAATCCAAACTATAAGCATCTCACACATTCCCACATCATAATCCAGACTTTGTTGACCTTATAGTCACGAACAGCTCCAATTCCAATCCAACAGATGCAGCTGCACCTACAATAAAACTAAGTACATAATTGCTTTGCACAATTCAAGAATGTTATTATGTATGCTATGTACGCTCCTAATTATATATGTACTAAATAGAATTAAGACCATAATGTACTATTTTCAAATTTTAATAAAGCCAGATGTTAAGAAACAACCCAACTGGATACAAGTGTTTCCAATCTCACTATATAAGGGCGACATACAACTGCAGAGAGTCAGAAAGTGAATTAGTCTTAAAGTAAACGCGTTGGTGATTACATTACAGTAAAGTAATAAAAACAGTACATGGTGAAAGTTGTATACAAGTGATCGTAAATAGTATAGTGAATTGTAATTGAATTGTGAATTACTGAGTAATAAAAGAAACTGCAAATTAAGTTGGCGATTTTTATTTAACAAACCACAGATTGTACCCGAAAGATTTGGGAAATCATCGAGGTTTAATCAGCACAAATCGTAACAATTGGTGTCAGAAGTGGGATTGTTAAATAAATCCCAAAGGATAATAATTGAAAAATGGTAAAGATTCAGGATTGGACGATACCTCCTCTCAAGAGGAAGTTGGCAAAGCGAGGATTGTCGACAACTGGAAATAAGGCAGAGCTGCAATCGAGACTAAGAGAAGCAATGGAAGTCGAAGGCATCGACTTGAGCCAATTCGAATTCCGTTGCGAGGATGAAGATATATCCTTGAAGGATATTGACAAGGAAGAGGCAGTTGATTCTGCGAAGGAGTTAGAGCAGCCATCAAGTAAGATTGAAGAAACAGCTCCTAGCTTATCTAAGGGTATGGACATGAATATGTTGTTGGCTGCAATTTCATATATCAATGCCAACATGTCGCAAATCAATGCCAACATGACACAAAAGATGGATGAACAGAATGCCAGCATGTCACTAAAGTTGGATGCACAGGATGCCAATATGTCACAAAGGATGAATGCACAGGAAGCCAAGATGTCACAATAGTTGGATGGATTAGAAGGAACAATCGCACATATACAGCGAAATCTGGTGAGAGACAATGCAAAAATCAAAGAAAGGCAAGACAGAATCGAAGAACGGCAAGACAAAGTACAGGACCTAATTGAGACAAAAGTCAACGAATTGAACGCTCCCAGGGTAAAAACATCATCCTTTGATGGCCAAATTCCCTTCCAGGTCATTAAGTTGCAGTTCGAAAATACGGCTACAGCAAATAACCGGAGCATAGAGGAAAAATGCGCTGCACTGTTCGTTGCGTTGGAACGACCTCCTGCGGAAATTTCGCAGACTATTCCTGAATATGAGACAGATGATTACAACGCATTAATGTGAGCTGTAGAAAGGCGCTATGGCAGCGAACACAGAAGACAAATTTACCAGATGGAGTTGGAAAAGCGCGACCACAGACCCAACGAATCTCTACCGGAATATGCTCCGGAAATTGAGAGATTGAACCATTTAGCTATTGGGGACGCATCGGGTGAGCATCTCGAAAGGGTAAAAATACAAAAATTCATCAGTGGAACGAAAGACATTTTCACCAAGCGAGAGACATATACGAACCTAAAGTTAACGCTCGCAAGACGCAAAACCACAAATTGGAGGAGGAGCTCGGCAAAAAACCGTTTCAGCGGTTACAAAGCGCTAAATATATATTTTAACGTTCTTCGTAGTTACCCTCGATGATTTCCCAAATCCTTCAAGTCCGATTACTGGATTAATCATCAGGAATTTTCTCAACGTTTATTTATTCTTCAATAATTACAATTCTTTACTATATCCAGTGGCTTATTTTATAATTCCTTATGACACACAATTATTTTCTTCTTCACACAGCTTATCCATTTCTAAAACACTCAGCTTACAGCAATGTTAACGCCACTGCGTTTTCAATGCGTCTCTGCTGTGATAGTGGCTGCCGCTCTTTTTACACCTGTAGATGACTCAAACATTCTGCTCACGTGCTCAAGAAATTGCTGAATATTCGTTTACCTGTGATAGCTACCGCTCTTTTTCGCCTGTCCTTAGTACGGGGAATTTCATTAGCCACTCTTTTTGTCTTTTGGAAATCTCGTCACACTGCTACTTCTTTTGTCTGTCCTTCGTATTTGGGATTTCCGTCATATATATTTCCATGTGAACCAATATATATATATTTATTTATGTATATATGTATATATAAACTACTCCGTACCCAACTTAAGAAATGATTTGGCGAAAAAAATTTTAATATTAAAGTTAAACAACAACAAATATGCTCATACAGCGAATAGTTGCTAATGGATATATGTATGCCACAATTAATTGACGAGGACTCGCAATAATAGCAGTGTTTTTTTAAGCGCATATGTATCTGCACTTAAAAGTAAAAAAACGCACATCGACATTTCATTCATTATTTATTTAAAAATTTTCCGTCAATAAGCCAAAGGAAATTATGTCGTTTTTCCGGAGAGGAACCACATAAGCGTGTAGGTCTTATACAGTGTTATAATTGCCATGAACTTTGCCACACTAGGCGTTATTGCACCTTACCAAGTGTATGTGTGATTGGTAGAGATTTACAAAGCACAAAAGATTGTATGAAACCAAAAACGATTTCTGAGCTTAAAAATAGTAGGAATTTCGATGAGAATTGCACTGCCCAATAAATATTTAATTAAAAGATAAAAGGAATTAAAATGGACGATTTTCATCCCATTTATAAATTGCAGTACCTTCTTCTTCGTCCAATTTTGGTAAAGAAATCACAAAGCGCGCTGTCCAGTGTTTTAATTGCCAAGAGCTTCACCATACTACGCGTTATTGCACCTTACCAAGTGTAGGTGTGATTTGTGAAGATTTACTTAAATGATTGTATGAAATCGAAAACGATCTACTACACAGTCTACATACTGGCCGACCGACCGAAGTACATCTAATTGAATTTGGAGTAACTTATGGTATCAAAAGATCACAATTAAACATAAAATCAATTTTCAACTTATCGTCTGATCACTTGCCTTGTTCATGATTTATTAACAAATTGACTTTAATACAAAAGAATTCAAATCGCGTTTAAAATCACACGATCTCCTTAAATCAACAAACGACAATGTATTTGACGCAACGCACGCCTAACACCCACAGGAGACAAAGTTTCAACGGTCTAAACAGTCAGGTTAAAGACATTACAAATTTGGTAACAAAGAAAATACTACTCCGGAGTGATTGGCAGAGGTTTCGTTCTCCTGGGCCAGAAGAAGGAAAATAAATTTCAAATGTCCTTACAATCCTTGTCAGCGGCTTCTAATACTAGCTTCTCTTTGTGGCGTACATTAAAAGTTTTAAAACTCCGATAATTTGCAATGCTCTGCTAAGTGCTCACAATGGTTTGTGGTCTCGAAGCGACCAGGAAAAAGGTACTTAATTGCCACGCATCTTTCCAATGTATTTAAACCTAATATTGAAATCAATTATTTAGGCTAATCTTAAATCATTTAGCGAAATTTTACTAGTGGCATTAAAAAAAAAGCTCCTGGATACAACAACGTATATATGATAAAGGAGCTTCCACAGGTGGCAATAAAGCACATTCCTTATATCTTTAAAAGAACTATTTTCCTAAACCTTTGAAGCTCTCGGAGATTAGTATGATACCTGAGCCAGACGGCCACTATAACCGAGTGGTTAGCATTGCGTACTTGGAAATTTGGAAACCCGGGTTTCAAGTATCACCCAAAAATATAGAATGTATTTCTGACATGAAGTGAAAGCTACTCATAAAAATCCATCGGGAGTTCGGAGACGGCTCAACTGTACTCCCTTCAGTTGTTGGTCAAAACATCAAAACGTAAAAAACACAAATTGGAGAAGAAGCTCGGTCGAAAATCTCCTTCAGCGGCTACAAAACGCCAAATATATATATATATATAAAATATATCGATTGATTTATATACAAATATATATATATATATATATATATATATATATATATATATATTGTGACGAAAATCCGAAATACGAAGGACAAACAAAACTGTTGACAATGTAAATGCAATTTCCCGGAAGGACAGAAAATAAAGAAGCGGCCGTATAATGCAAATTACCCATACCAAGGGCAAACAAAAGGGTAGACAGATTAAAGGAAATTCCACGTCGTTAAGGATGAACGGAGTAGCTGCAGCTACCGCAGGCAAACGAATAATCAGCCTATCCTTAAGCGCGTGAACAGAATGGTTGGGTCATCTACAGGCATAAAAAGAGAGGCAGCCGCTATCATAAGGAGAGACGAGTAGACAACTTAGTGGAGTTAACACTGCTCTGAGCTGTGTGTGTTGTAAAAACGGATGAGCTGAGTGAAGCAGATAATAAGTGTGTATCATAAATAATTGTAAAATAAGCCGTTGGCTAAAGACGAAAATTGTACAAATAAATTCCTGACGGTTAAGAAGCCGAACAAATAAATCTTGGGAGTTTTGTTTAGCAATCCAGTAATCGGACTCGAAGGATTTGGAAAATCATCGAGGCGAACTTAGCAAATTCGTTACAATATATATATATATATATATATTCACATATACATAAGTCAGATAAATATCCAACTTAATTTTTTTTAAATACATCCGATTTTAGAATCGCAATGGGCCATATTATGCCACCAAATCGGTCTCAGAGAAAAGCACAGCACAATAAGACAGGTGTACGGATCCCTACACAAATAAGATCAGCGTTTTGAAGTAAGGAATATTTTACTACAGTGTTCCTATATGTTGCTCAAGCATTCGATAAAATTTGGCTTGATCGGCTATTATATGAACTCAGAGGTACGCTCCCGCAAATATTTATACCTTTCCTTATTGGCAGAAAATTTATAGTTAGAAAAAAGTTGCACTACTGAGTCCTAAGAAATTTAAGCTTTTGTTCCACAAGGAAGTGTTTTAGGAGCCGTCTTATATTTAATTTATAAATACGATCTTCTCCCAAGGTGAAACATAGTCACATTTGGACCCCGTTGCGTTCACTTATACAAGCACAAAGTTATGAAGAATTTTGCAAATTAGCACCGACAGGGACTTTTGATTATTTTAAAAGGAATCAGTAATAACGTTACATTCCATAATGACGTCAACCTTTTTAGAAAATTAGAAGTCTTCAGAAAGCCAAGAGTAGGGACCAAACATCGGTGCCATGTAGAATCAAAGTCTTATCCTCCATATTTTGCCAACAAAAGACTATTGGCCAATGAACGAGTTAACAACTTCTTATGGTTTCAAGGACTTTCTTATAGTTTCAAGTATATTTACGCCTAACATCAAAGACAAGTTAAAATTTCTTTTAAAAGGTAAGACTAAAGCCGGGCATTTTGTAATAAATGAAATTTGGTCTTCTGTCCACCCTGCAACTTCTTACATATTTTCTGAAATATTAACACATGATTTTTTAGTAAGCATAAAATTTATAAGGTATAATTTCACTAAAATTACAAAGAATATAATTTTATAAGCACATAGCTGTCAGCTATTTTAATTTACCTTTATTTCAGAAATTAATCTCAATTTTAGCCAACCATATGTACATTTTAACTTAATGCATATGTATATGAGTTCTAAAGCTTACAACATACATATACATATGTATATATATATAACATATTCTCAGCAAACCTATTTCTTATTCAATGTACAAATATGCAATGCTGCGTAGTTCAACTTTTCCATTATATAATTGTATCATAGGTACAAACAATAGCAATATGTATCTTAATGTTCATTAGCGAAAAGTTTATCATACCTAGAAAAAGGTCGTTATGGTTAACTATGATTATGATTCTTAAAATTGCAGTAGGAGTTCACATGTCTTTAAAATGTATTACCAAAATATTTGATATTCAGAATACTTATAACACCCATTGCAAACATTTTAAAAATTTTCAATTAAAAATGTTAAATACGAGAGATTTTTCTAACCAACTTTAGTTCTAAAATACCAGTGCTAATTCGTCTCTTTTCAAATTTCTGCTTCAATTCACAATTTCGCCCAATTCCTACCCTTTCCCTATCACATATTAATTGTCTTTAAATAAGCTGGGTTTACGTTTTGAATTTTCATATATATTTGGGTGCATGTTAACGCCTATCGTGGAATTACTTTGCTTTCCGTTGCCGAATCAATAATTTATCTCATTCAGTTTTCCAGAGAAAGTAGGTAACTCCATTGTTTAATTATCTAATGAATTCTAGCTCATTTAAAGAAACTATTCTAAACAAGTTTTCTTTCATTGCGTTTTACATTCAACTAATTTCTTTGTTAAATTGGTTATTTAATCGAACCTTTTAGATCTTTCTTTACCGTAAAAAATGTTATACTTATTCCACTATTACAATAATTACATTAAAATCATTAACTTTTATATTCAACGAAAATTAAGCATTGGAAAACTGAAAGGAACAAGTAGCTTACAAAGTACACTTTCCCCTTGTATAGGTGATCTGACATCCTTGTTACACTTATTCAATCACGTCATTAGAAAATATATAGCTGTGATCTTCAAATTTTTGTTATAATCCGGCGCACCCGTATGCGAATGTAATATATTTTAAATTGTCAAAACAATTTTTTTTAAATTCTCTCCATTTTTTTGATTTTATTACTATTATTATTTTTTCTTATATACAAGCATATGTATGAATGAAAATTTAAATTTCTTATACAACAAGACTTAAATGTTTAATGATTAAATGTTATAATTACTCATTACTTAGATAACTTGTTCCGAATTGTCCTTTTGTCTGGATTATAAAAAATCTGAAATGAATCGAAAATATGCTAGTAATTCGTGCTGTGCTAACTTTCATACATATGTACATATGAAGCAAAGAAAACAAATCCAACAACCAAGAAATTCAGCGGAAGAGTGGTATTTGGATATTTAACATGCTGATGCACTACACTTTTATGTTTCATTTTATGCACACCAATAACTGGGAAGTACACACAACACCCACCAAAAAATGTTGTTGCTTCGCAATGCTCAGTATCTTGTTTCAATTTATTCAATTCCGTAAAATAACAAAACATTAATTGAAATATGTTATTATTATTTTAATTTACACTAATATCCTTACCTTAAAAATCAATCCGCAATCAACAAGAATTTTGTTTCAGCTTTTTCAATTTCTATTTTCTAATTAATAGAATTTCAACAAAAGAAGTTTAGTCAAAGAAACCAATAGATAGAAATATGTAAAAACTTTTATTGACTGGCAGGGTACGAGTATATTGTACTTTAATATACACATGTACATACATATATAATGCATTTAACAGATTTACTGAGCTTGTTTTATTATGAATATATTGCTGCTATGAATATACGGGACAATTCTTATTGCCGAAACTCTTAGCTTGTTGGGGGGAGGGCGACGACGAAGAGAGCAGCGTGCCAGCTGAGAGGTCGCTGGTGTCGCAGAGTATGGTAAAAATAAGATTTTTTTATAAGGACTTGCACTGCGGCAAAAAATAAATTAATCTGATATAATACTTTTTTTTCTATAATCCAATATATACATATATACTTTTTTCGCTTTTTCTTTTTTCATACCATTTTTATATAACAATACTCCATTGAGTCGCATCTATTTTCAAAATTTGCAGGCAAACTAATTGGAGAAAGACATAATTTTCATACATAAATTGGAATATTCATATAATATAATTTTTAATATCTCCAATGAAAATGATTCTTTTTTGTATTATGATTCTTACTTTGAAATCTTTGTATTTATTTATTTTTAATTTTAAGTCATTTCGATAAAAAGGCTTCTAGATGAACCGAACACCTTAAAATCAGTCAAGCGTCTTGTTGCATATGATGTGGAAAATGATAGAATACAAATCTCTTTTAACTCTCTTTATTGAGAAATTAAATAAGAAATACTAAAACATTCAACTACTTACAATATTACACAAAAAATGCATATACATATATAATTATTATTTTTTATTCAAATAAGTAGCGAATCAATTTCCCTAACCTTTTAATTTTTATTTACTGAAAACAATTTAAAGTTCATCATCAGCGTTATTATTTTGTTCTTTATCATCACTACCGACATCTTCATAGTCGCGCTCTAGTGTAGCTCAGCCCCCTAATGCTTCTGTGAAATCACCTTCTTCTATTCCGACTTCTACACGCAACGATTCTTGAATATCAGATGAAAGTTATGATCAGAATTGCTGAATTTGATAGCACTGCCCTTGAGGCACGATTCTTATATTTAATACCAATTTCAAATCCATTAGCTCACCAGTTGAATATGTCGATATTTTATAGGCGGCACCTTTGCATTTACATCCATTGGTAGAACATGCAACATGTCATAGATATATGTACCTATACATTACATATTTTCGAACATCATTTACAACTGTTTGTTCCAGATTGAACAGACAATCCAAATCTAAATTTCGCCTTAGCCAATTTATTTGATATTACTTCACGCTGAAATAATATTGAGTGATCATTTAAATTATCCTTGATATTATTAATTAGCATATTATTTAACTCTCCGTATTTAAGAATGTACACATATACATATATATATATATACATATATATGCACATAGTTTTGAGTAAGTTAAAGGTCGTTCGTACGATGTACTATAATCATGGTGTACTTGTCAAATACATAGGCGTTCTTATCTGTTAGCTGATTTCGGGAAGTCAGCTGTTCACCTACACAATCCCATTATACTCAAAGGGCAATCCTAAGGCTAGAGAAGCCCTCACTATCGATGTTTAAACATTTATGTGTGAGAAAGAGACGGATGTATGTGAAAGAAAGAGAAAACTAAAAGCGAGAATCCATGGTGGCTGATGAGAGGTAAGTAATTTACATTCTTAAATTTCATCGAAATATTTCTTAATTATTTCGCTTTTATTTCAAACAGAGACACGACCCCAAGATCACGGAGGTACGTGCTAAACTTTGAAAGAAAAAATTTATATAATTACTCTAATATGCTTGTGTGTTTTGCAGAACCAGTAGCAACATAATAGATTGAAAGCTCAAGAATAAACATTGCGAATTGTTAGTGAGCAATTTGGTCATAGTTTGAAAAGTGTAAATATACATACTGTGGCGAAAATGCAAAGCGAATATCAGATGAAAGAGAGAAGCCGATAGCTGCCATGTTTTAAAGCGTAAATCGAGAACATTCGAAAAGATAAAGATTTGATTATTTCAGGCGGTTGGTTGCGATCAACCGAGTGATATATAAAGGCGACATACAACTGCAGAGAGTCAGTAAGTGAATCAGTCGTAAAGTAAACGTGTTGGTGATTACATTATAGTAAAGTTATAAAAACAGTACATTGTGAAAGTTGTATACAAGTGATTGTAAATAGTATAGTGAATTGTAATTGAATTGTGAATTACTGAGTAATAAAAGGACATTCAATAAATTCTTTATAAATAAAGAAACTGCAAATTAAGTTGGCGATTTTTATTTAACAATGCAGAGATTTTACCTGAAGGATTTGGGAAATCATCGAAGTTTAATCAGCACAAATCGTAACAATTGGTGTCAGAAGTGGGATTGTTAAATAAATCCCAAAGGATAATAATTGAAAAATGGTAAAGATTCAGGATTGGACGATACCTCCTCTCAAGAGGAAGTTGGCAAAGCGAGGATTGTCGACAACTGGAAATAAGGCAGAGCTGCAATCGAGACTAAGAGAAGCAATGGAAGTCGAAGGCATCGACTTGAGCCAATTCGAATTCCGTCGCGAGGATGAAGATATATCCTTGAAGGATATTGACAAGGAAGAGGCTGGTGATATGTCTGAAATGAACGCCAGCATTTCACAAAAGCTGGATGCACAGGATGCCAAGATATCAGAAAAGATGGATGCACGGGATGCCCGTAATTCGCAAAATATATCTGCATTAATGCCAGCATTACATCACAAATGGTTGAACAGAGGGAGCAGATGTCATCTTTAGAAGGAACAATAGCGCAAATACAGCAAAATCTGTTGAGAGACAATGCAGAACTTAAGGAAAGACAGGATCTACTTGAGAGCAAAGTCAACGAATTGCAAGGTCGGCAAGAAAAAATAGAGGACCTAATTAAGACCAAAATCAACGAGCTCGAGTGTCGTGTCCTAGATTTGCAGTTGCATATTCTAACCAGATCGATGAATATCCCCTGGATAGAAGCACCATCCTTTGACGGCACAACTCCTTTCCAGATCTTCAGGCTCCAGTTCGAGAAGACGGCTGAGTTAAATAATTGGACTATCGACGAAAAATCTGCTGCGCTATTTGTTGCGTTGAAGAAACCTGCAGCGGAAATTTTGCTAACTATTCCCGAATATGAGAGAGATAACTATGCCGCAGTAATGCGAGCCCTGGAAAGACGATATGGTAGCGAGCATAGGAGGCAAATTTACCAGATGGAGCTGGAACAGCATGACCAAAAACACAATGAATCTCTGCAGGAATATGCTTTTAAAATCGAGAGATTGGCTCATTTAGCCATTGGGATCACATCACGTGAGCATCACGAACGAGTAAAAATCCAGAGGTTCATCAGCGGAATTAGAGACGTGTACTCCAAGCGAGAGACTTATGCGAATCCGAAGTTAACAGTCGCTGAAACTATTGCGTATGCTCAGACACGTGAAACAGCGGCACTGCTATTTAAGCCAGGCCACAAAGTGAATGGTTTTGAGGTAGAAACACCAGATGTGAGGACTGAAATATTGAAAACTCTGAAGTCGATAGAAAGAATGAATCGTTCTGGTGTCAAGAATCAAGGTGATAAGTACTTCAATTGTGGAAAAGCAGGCCACTTGGCACGCGAATGCAAGTCGGACTCCAACAGCCAGGAAATGCGATGGAAACGATGCTCAAAAGCTGAGGGTATAATAGACGTCCGGCGAGTAACAATTGCAAGAGCAGAAAAGTGGGGGTATGAACGGATTGAACAAATGGCAGCGGAAAGTCCAACCGCTAAGGCATACTGGGCACAATGGAGCAGTTTAGAATTGATATCTGGCTGTTTGAATACAGTATGGGAAAGTGAAGATGGCCAGTGCTCTAGAAGGCTAATAGTAGTTCCGAGGATGAGAATTCCGGTTATTCTTAAGGAATTTCATAATGATTCTAGTGGAAAGCACCTCGGCATTAAGAAAATGCTGGAGAAGATTAAGCAGCGGTTCTATTGGGATAGTTGTCGTCAATCGATCGCTGAGTGGATCGCTAACTGCAAGGAGTGCATAGCAACTAAAGGGCCAAAATCACGAAGCCTTTACAAATTGAAGGCCAGGTATGACAAAGCGATGAACTCTGAACGTTTCCAAAGTGGAGATTTGGTGTTGCTGTGCAGTCCACAACGGAAGAGGGGTTTGTCCCCAAAACTTCAATGCGTTTGAGAGGGTCCATATAAGATAATCAAACGGCTAAATAACGCAGTGTATCGAATCCTGAATGTTGGGAGACCAGGAAGCAAGATGAAAGTGGTCCACCTAGAGAGGCTTGCTGCGTTTGGAACAGTGAATGTGTCTGATCGGGACGGAGGACAGTGTGGCGAAAATGCAAAACGAATGGCAGATGAAAGAGAGCTGCCATGTTTTAAAGCGTAAATCGAGAACATTCGAAAAGAGAAAGATTCGATTATTCCAGGCGGTTGGTTGCGAAAAACCGAGTGATATATAAGAGCGACATACAACTGCAGAGAGTCAGTAAGTGAATCATCCGTCAAGTAAACGCGTTGGTGATTACATTACAGTAAAGTAATAAAAACAGTACATTGTGAAAGTTGTATACAAGTGATTGTACATAGTAAAGTGAATTGTAAATGAATTGTGAATTACTGAGTAATAAAAGGACATTAAATAAATTCTTTATAAATAAAGAAACTGCAATTCGATTATTCGATTATTCCAGGCTTTCCTTGCGAGCAGCCGACAAGTATAAAAGGCTAATAATTGGAAAATGGTCAAGATTCAGGATTTGACGATACCTCCTCTCAAGAGGAAATTGCAAAGCGTGGATTATCTACAACAGGAAATAAGGCAGAGCAGCAATCGCGACTGCGAGAAGCAATGGAAGTCGAAGGCATTGACTTGAGCCAATTCGAATTCCGTCGCGACGACGAAGAGATGTCCTTGAAGGACATAGGCAAGGAAGAGGCAGTTGATTCTGCGAAGGAGTTAGAGCAGCCATCAAGTAAGATTGAAGAAAAAGCTCCTAGCTTATCTAAGGGTAAGGACATGAATATGTTGTTGGCTGCAATTTCATAAATCAATGCCAACATGTCACAAATCAATGCCAACATGACACAAAAGATGGATGAACAGAATGCCAGCATGTCACTAAAGTTGGATGCACAGGAAGCCAAGATGTCACAATAGTTGGATGGATTAGAAGAAACAATCGCACATATACAGCAAAATTTGGTGAGAGACAATGCAAAAATCAAAGAAAGGCAAGACAGAATCGAAGAACGGCAAGACAAACTTCAGGAGCTAATTGAGACAAAAGTCAACGAATTGAACGCTCCCAGGGTAAAAACATCATCCTTTGATGGCCAAATTCCCTTCCAGGGAATAACCGGAGCATAGAGGAAAAATGCGCTGCACTGTTCGTTGCGTTGGAACGACCTCCTGCGGAAATTTCGCAGACTATTCCTGAATATGAGACAGATGATTACAACGCATTAATGTGAGCTGTAAAAATACGCTATGGCAGCAAACACAGAAGACAAATTTACCAGATGGAGTTAGAAAAGCGCGACCAAAGACCCAACGAATCTCTACAGGAATATTCTCCGGAAATTGAGAGATTGGACCATTTAGCTATTGGGGACGCATCGGGTGAGCATCTCGAAAGGGTAAAAATACAAAGATCCATCAGTGGAACAAAAGACATTTACACCAAACGAGAGACATATACGAACCTAAAGTTAACGTTCGCTGAAACTGTTACGTATGCTCAAACACCTGAAACGACGGCACTCATAAGCATACCATACAAAGTCAAAAAAGTGGAGGTAAAGCACCAGATGTGATGACCGAAATATTGAGAACTCTGAAGTCGATCGCAGGAATGAACCGTTCTGGTGTCGAGAATCAAGCTCGAAAATGCTATAAATGTGGAAAGCCTGGTCACTTCGCACGCGAATGCAATACGGGTTCCGGTAGACAGGAAGTACAGCGAAAACGGAAAGCTGAGGAGGATGAACCATCAACTTCTCAGTCGTCAGACTAAAACGAGCCAGTCTAAAGGGGCGTATGCTGGCTCCGGCAATTGAATGCCCCATAATCTACGTCTCGCAAATTGTTAAAAAAAAAAAAACGACCAACATTACTATTGATGGATATGTGGATGGACGAGAACGAATATTAACAGTGGATACGGGGCCATCACACTCCATCATTCGAACTGACCTAATCACAAAAGAAGTGAGACCATTACTTGGAGCAAGATTGAAAACGGCGACTGGTGAGGATACCCAAGTGGTGGGAGAAGTAACATGTGAGGTCACAATATTGAATGTGACGGTGTTACACAGTTTTATAGTCGTGTAGATTGTAGTCCATTGAGCTCTCCGGTAGTACTCGTAAAGAAGAAAGATGGCCTGTTGCGGTTCTGCGTGGATTATCGGAGATTAAACGATGTCACAAAGAAAGACAGCTATGCTTTGCCTTGGATCTATAATACACTAGACTCGTTAACTGGCAAAGAATGGTTTTCAACACTCGACCTTAAGAGCGGGTATTGGCAAGTGGAAGTGAGTGAAGAAGGTAAAGAGAAGACAGCCTTTAGTGTCGGCAACGGAGTGTGGCAATTTACGGTAATGCCATTTGGATTATGCAACGCTGCTCCTGCCACGTTTGAAAAACTAAGGGACCATGTGCTCAAAGGACTACATTGGAAGACTTGTTTGGTGTATCTTGATGACATCATCGTATTGCGAAGAAGCTTCGAAGAACATCAGAGTAAACTGGAAAAAATTTCCAGAGAATATCTGGCGCAGATCTTAAACTAGGTCCTAAAAAGTTCTCGTTATTCAAGAAGGAAGTGAATTACTTAGGTCATCAAGTAACCACGAAGGGCGTTTGTACTGCGACGGACAAAATAGAAGCAGTGAAGGATTGACCAAGACCCAGAAACTTGCATGAATTAAGAAGTTTTTTGGGCTGCGTACTTACTATCGCCGATTTGTTCCGAATTTCGCCAGCGTAGCTCTCTAAGAAAAATAGATATTTCGAGTGGAAAACGGAACCAGAGGCTTTCCAAGCTTTGAAAGAACGGTTTCAGGTGCAACATTTATTCTGGACACAGATGCTAAAGGTTATGGCATATGAGGCGTACTTTCGCAAGTGATTGATGGGAAACCAGAGCGGAACTACTGCGTAACTAGGAGAGAACTACTAGCGTTGGTGGATTGCATTAAATACTTCTACAAATATCTGTATGGTCAACATTTCCGAGATAGAAGGGATCATGCAGCGCTGAAGTGGCTACTACAGTTCAAGAATCACGAAGGGCAGCTAGAACGGTGGATTGATTGACTGCAAAGTTATGACGTCACCATCGAGCACCGTAAAGAAAATACGCACGGAAAAGCTGACGGTATGTACCGTCGACTAAGCAATTTGGAATGCAAGCACTGTTTAAAAGCCGAGGGTAAGGAAGACATAATAGACGTTCCACTAATGACAGTTACACCAGCAGAACAGTGGGAGGCATGTCACTTAAGGAAATGTCAGCAAGAAGATCCGGACTTGGAATTGTTAATGCTCGGATTGGAGATAAATAGACGACCAAGTAAGGAACGAATGGCTGCGGAAAGTCACATCGCGAGAGCTAATAGTAGTTCCGAGGTTAAGAATTTCGGATGTTCTTAAGGAATTCCATAATGGCCCTAGTGGAGGGCACCTAGGTATTACGAAAACGTTGGAGAAGATCAAGCAGCAGTTCTATTGGGTTGGCTGTCGTCAATCAATCGATGAGTGGATTGCTAACTGCAAGGAGTGCATAGCAGCTAAAAGGCCAAAGTCACGAAGTCATGGCCAGATGAAGCAGTATAACTCAGGTGCACCATCTGAGAGGGTTGCCATGGATGTAGCTGGTCCATTCCATATGAGTAGACAAGGAAACAAATACGTTCTTGTGGTTGTGGACTACTTTAGTAAATGGCCTGAGGTCTACCCAATTCCAAACCAGGAAGCGAAAACAGTTGCGGATGCATTCACTCACAATTGGGTTACCAGATACGCTGCGCCTATAGAATTGCACCCAGACCAAGGAAGAAACTTTGAATCGGCGGTGTTCCAGGAGATGTGCCTGATACTCGGTATTCAAAAAACACACACGACAGCTCTGCATTCCCAATCAGATGGCATGGTAGAACGATTCAACCAAATTCTGGAAAGGCTCTTGCGGAAAGTAGTGGACAAGAATTAGGATGATTGGGATGTACACATACCGCTTTTCCTAATGGGATATCGGTCCGGAGTGCATGAAGTAACAGTTGAAACACCTGCGAGGATACTGTTTGGTAGTGAACTTCGGTTGCCCAGCGAGGAAAATTGGGAAAGGAGCGTCTAGCTTTCTAAAGGAAGAGTTGAGAGAGATACATGCTCTTGTGAGACAGCGAACTCAAATTATGAGTGCCAAAATGAAGGCCAGGTATAACAACGCGATGAACTCCGAAGGCTTCTAAAACGGAGATTTGGTGTTGCTGTACAATCCATAGCTGGAGAGAATTTTCTCCCCAAAACTTCATTGTAATTGGGAGGGTCCCTACAAGATAATCAAACGACTAAACGATGTATTGAGTCGAATCCAGACCGCTGGGAGGCCACTAAACAAGATGTAAGTGGTCCACCTAGAGAGGCTTTCTGCGTTTGGAACAGCGAATATGTCTGATCGGGACGATCAGATTTAGGTGAAGGGCAGTGTGGCGAAAATGTGAAGCGAATGTCAGATGAAAGAGAGAAGCAAATAACTGCCATGTTCTAGAGCGTAAAACGAGAACGATTCAATTATTCTAGGTTTTCGTTGAGCGCAGCCGACAAGTATAAAAGGGCGACACAAAGCTGCGAAACTAATCAGTCGTAAAGTAAACGCGTTGGTGACTACACTACAGTGAAGTAGTAAGAAATAGTACATTGTGAAAGTTGTAATACAAGTGATTATAAATAGAGTAGTGTATTGTGAATTACTGAGTAATAAAAGGACGTTAAATAAATTCTTTATAAATATAGAAACTGCAAATTAAGTTGGTTGATTCAGCACAATCGTAACAATATGTATGTTTGTATGTGGAAAGGAGTTGACATGGAATTGTTTGTCAAGTGTTATTTCGATTGGCTGTTTAATTTTAATTGTTTCAAACTTGCTCCAAAAGTAATTTTGTTTGATTAGCTTTTAGTTCACTTAAATTTATTTCCAAAAAAATTTGTATTTTTTGTGAAAATATTGACACGAATTAAATATATATATATATTGTGACGGAAATCCCATATACGAAGAACAGATTGCATGAGTAGCAGTGTAAAGGCAATTCCCCGAAAAGGACAGAAAATAAATAAGCGGCAGTAAGATGCAAGTTGCCCTTACCAAGGACAAGCAAAAGGGTTGACAATGTAAAATCAATTCCCCGAAAAGGTTAGAAAATAAAGAAGCGGCAGTAAGATGCAAATTACCCTTACCAAGGACAAACAAAAGGGTAGACAGTGTAAAAAAAAATTCCAGGTTGTTAAGGATAAACGGAGCAGCTGCAGTTACCGCAGGCAAACGAATAATCAGCCTATCCTTAAGCACGTGAACAGAATGTTTGGGTCATCTACAGGTAAGAGCGGCAGCCACTATCACAAGACAAGACGAGTAGACAACTTAGTGAACTTAACATTGTGTGAGCTGTGTGTTTGAGAAACGGATAAGCTGTGTGAAGCAAAGAATAATTGTGTATCATAAAGAATTGTAAAATAAGCCATTGGCTATAGTAAAGAATTGTAATTATCAAAGACTTAATAAACGTTGAGTTAATTCCTGACGGTTGAGAGGCCAAACGAACAAATCTTGGGAGTTTTATTTATCAATACAGTAATCGGACTCGAATGATTTGGGAAATCATCGAGGGTAGCACGGAAAACGTTACAATTGGTGTCCGAAGTGGGATTGCTAAATAAATTGCGGACGAAAATCGAAAATGGTCAAGATTCAAGATTTGACGATACTTCCCCTTAAAAAAGAATTGGCGAAGTGAGGATTATCTTTAACCGGGAATAAGACTGAGCTACAATCACGGCTGCGGGAAGCTATGGAAGCAGAAGGCTTAGATTTGAGCCAGTATGAATTCCGCCGTGAGGTCGAAGAGCCATCCGCGAAAGAAATGGAGAAGCAAGAAGCTGTTGGCGCCGCAAAAGTGTCAGAGCAGTTAGCAACCAAGGTTGAGGAAAAGGCTTCTACGAGTATGGACATGAACACTTTACTGGCTGCAATTTCGTAAAAGTTGGATGCCAACATGTCACAAATGAATGCCAACATGTCACAAAAGTTGGATGAACAGAATGCCAAGTTGCTACAGAAGTTGGATGAACAGGGTACCAACATGTCACAAATGAATGCCCACATTTCACCGCAAATGCAAGACCAAGAAGCGCGTATTTCATCCCGGCTTATACAGCTTCAATAAATTGTTTTCAAAGAATGCGCAGAACTCAAAGAGAGACAGGACAAATTCGAGGAAAGGCAAAACAAAATAGAGGAGCTAATTGAGACCAAAGTCAACGAGTTGGAAGGTCGGCAAAGCAAAATAGAGGAGCTAATTTCGACCAAAGTTAGCGAATTGGAAGGTGGTGTCCACGATTTGCTTTTGAATCGTCCAAGCATTTCAATGAGAACCCCTAGCATAAAAGCGCCATCCTTTGACGGCACCATCCCTTTCACCATCTTTAAGCTCGAAAAGACGGATAGAGCAAATAACTGTAGCATGGAGGAGAAGTCAGCTGCACTATTCATGGCATTGAAGGGACCTGCAACGCAAATATTGCAGATAATTCCTGCATAAGACGCTATGGTAGCGAGCATAGAAGACAAATCTCTCAGTGAGATTGAGAGGCTAGCTCATTTGTGTTATGAAGATAGTCTTGGAGAATACATCGAGAGGATAAAAATTCAGAGGTTTATCAGAGGAATAAGGGACAATTATAGCAGGCGAGAGGCGTATGCGAATCCAAAGCCAACATTTGCGGAGACTGTCTCGTATGCTCAGACAAAGGAAACGGCCGCGCTTTTGTGTAGACCAGCGTGCAAAGTGAACTGTGCGAAGCTGGATAGTCCAGATGTGATGAAAGTAATCTGGGAAACGTCGAAACCCGCGAGACTGATGAGAACTAGGAGTTGTTACAACTGTAGAAGTCCAGGACGCTTCGCCCGCGACTGTAATATTGGTTCTACGAGACAAATCGATAACAAGGCGAGCAACGTTACTATCAGTGGATATGTGGATGGACATGAGCGAGTACTATCTGTGGATACGGGCGCGTCAAACTCCGTCATTCCATCCGACTTGATCACCAAGGAAATAAGTCCTTTGCATGGAGCTAAGTTGAAAACATTAACTGGTGAGCACGCCAGGGTTCTTAGAAGAGCCACTAGTAAAGTCACCATCGGGAATATGAGAGTATTACATGAGTTCCTAGTAGCGGAAATCTTAGATGAAGTCATAGTTGGTGTGGACTTTCTCCTTGGTCAAGGAATGAAGATCGACCTAAAGAAAAGAGTGATAGAGTATGGAAATATGCAGGTACCGCTAAGTATTGGCCACGATCATGCGTACAACAGAAATGCTGTGCCTCTGGTAAAGAACGAACAGCAGAAGGAAAAAACGTACGGAAATGGCAAGATGTCTCGTACCCTAATGAAGAAGTTGAGAGAGGTACGCAAAACTGTTAAGCAACGCCCGAAAGTTATGAGCAAAAAGGTAGAAGGATGTATTAAGGCGAAGAATCCTGAAAGCTTTGAGAAAGGAGATTTGGTAATGCTGCACGATTCTCCACGGAAGAAAATCTTGCACAGCAAGCGGGAAGGTCCATACAAAGTAATTGGACGAATAAATAGTACGAAGTATCGAATCCAGATCGTTGGAAAACCAAGAACCAAAATAAAAGCGGTTCACTTGGAAAGGCTTGCAGCGTTTGGAACAGCGAACAGCGAAAACGACACCAGTATTGGCTTTTCTGCTGGGTACAGGCCTTAAATTGTAAGAAAGTGGTTAGCGATTTGTAGAGATGCAGTAAATTACAAGTCAATTGTCCGCAACATGTTTCGAAGTAGATTGTGTTAATAATACACAACAAGAGCGTCAGAGTCGTGCTGTATTGGCAGCGATTTGCACGTCTAACTTGATTTATTTACTCAGAAAAATAGTTTGCAAGACTGATAAATCATAAAAGATATATATTACTGTTATGTAAACCCTGCAGAGGTGAAACTTGTTACCTGTTCGCAAGTCTGATATAAAATGAAAACTAAGGATAATGTTTGGAAACTTCGTACAGAACAGTATTTAGAAATTAAGGCCGTATCCAAATTCAAAACGCTACATTTTAAAGTGGTATAGATAAAATATTTAGCTTTATAATTTTTATAGGCTTTAGTAAATATTTGATAAGACCTTTGGTTATTTTTATTTCTTATACTACATTTATTTGACAAGATTTTGAACCAGTTAGGCAAATTGTTGAACACATTGATTGGCTACTTTTCTTCTTTATTTATTTAATTAATTCTTTTAGGCATTATAATGCCTTAATTTTTAGTTATGCTATTAGAGTTAGAAAACTCTTCTTTCAAAGAAACATAATAATGCTTCAGTAACACAAAAGCAAACAACTGATTAAGGTTAAATGGGGGTTTTATTGATTGTTTTCTAAAATTTTTTTGTTTGTAGCTTTGTTGGGTTTGTTGAGTAGACACAACCCTAGGTTATGTTACCATAGCTGATGATGCTATGAAATCAAGCCTAACATCATAAGTGATATTGGATAGTTTTTAAAAAATAAAAAATAAATATTTAGTTTTATTAATTAAGTATTCGACGTGAGATTCCCATGTCATTCTGTAGTCAAAATATATTCCTAAGTATTTACATTTTTCTAGTCTTGTTAATAAAGGGTGTTTTTTTATAGAGGTATAGAACATTAAGTTGGCATTACTTTTCAAGATGGCGACCGATTTAACAGCTCTCAAGTGATTTATTCTCAGTTTGGTTTGGCAATTCATCGTGAATAGACTCACGCCTAAACAACGCTTGCAAATAGTGCAATTTTATTTCGAAAATAATGGTTCTGTGTGGAAAACGTATCGCGCACTACGTCCGTTTTAGCGATGATTAGCGATGAAGCGCACTTCTTGTTGTACCGCTACGTCAACAAACAAAACTGCCGCATTTGGAGTGAAGGTAATCCTCAAGTGTATGTTGAAACACCGTTACATCCAGAAAAACTGACTGTTTGGTGCGCTTTAGGGGCTGGTGGAATCATTGGTCCGTATCATTGGACGTAGTGCGCGATACGTTTTCCGCACAGAATAAATCACTTGACAGCTGTTAAATCGGTCGCCATGTTGAAAAGTAATCCCAACTTAAAGTTCTATACCTCTATAAAAACAACCTATATTTTGTCATTGATCTTTATTTCAAGTAAATATGGAACAATATTTTCGGAGTCCCGAAAAGTCATCAATGCTATTTTTTTACATTTAAAGATAGTTTATTGAAAGCAAGCCATATGGAAATCGCATTTAGATAGTTATTCATTTGATTTTGAACCTCACTCCTATGGAAATTTGGAACAATATTTTTGGAGTTCCCAAAAGTCATAAATGCTATTTTTCCCACATTTAAAGACTGTTTATTAGTAGTAAGCCATATAGAAACCGCGTTGAGGTAGTTATTCATTTGATTTTCAATCTCACTCCTATGGATATTAGTGTATCATCATCTGCAAAAGATTAAACCCTCTGGCATGTTTGCTGATAAATGATTAAAGGTATGGTACTTTGAGGAAATCCAGTATTTATTTCGACAAAACTTCAGGTAATGCCACTAACTTTGACACGTTGAAATCTACTTGGATCTAAACCTGATTCCATATCTATGTAATTTGTGTAGTAGTATAGAATGACTAACTGTATCAAATGCTTTAGCAAGATAAAGGGATATCATATTACATTTTATTGTATGCTTTTGAATGAAATTTAGAAGTCTAGATTAAATAATTTTTTCATATATTTTTGCTATATTTGATATTTGCGATATTGGCCTATAATTAGTTAATTTATGTTTATCCTTCGACTTATAAATTGGTACAACATCAACATATTTTAGAACTTCGGGCCACACTAATTTTTCATTACATAGATTAAAAATATAAACTAGGGGAAAACGATGTATCTAGATAAAATTATCCAAGTCTTTACGTCAATGTTGTGAATTCGACCCATTTTTGGTTTTAAGTTTTGTATAATTGATGTTATTTCTCTTTTTGTAGTAGGAGCTATAAGAATAGTTCACAATATATATAATTGTTCAATGTTGGCAGAGAAAGTTCCGCACACTGCGGTTTACTAATAATTTCCTACGTTGCAGAAAATGAATTGAACTTATTAGCTATCTTATTTGAATCATTAATTTTAAGCTCATTTTCATCATATATGTAAGCAATTTCATTATTTTTTATTATATTCGCCTATTTGTGTCATTACTGTTTTCAACACTTGTTGTTGATCATATATTAATTGGCTTTTTTTGATAACTTTATCTAGAATTTTTACATAGCTTTTATATTCCGTTTCCGTTCCGTTTTGTCTTTACATGAGAAAATTATCCCAGAATTAACCCAGTTTTTCCGTGGATACGACTTATATTCATTTGTAGTTTTTTTCTTATCATATTTAAATAACTCAGCAGTTTTGTTAATTAAATTTGTAAGAGTATTTACTGCAGTATTAGGATCATCTATAGATAATATTGATAACCAGTTTGTTCTAGGAGCTATTTTCCCCATTTTATTATAATTTATATAGATTTGGGTATTATTGTCTAATGATTTAGATATTTTATATATGGAAATAAAAAGTGGGTAATGATCAGTAAATATATCTGATAGTTTAAAAGTTTTTGTATCAACAGAACTAGACTTTATGAATATATTATCTATACATGCACCTCTGCTATTATCATCAAGAGATGGTCTGGTAATAGATTGGAATCCAGGAGAGAAACTTTTTTCAAGCAGATTATTTAATTAATAGTAGGCGAGCGTCGTATCCATCACAGTTGTGATTGGGACCGTAATCGCGTGTATTTGTTCCGTGGTTGCAGATTGGGATGTGTCTTCTAGAAGTTCCGTCATTAATATCTCTCCTTTTTCCGCCTGCTGTGCCCATGTGAGCTCAACGACATCATTGTCTGACTTTTCGTATGGGTCGGAGCTCAGACCGTGCAGCATAGTGTGGTGGGGTTCTCCGCACCCCTTGCAGCGCATTAAGCTGGAGCACTTGCTTGCTGTGTGGTTCTTGGCGAGACAAGTTGTGCAGTATAGGTGGGCTCACATTGTTTTCAACCGTGCCTCCGGAGACATCTGCCGAAATTGTGGGTAAAGCCTTACCGGATGATTATCTAGGCATACGTAAAGTTATTGGTTTCTGACATCTTCTATAGGAGAAAGTGAAAAGGAAACAATAAAAGAAAAATATTATCAGTTTTCAAGCGGTAGAAGAACAAATTTGATGTATTAAAAATTAAGGTCGCTGTGTTTTGACGTCCACGATTCGGACATTTTGATCGATACCTGGATAGGTCTCTTCTTTCCTACCTAACCGCCACTCATTTGGGGGTAGATTTTCTTCCCGTACTATGACTAAGTCGTTGACTTCAATGTTTCTTTGTGAATGTTTCCATTTATTATATCGCTTTTGTAATTCAGTTACATATTCAGATTTCCATATTAGTCAGAAACTATAGTTATTACCTTTAATTTCTGCCATCGATTGACTAGAGGTATAGGATAATTTCTGGTTCTGCTTTCGAAAAATAGGAGCACCAAAGTCATGCATGTCGTCCGACGCCGGGCTTAGAGGGCGAGAATTCAGATATGCTGCTATCCTTGTTAACAACGTTGACATTTCTTCAAAGACTTCCCATATGAGGAACTTATCCAGGAATGGAGTGCCGGTTCCAATTTGCGAAGAGATTTGAGCTTGATATGGCATCGGGCCATATCCTAAGCGCAGCCTTGAAATCCCTTTTGATTTCTTTAGATGCTTTTACGAAATTAGTGCCATTATCCGAATATATGCGATTCGGCCAACCTCTGCTTGAGAGAAATCTCAAAAGTGCTGTCATGAGGGTAGAGGTAAATAAATGGCTTGTTGCTTCTAGCGTATAACTTTTGTTGAATAGCATACGACCGCATAAATAGGCTTTGATTTTGATGCGGGCTCTACCGCTGTAATTTTTGATATCGAATGGCCCAGTGAAATCAACTGCCGTTGTCGCGAACGGTTTAGTTAAGCAAGCAACGGCATTAGCTGTATTTGCTCATGTCAAATATAACAGAAATTTTACAATTAAGTAAGACCGTCCGAAAGAGGGTTTTAGCCCAAAACCAAATTTGGTGAATAAAATTGACAATTAGTTTGGCAAAGCGACAATTGATGGGCATAATAATTGGATAACGTTCGTTGTATGTTAAAAATAATGCATTAATTAACCTACCAACCACTCTTAAAAGTCCGGTTTCATCCATGAAAGGACTTATTGATAATATAGTGGACTTCTTCCTCAGAGGCTTATTGTTCTTCAGGTCATTATATTCACCGGTGGATTGCATCTTTGGTGTGATCTGTAAGAGTCATAGGTTGACAAAGTCTATTTCACCAGTCATAATTGTTGCAGGTTCTGGCCGCACTTTGTGCTTCGGGTTGATGCGTTTAAAAAACCGGAAAATTCGTACTATTATCAAATGAAAGAATTTCTGTATTGTGCACCCGAATATACTTAGTCTCGAGGGTAGTTTTAAAGTTCCCAAAACCTTTACTCGGGCAATTCGTGGAGTTTTGCATGAGCCACTTGGGTCCAGTTCACCATTTATTGCTTTTCCATAGCTCTTGAGTAGAAAGGCCCAGACTGGCTAGATCCGCAGGATTGTGTTTGCTTTCAACGTAATTCCAGTCTCCACCGAAGTTATTTGTGCGATTTTCGACACCTAATTAACTACAAATGTAGATCAAGAAAACGGAGGTTTGTTTAGCCAAGCGAGAACTATGGTAGAATCCGTCCGAAAGCCTTTGGTTGTTAATAGCTATGTAAGGTAAGATAAATTCCAGTATTCTTGACAAGAAGACCACTCCAGACATCTCTAATCTGCGTGTTGATATTGTTTCAAAGGAGCAACTTTGGCGAGAAGTATGTGAGTTTTCACTTGAATCCTTGCATCCTGCACTTGTAATTAGGGAGCGGTTCCGTATGCATTCTCTTAAGTGTCGCAGAAACCGTGAATTTGGATATGGCAGCTTGGAGAATAATTCACTCATCTTGGTATTTTAATTGATTTTATATGAGGATAATTCTCGATAAAGATTTTCTACTGGCTGAAGGAATTTTCTGTTAAGGGTTCATCCCAATCAGTTTTTTTTTCAAATTTGCAGTTAAGGACCAAATTTGCTGCGTTAGCAAATTATGGGGCCTAACCAGCCAGCAGTATTAAATAATTTTGCGATCATGGACAGAACGTCTCGTTTAGTAAACGAATCTTTATTGTCCAAAGGTTTGGTCTGAAAGAAAAATTGATCCGTTTTGGCATGACAATAGATTAAAAATGTTTTAGCCTCACTGATATTATCGATTTTTAGGAAACCTGATATAGAAAGTGGGTTTTGGGCAGACCTGATAAGATCTGTTTATCAATGGAAGTCCACTTTCTTAGTTGAAGTCCTGCTGAACTCAATATTTGAATAAGCTGAGACCTAATTAAAGTAAGTAAGAACAGTTGAAGAATTTTGTGATTTTTCATGCGGAATGGGGCCGGTTCATGGCCGAGTTCGTTATGCTATAAGTGAACTGAGAACATTCGGTTTAACTCCACTTGACATTACTTTTGAGTATAGATCTCCGCCTACTAATATTTTAATTTGTTGACTCTTATAAAAATGATTATCTGCTTAAGGAAAAGACATCAGCTTAGAAAGTACCAACGTATCCACTTTAATCCTGAGAATTCTATTTAGTGCAGAACGAATTTTAGTAGGACACACTATATGTACGTTGCCGGAAACGGCATCATTCAAACCTGATACATGAGCGCTGTGGCTGTGCAATTATTGCGATAAATCGTTATCACAGCAGTTTCTAAGAGCATACTTTGTTTTCCCGAAGTACTGCTCGTTACATTGGCCTTGATGGACACCGTGTGGCTCTTGGTAGACATCTGTTGGTCTTTGGATGTAAATGGTCCTTTCTTCGCTTGCTATTTATGAAGCATAGTATGATGCTGTTTTGAGGCAAATATGAAATTTTCTTGCCGTAATAATTCGCTTATTAGGATTCATTTTCTGAAATTCTGGGTAGGTTTTAAGAACGTGTGTTTCTGAAGAACACAATTTACATTTCATTCCTTTCGATTTGGTGGTGCACATTTATCCGTCTGAATGGGTAATTATTTTGAGATGGGGCGATTTGATTCTTTGGACTACCACATGTTGAGGACTAGATCTCTGGGATCAGACGATGTCTCAAGCGTTTGAAAACGTTTTGTATGGAAATTATATAAGTCGATTCACTTCGGACCTTCTGTTTTTGTTTCAAAAGTTTGTTCCCAGAGAGCTAAAGTGTTTCCTGGGAGCCTCACAGAACATAATAACGTAAAAATGGCAACTCCGCTATGAGCATCAATGCCTTGAATCTGAAGCGCAATAATACAGCTGTTGATGTCCCGCTCGTTTTTCCAGCGCTGCTCCTGATTCTGTCGGGATATACGGAAGGTTGAATAGATCCTTTAACTTTCCAAGCTACAGGGTATCCATTATGAGTGAGTGGGGCCTTTTTCAATATTTCCAAGCACTTCACGAGTTTTCTGAATAAGGTGGGCAAGTTTTACCACTGGAGACATTCTTTCCTTAGTCGCATGATGGCATATTAATGCTCGGCATTTCTGGTAGTAGTAGAACTAGAATTTTGAGGTTGTGGATGTATTCACCCATTAACACTGTAGCATTTTCCATACTTTACATAATCATTTCTATTGCAGCTCCGTAATCTGTAGATGATGCATTGGCATCGACAGACAGGCTCGATATTCTGACTTTACCTCTGCCCATAACGACTTAAATTCCTCTTGTTGAAATTCTAGATTGAAAGCCGAATAGCTTGTAACCGTAAAAGTTGTGGTTTCTTCGAATTCTAGCAATGCATCAGCAGCTTGAAGAAATTTATTTAGTTTAGCCATGTTAACAAAAATTTATTTTATATTGTAAGAAATAACGATTGATTTTGACTGATAGCAGCCGAAAACCCCTCAAGGGAATATTTAATTAGAATAGGTAATTATTGTGTTTACGACCGCGTAAGCCCAAAAAATTTTTAATTTTTTTGTTTGTTTGTTAAGATATAAAAAGATGGTATAACTTGAAATTTTATTACTAATTAGATTTGTATTGCCTGATATCGGCGATCAATGCGCAACGTATTCTCAGAATTAATTAATTTTATCCATTAAGAACCATTCAACCCCATGCACTTAGTTTGTGTTGTTTCGAATTAAGAATCCCAAAAAAGTTTATTATATTATTCACTACTAATAAAAATGAATTTAATTATATAATTAATAATTATTAATTTTTCCTTTTTTCAAAATGAAAATATTTGAAGTTATAAAGAGTTTTGACTCTATGTGCACCGCTATGCTATATATTATGTTAATAAAATCAAAATATTTGGACATCACTACTCACTGCACAGCAATGAAAATCCTATTATTATTTTATTTTCTTTTGTAGGTCTCACTTTAAAATATATATCAATACGTATAATTTGTATGGGGCTATCTTTTTTTATTTATTAAAAAAGTATTGTACAAAAAAATTTTAATTTAGACAAAAGAAGCGGCAGTATGATGTAAATTGCCCGTACTAAGGACAAACAAAGGGTCGTTAAGTATAAAAGTAGCGGCAGCAGCTACTGCAGGCAATCGAGTTGAAGACTCAGTAGTAATAACACTGATGCAAACTAAAGCGAATAATAATTGTTGATAAAGATTTGTAAATTAAACCATTGTGTATAGAGAAGAAAATTTTAATTACTGTATAACAAAATAAGTATTATCCTGACGATTGAGAGGCCAAACGAACAAATCTTGGACTATGATTTAGCAATCTAGTGATCGGACTCGAAGGATTTGGGAAATCATCGAGGGTAGCAAAGAAAAACGTTCCAATGTGTATTATGCAAATGCGAGTGGTATATTTCCTTTTTGTGGTTACAAATAAGTACCACTTGTACTTACTTGCATAATATGCTTTACATTTATTTGTAAATCACTCTATCGAGTGTCAATATTATATGTACCTGCAGTGGCGGACAAAAGTCTACATACACCCCCTGTTTTCGTTGAATTGAAAGTCCAAAAAGTATATTAGAAAATTTAACGATACAGTTTATTTCAACTATTTTCCCCTATCATAAAAAAACCAACAAAAAACAAAAAGCGTCAATCCAGCATTGGCATAAGTCTACAAAGAGTACATACATAACTTACCTTAGCACAAAAACTTTAGTTAATATCAGGTAACATGATCTTTTTAGTATTAAGTTGGTCCACCGTTTGCATCAATAACAGCTTGAAACCATCGTGGCATCGAAGCTACTAAATTTGTCAATTCTGAAGGAGTAACACTGTCCCAAACTTCAATAAGACGTTCTTTGAGTAATGCTGAGCTGGAAATCTGAACAAGTCTGGGCTTTGAAGTGGTGCAGCATGATAAATCAACCAATCCTTAATAATATGGGCCGTGTGATTTGGAACGTTATCCTATTGAAAGATATAACCTGCGCCAAACCCCAAACAGCCCACAGAAGGCTTCAGATTAGCTTCCAACAATGATTTATGTTTGAACCGATCCATACTACCACTCCAGATGCCGCAACCGCTCCCCGCCACCATACTTCACTGTTGGTATTATATTTTTGGCGTTAAGTGCGGTATTTTCTTTCCTCCAAACTTTTGCTCTTCCATCGTTGCCGAATATATTGAACTTCGATTTGTCTGTAAACAAAACTTTTTGGCAAAAAACCATTCCCTTGCCTAAATGTGCTTTAGCTAACTCCAAGCGAAGTTTACGGTTTTTTTTTTCAGAAATAAGAGGCTTTTTGCGTGGCGTTCTACTGTGTCTGCCGTTATCATTCAGAGCTCTTCGAGTTGTTCTTGGATGAACAAACTTTCTTGATGAGCTTACGATGTTTTCGGCTAATTTTGGAGCAGTAACTTTACTGCGGCCGCGATAGCCGAGTGGTTAGCATTGCGTACTGATATTCGGAAGGCCTGGGTTCGAATCCAGGTTCGAGCAACATCCAAAACGATAGAAAACAAAAATTTTCTAATTGCGGTCGCCCCTCGGCAGGGAATGTCAAACCATCCGAGTGTATTTCTGGCATGAAATAAAGCTCCTCATAAAAATCCATCAGCCGTTCGGAGGCGGCTTAGAATAAACTGTAGGCCCCTCCATTTGTTGGTAAAAACATCAAGACGCAAAACCCCAAATTGGAGGAGGAGCTCAGCCAAAAATTGCTTCAGCGCTTACAAAGCGCCAAATATATATATAAAGGGTGTTTTTTTATAGAGGTATAGAACTTTAAGTTGCAATAAAACAACGATGGATTATTCGATTGACATGAATTTTATTTATCCGAAAGATAATCTTGTGGCATTACAATTTAAATATGATTTCTGGCATATGACCGCCACGGCTGGCGCAGATGTAGTCCAATCTGGACGTCCAATTTTCGATGACTTTTTCCAACATTTGTGGCCGTATATCAGCAATAACACAGCGAATGTTGTCTTCCAAATGGTCAAGCGTTTGTGGCTTATCCGCATAGACCAATGACTTCACATAGACCCACAGAAAGTAGAATAGCGGTGTTAAATCACAAGATCTTGGAGGCCAATTCACAGGTCCAAAACGTGAAATTGGGCGGTCACCAAACGTGTCTTTCAATAAATCTATTGTGGGAGGAGCTGTGAGACATGTTGCGCCGTCTTGTTGAAACCACATCTCCTGGACATCATGGTTATTCAATTCAGGAATGAAAAAGTTAGTAATCATGGCTCTATACCGATCACCGTTGACTGTAACGTTCTGGCCACCATCGTTTTTGAAGAAGTACGGACCAATGGACAAACGGACCCATTAAGCGCACCAAACAGTCAGTTTTTCTGGATGTAACGGCGTTTCAACATATACTTGAGGATTACCTTCACTCCAAATGCGGCTGTTTTGTTTGTTGACGTAGTCATTCAACCAGATGTGCACTTCATCGCTAATCATCGCTAAAATGGACGTAGTGCGCGATACGTTTTCCGCACAGAACCATTATTTTCGAAATAAAATTGCACTATTTGCAAGCGTTGTTTAGGCGTAAGTCTACTCATGATGAATTGCCAAGCCAAACTGAGAATAAATCACTTAACACCTGTTAAATCGGTCGCCATCTTGAAAAGTAATGTTAACTTAAAGTTCTATACCTCTATAAAAAACACGCTTTATATATATAACTTTACTTCACTTCCTTCAGAATAAAATTGATGTCTCTTCGAGTTAGTTTCTTTGGGCGGCCAACACGCGGCTTATTTTCGGGGCATACTTTTTTTTTCAAAGTATTTTACAATGGTCTGTACTGTTAATGGATTTAAGTTTAAATTATTGAAATTTCAACATACGATTAATTCTCTTTTCTGTGCTGAATAACAAAGTTTCTTAAGTCAATGGATATTTCTTTTCGCGGTGCCATTAATGATGCTAATGTGTTTAAACCACAACTAAATTCAATACTAACAAGTTAGAAAACATAATTTAAAAAATAGTAAAAAAGTACCTAACCGCCATAAGAACACATCATATCGACGTACTTGCTAGTAAATGCGTGGCGTATGAAGACTTTTGTCAAGGACAATTTTGCGTTTTTAGCAAAATGTTTTATTGTTTTATTTTATGTTAGAGAATTGATTTGTTTTAATACATGTGCATACGAGACACATTTCTCACTCCATGAATAAATAAATATGCAAAGTTGTCATATTTCGGGCTCAGAGAATCCTCAAATAATTGAAGAGAGTCATTACAGCCAAAAAAAACTTTATGTCTGATGAGCTCTTTGGTCCGGAGGTGTGATTCGATCTTATTTCTTTGAAAATGATAGCGGTGAGACTGTCACTGTCAATTCGGATCATTATGGTTTTTTGGTCTGTAATTGAAGAACACGACTTGGACAATATGTATTTCCAACAAGACGGTGACACATGCCAGACAACACGAGCGAATATGGATTTATTGCGAGAGAAATTTCCCTGCCGCGTAATCTCTCGTTTTGGAGATGTCAATTGGCCACCGAGATCGTGGGTTGGACACCATTGGACTTTTTTGTGGGGCTACGCCAAAACCCGTGTTTATGCAGATAAACCTTTAACTCTTAGCACTTGAAAACCAGCATTCGTCAAGTAATGGCTGAGATACCGCCCAATATCTGCCAAAAATTGGTCAAAAATTACCTCAAACCGATCGAAGTTTGAAAAAATTCAAGGGGCGGTTAATTGAATGATGTATTGTTTCAAGTGTCAAGGTTGAAATTAAAAAAAAGGAATTATTTGAAATTAATTTATTAATACTAAAATTTTAATTAAGTAATTGTACTTAACTTTGAAATTGTATAAGTCTTTTTTGAGGTCTTGTTGTTAGATAGAGATAGAAAGTCATTTAAAAAACGTCAGCAGCAAGCGATTCATTTTTGAGCTATAGTTTCTTTATCAAAATTGCTAAATATTATCTGTGGAAATCTTACATATGTACATATATAAAATTGGAGCTTTGTTGAAATTTTGCTCTTTAAGAACGATAATGAACTATATTAAATTAAGAAATGTTACCGTTACATACCATATTTTTAATGAAATAGCCAAAAAATAAGTTCTTCGGTAAGTAAAAAAACTACTTAATAAATAACTACCAGCTAAGAGAGAATAATTAAAGTCTAACAAATCTTGTGGCAATTTTGTTTATTCAGAGCGGATTTTGTTTAATAGTAAAGCAGCTTTTTTTTTAAATATCTCCATCTTATATGGTTTCAAATAATGCTTCATAAAAAACTATGTAATTTCAAAGCAAAAATTCATAGTCATAGCGACCTTGAAAATGGATCTGGTAGTATTTTTGATTAATGAAACCGGCAGCTTATAAAATGTATGTATTAAACTAGTTCGCTTATTAATATATGTAACTTAGAACTGAGAATATAAGTAAAGTTACAATATCTTTGGGGGAGTTTTGAATCGTCCGGCAAACGTTACGGCTCACGAGAATTGCCTGGCAGTTGGAATTAACCTCTGTCATACCTTTTGAAACTTACACAAAAATCAGCTCTTAGGATTTAAGAAAATTAGGTTTAATTTTTACATACCTTAAGTGCCAGATATCTCGAAAGCTATCTAACAATTCATAGTAGCATGTATATATTCTGTAGGAGTACTTACTATCACTGATTTGTCCAATAAATTTCATCACTAAAAAAATAAGTAATGTATATGTAAATGCTAGGTGCATTTTTCAAACCGGAGGGAAGTCTGCAAAATTCGTATTTTCCGTTACCTACGGAAAATGCAGTTTTTTCCCTATCCCGTTCTGCAAGTGTTATTTGGTGGAATCCTGACTTAAGGTCAATCGTTTTAAAATATTTAGCTTTTCCTAAATTTGATAGTATGACGGATACGTTTGGAGTAGGATATTTGTCGTCAATTGTTTTTTGGTTCAATTTGCTAAAGTCTATAACGAGCCGCTTCTTTGTGTTTCCATGCTCATCTGTCCCTTTTTTATAAACAACCCATATCGGGTTGTTATAAAGCGATCTCGATGGCCTTATTATGTCATTTTTCAATAAATCGCGAATCTCTGAATTAACAAAGTCTGCCACACTCATTGGGTATGGGTAAAGTTTTGAATATATTGGGTCGCTATTTTCAGTGCGAATAGTAGCGATAATATTCGTATTATACGGAAGTGATTCGTTAGATTCGGAAAATACCCCAACTAAATCTTTTAACATTTTTTGAAATTAATTTTTTACATTTTGTGGAACTTCTATGTCTTCTACTTGTGTGAAATTTACATTGGCACACTTTAAAAATTTTATTGTTTCCGATCCTGTATCGGTAACTAATTTTCCCTTCTTAAAATCTAGTTTAACCCTTTTATGCGTTAGCAAATCAAGGCCAATTCTACCGACAAAAGTAGAAAGTGACGGAAGTATAAAAAACGTTGCATTAGTGCCAAATATGTTGACAATACACTTTTCCTGTATTCTATTGCAACCATTGATTGATTTCACTGAAAAAGGTTTTTCTACTGATGTTAAATGTTTAAGCATCGGTAGAGGTTTTATATAGTTCTTTGATGCCCCTGTATCTATGAGTAATTTAATTTCATTCCCTGCTATTGTCCTTTTAATGAAGGGTAGCAGGGAGCTTCGACTAAAAAATTAATTTGATCCTGTTCAGCAAGGTCGTCGAAAGTATTTGAGCTTTCTGAAGCTGCCATTTCTTGGTATGTTTTATCCTCTTCATGATGTGAGGTGAGGTGATTAATTCTTTGTTGTTTTGGTCCTGTAAATCTTCCAGATCCATTGTGCGGTCTTTTAGCTGTTTGTCCGTATTCTTGATTTTGAAGATTTAGGAACGGGTTTCTTGTAAAAGTATTATTAGGATGCTGCTGTGTAGGTTCTCTGTAGCGCCGTGAAGAGTCAATATCCATCGGTTGGACCGGTTCAAACCGTGGCGGAAATTTGTGAGGAAGGTTCTGTGTGTATGTTTTATTTGGTTCGTGTCATTACCTATTCCTCTTCCACCTGCACTCCTATCTTTAAATTGTTTATTGAATTGTTTATTAATTTCTATATTTTTAACTTTGTCTTCTAAAGTCCTTGCGTAATTGCTTGCGAAAAGATATCGTTCGTGATTGGATTCTACTTCTTGTGCTAGGGCTAGGGCAGAAGGTAAGTCGTTTGGATGGGCCGAAAAGAGTACATCGCAAAGTGTTTTTTTCGTTCCTGATATGAACACCCGCAATGCGTCCATTCTGTATTTTTCATTAAGAGAGGTTGCTACGGTTTTTTCGTATGTCATTATTGTCTTATTTGTAAATAGCGTCAGTTTCCTTTCGACTTCGTCATAATATTGTAGAAGCGTCATATTACCTTGGCGGAGAGTTGATAGCTCTTGCTTTATCAAACAAATCGGCCGTTTGTCTGAATATGTGAAGTCAAGACGACTGATAATTGCTTTGAAATTGAGAACTATGTTAAAAGATGCAAGCACCATGTCGGCTGGGCCCTTTATTTTGTTTCTAATGATGGCAAGAGCTTGATAATGCTTGCTGATACCTTCGAAATTTTCAAAAATTTTGTAAGCGGTGTGTGCCGCTTGTCGCCATGAGACGTAATTTTCGTGCTTTCTCTCAAAATCTGGTAGCGATTTTATCATATTTCTATTTCAGGCGTTTCATAATTTTTGTTCGAAATTTTCCCTTTGCACTGCCAGGGTAGAACTGACTGCACTTTCGATTAATGTTTTTAACTGTTCAGCTTCTAAATCCATTTTACTATTTCTTGCTTCCCACCAGTTTTCCTGATTGTCCCTATTGCAATACTTTTTTCTATCAACACTTATTCTTTAAAGCTTCTCAAAAAGATTATCCAGATCACTCATAAGTAAATCGTACTCTTGCAAAGATTTACAAATTTTTAAGAAAATTTACTATTTCCACTTAGAAAATTTACTATTAACTTATATTAGAAAGTTATGTTAATGAACTATTTTCGCCTTCTATTTCTTCCTTGATTGTTGTTTGATGCTTCCTCGGCTTCTGTTTTTCCTTGATTGTTGCGTGCGGCTGTCTTTCTTTCTGCCGAATGTTCATGAAGTTTTTTTATATTATTATATTTTTATTTTTAAAATTCTCGGTTACTTGTTCACCGTTTCCCCTTTGTAGCCAATTATTTATAAATAATTGTTAAATGGTTTGTTTTCTTTTCAATTTATATTTAATTGAATTATATCTTCGGTGTCTTAATTTTATAAAATTATTTAAGCGGTGTCTTGCACCCGCGAGTTCTGTTAAGAAACTGAAACTTAAAGCTAAGCTAAACACTAAGGAAGAGTCGGTCGCCGTTGGCATACGTGACTGCTTAAAGGTGTTAGGTTACAGTTAGGTTCCCACCGGAAGAACTGCAGACGCTGACGTTTGTAGTTTTCTAGTCAGCGCGAGAAACTTTCTTTGCTGACTCTGGCCACGCGCGGACTTAGGGCTGTAGAGTTGCTCGTGTTAGCTTATATATGTAAAAAGTGAAAACATCCCTTATAATTTGCATTGAAAATGTGTTGTCTTAAAAGCAGGGCTTAATACTAATATTCTACAGAAAGAATTGAGAGAGCTACATGCTCATGTGAGACAGCGAACTCAAATTATGAGTGACAAAATGACGGCCAAGTTGATAAGGCGATAATTAAATAGCTAAACAACGCAGTGCATCGAATTCAGACCGTTAGGACGCCAAGATACAAGATGAAAGTGGTCCACCTAGAGACACATGGAACAGCAAATTTATCTCATCGAGATGATCAGACTTAGGTGGAGGGCAATGTGGAGAAAATGAGAAACGAATGTCAGACGAAAAAGAGAAGCCGATAACTGGCATGTTCTATAGCATGAATTATGATAAATGGCTAAACAACGCAGTGTGTCGAATTCAGACCGTTGGGAGGCCAAGATACAAGATGATAGTGGTCCACCTAGAGACACATGGAACAGCAAATTTATTTGATTTGCAAAGCGAACTCGTTATTGATAACACTAATTCCGTAAATTGGGAAGCGCATTGTTAGTTATTGAATAATAAATAAACGTTGAGTAATTTCTCTAGAATTAAAAATATGCAAGCATAGTTAGCGACTTTTATTAAACAATCAAGTGATCGGACCCGAAGGATTTCAGAAAACTATCGAAACCAATTCCTATTAAAAAACTACACCTACATATTTGTTTTTACATTACAAAAGGCTACTGCGATCTTGTTGTATTAGGTTACAAATATTTTTTATTCTCAATTGAGATAAACATAACCAAACGCCCATAACTGGATAACAGATTTGCAGATTTTGACTTGAATTCATATTTACATATTTACCGCTAATAATTGTTCTCTAACATATATAGTGGTGCAAACAAAATAAAGTCCAAACAGAAGAGTATTGTCCAGCATTACAATTTTGAATTTTCCTATCAAATTGAATTTATTTTCCGTTAAATTGTAGGAAAATAAAAGTAAACTTTGCTTATGCGATCAACGCCGTCAGCAGAATTATATTATCAGCAGAAATATATTATCTAATACGATTTTTCAGGCAATTCAGATATGCATTTTAGTCAAATGGAATGAAAAATAACACAAAGTGAATAATAATGCGGAATTCTAAAATTTGCAATACAAATTTTTTTTCCTATTTGGTTAAAACACTGTACAATCGCAATATGATGTAAATTTACGTTTTTTGATTTGATTCTCAACATAATGATTCTTTGCCACTGTGTCGAATAACAAAGTAAGCAAATAGGAATAAATTATAAATATAAGTTATTTAGCATAAAGAAAAAAAATTATTAATTTAACAAAGGAGATATCATAAACGATGAGATATGGCAAATAATTACAAATATTGTTTTAAAATGGAACGATTTTCCGTCATTTCTTGTCAATTTTGGTTTTTCGCCATACCGGTTTCGGCGTTCCGCCATCTTCAATGCCGAGTTAGAACGAAACTAGGCATTGAAGATGGCGGAACGCCGAAACCGGTTTGTCGAAAAACCAAAATTGACAAGAAATGACGGAAAATCGTTCCATTTTAAAACATCTTACCACCCTGTCGGAAGATCAAAACAACAAAAGGAATCAATAACAAATATCTTGAAGGATATAGACGGAAATATTGCTGATGTAGTACAATTCAACGCGGCACAGCTATAATCACTGCTCAAACTTAAGGCCTTTATTTTTAATCGATTAGGATAGTTCTGCTGTATTAAACTTTTAGCTAAAAAGTTTGGGAGCTTAACCAGATAACCTTAACGAATAATTTTTGCGCAGTTTTTCTATCCCTTCTGTTACGGTGTTGTGATTTGCAGAGTTTTTTACGTACTGTCTAGACTAGAATTAGATACTGAGCAGTCTTTCCAAGTCAGTCTTCGATCCAATATAACTCCCAAGTAAGTAACGAATTCTTTCAGTAGTATTATATTAACATTTATGGAGATTGAAAGGCATAAGTATTTTTTAAGGTAAATGTTACTTGTATAAACTTAGACTCGTTGAATTCAATTTTCCATGTAGTTAGCCATTCTTCGAATATTTTTATATGTGCCGAAAATGCAAATCTACTGTCGGATGAAAGAGAGAAACCGTTATCTGGCATATTCTAAAGTTTGAATCGAGAACACTTCGATCTTTCCAGGTTAATTGCTAGCATGTTCTAAAGTGTTATCGAGAACAATTCGATCTTTCCAGTTGCAAAAAATCGATTAGTATAAAGGGCGAATCACAGCTGCAAAGCTAGGCAGTCGTAAAGTGAACTCATACATACAGTACATAAATTATAAATTTATTTAATGTATGTATATTCAAGTGTAGCATACAAAATTGGTTTGGGAAGAATTGTTTTCTATGGTTGCCCGAGGTTGTGGAGCAAGGATATTGTTTAAGATCTTTTTATTCCCCTTATATTTTAAAGAAACATGTATTGTATCTCACCGCAATTAATAAATTTTTTAGACTCAGAAGTCGGATTTGCTTTCATACGGTCTCTTGAGCCTTGTAAGTCTCCTCAAATCACATCACGGCTAATCTTTTACTACATTTTAGTTGGAAGGTATAGAATGTTTTCTTATCCTTCTCGAAATTACTTTTCATATTGCGAAAGCAATCTTCTCTGTATATTAGAATTTGTACTTCCGAGGCAGGGTGATAGGTATCCTCTGGTAGAACAACATCGCACCGAATCACAGAAAATTTTGAAATGCTGTCAATATACACTAAATCCAGGATTTCATGAAATTTGTTTGGTACTAAATTCATTTGGTTAAGACAAAACTCAGACATTTTCTCTAAGAACTTGGTAAAAAATGGTCGAGTACAAACGGGAGTGATGTTATCGCCAATTTATTTCCATGATATATAAGGCAGATTGAAATCTCCCAAGACCATAATTGATTAAGAATCTTTCATCAATGAAGTAATACTTTCAAATGATTAGTGGAGATATTTTATGTGCTAACCTTTTTTTACCTCAAAATGGTTCATTGAATATTTGTTTGGTTGTCTTTTGGTTTGGTTTTCACCACTACAATTGTACGATTGCGCCTCATTATCACTACAATCGCATAACTAATTTTTTGTCCTATGTGATAATTTCTGTAGTAAGAGAAGGAACTCACTTGAAACTTTGGTATTAAAGAAAAAGACGTACGTCCTCCGAATCGTAGCTTCTCTTTAGGACGACCGATTTTAGGTCCAGTGGAAGGTTTCATAGCAATCATAATGATATTTAGCTACCGGAGCAACTAAATCATATTCAATTCGAGTCGAGCAAAAACAGCTTTTACTGTAGCATCGTCACGATTCCGAGCTATTACTATATTGAATCTTTAAATTGAAGTGTACTTATTTCACGCATTCGAAGGCGAATATCTAAGGGTTTCTTTTGTCATATTCTTCATTCAATTCCTGGCCACAAAATATGCATTGTTTTTTTAAAACAAAAAGCTGATTCACCGGAATGTAATCTAGATCGAGTAAGACTTTTTGTGGATGTACTGGCTTCTTGTTCTTCACGTTGTCTTTTATTAGCTGCAGCAAAAGAAGACTTTCGAGTATAATTTTTACGATAATTTTCATGTATTGTCACAGATTTCTGATTTTTAAGATATTCCGAAGATTCATCTGCTCTTTCGATACTTGCACCAATTAATGTCTTCATACCACGTTCAACAGTAACAACTTATAGGCCTACTGGAGAAACCACGCGCTAAGTACACTAATTCATAAGTGGCGTGAAAACGTGTTTATATTACGTTTATTTAACGATTACAACTTTTACAACTTTTTGAATCGCTATATCTCAAAAACGGTGGCTCGTAGGAAAATAAGTATTCATATATAATAAATAATTTTATGACCTACATTTTTGTCTGAGCAAATGTTGTGATAAAACTGACCGTTTTGCGTCGCGAAACCTTTGACCTTTGAGATGGGGAACTTTCAAATTTTTTTTATCGTATTTTAAACAATTTAACCGATTTTCAGCTTGGTGGGAATTTATGTCGCTTTACTCTTATTCTTTGGTCTAATGAGACCGGACTAATTTACCGATTTCTTATTTTGTACTTATATTTTTTTAAATGATAAATTAAAGTTAATAAATTATGTCCTAATATTGGAATCAATTCTTTTTAAAACATATTTAATTATTTTTGGAAGCATATATCAAAATAAATAAACATAACAAATTAATCCATACGTTTATAAGTAAGCAAGCAAAAAGCGTACACATCCAGCAAAAAATACTATTACCATGACAACGCTTTTAATGACCGCTAGTTTAAATTGCAAAAAACGCACAAATCTCCCTTCGCGCGACTCTTCCGCAAACCAAAGTGCCAAAAATTAGAAGTTGAAGAATTTTGTGTCTTCACTTTAAAATTGTAAAACGCACTCTGGATAATCCGAACTGAGTTCTTTACATTTGTTAAACGAATGTTTAAAAAAAGTACCTGATTACTTATAAATATAATCATAGATAGAAATCAATGAGCAATTACTTATGTAAAAGTAATGTAGCTAGAACACACTGCGTGGTTCAAATGTGATGTGCATGTTCGGGGTACTCAAAGTTCACTGTACCTGAAGTTCTACACCAAAACGCGAAAAATAAAATAAATGACACAAAAATCAAACGTTCTGGAATGTTTAATTAGCATTTTACCATCCTGGCTTGAGGACAGGCCACGCGGGAAGGCAAGGAGTTGCTTGCTGGGCAATATATGAGCTAATAGGCACATCAAATTTAGCATCAAGATACCAATTTGCGTCATTTTACAGACGAATTGAGTTTTATTCAGTCACAAGAATTGAATAAATGCGAATGCCCTTCCTTTATTCAACCCCCATTCACAAACATCTTCTCCGCGACCATGACGAAATATGCAAAAATTAAAAATTAAAGTTGAGCTGAAGCGAGGACAAATGCATTCAAAGGTCCTTGTATATTTAGGAAAAACGCATACATACAAAAGGGCATGCCAACTTCTTTCCTTTGTACCCCGTCATCCGCAAGCATTCTTGACGACGTTTGAAAAATTTACCAATTTAATAAAATTGAAATGCGCTTCATATTGAGGAAACAGTCGAACAGCAAACGATGGTAGATTTTGTATGGTTTGCTTCATTTCGGTGGTTGACTATTTGACTTTTTGCCAAAAGATTTTTTGTTGTGGTTGCTTTTGGATCACATTTCACGACCATGATTTTTGTCACCGTCGCGAAGAAGCAACTTATAGGCATGAGTATGTGTTGCATGTGTGCGGTGGTATATATGAATAAACGCACTTTGCTTTGTTGTACGGCGCTTGCGTCTGTGAATAAAAATGTTATTGTTGCATTCGATTTGAGTTTTGGACGACAGAAGCAAAGAATAATTTCGAGGGATGGAGTATTCGAAGTATGTATGTATACGCTTACATGCAAATAATGTGTTTGTACATGTATATACAGACTTCTTGACGTAGGTCATTATTTTCGATAGTGTATGTACATATGTGATTTTAAAGGGTGATCCTTTTCGGGGTTCCCTATATTTTTAACAAAAAAAAAACAGAAAATTCAAATTTAGTGGGGAATGTTTATAATCATTCGAAAGAACATTCTTTAGAATTTATTTTTAAAGATTCTTTCAATTGTTGACCGAGACTACGCCTCAGATGGTCCATCCGTTGAGTCCAATTTTCAATGACTTGTTCGAGAATTTCGACTGGTAACGTGTGATGTTTTGCTCCAAGGCCTGCATCCAAGCGGGATTGTCCGCATTGACTTTAGACTTTACATATCCCCACAGGAAAAAGTCTAACGGTGCGATATCACACGATCTTGGTGGCCCAAAACGTGAAATTATCTACTTACCGAAGTGTTCTCTCAATAAGTTCATTGATTGATGCGATGTTTGGGAAGTGGCGCCATCTTGCTGAAACCAAATGTCGCGAGATCACAGCTTCAATTTCAGGCATCAAATAGCCGGTTATCATGGCAGGACCACGGTCGGCATTGATGGTTACGTTCTCAACGGCATCTTTTTTGAAGAAATATGGACCGATGTTTACACCGACCCACAAACCACACCAAACCGTTGTTTTCTTTGGATGAAATGTCAGGTCTTGAATCTCTTCAGGTTGCTTTTCGTCCCAAATGTGGCAATTTCGCTTGTTTACACACCCATTGAGCCAGAAATGGGCCTCATCGTTGAACAAAATCTGGCTCGAAAACGTCGGATCTTCTTGGAACTTTTCAAGAGCCCATAGAGCGAAGCGATGTCGCTTGGAAAGGTCGAGCGGATTCAGTTCTTGCCCAAGCTGTATTTTGTACGCTTTCCATTTAAGATCTCGACGTAAAATGCTCCAAGTCCTTCCATACTCAGTCCGAGTTGCTGCGAACGACGCTGAATCGGCTCTCAACGGTCTTCGTGTACACTTTCAGCTACGGCCGCTATAGTTTCTTCACCACGTGCTGGAAGTGGTCTGTTCGGTCGAATATTATTCAACAATGAATGATGGGTGATGGTGTTTAGAATAGTGATAGAAATATTTTCTATCAGATAAAATGGAAATTTAAAAATGGTATGAAATGTATTTTTTTTGGCTTTGGAGGCATATATTAAAAAGTAAACAAATCAAATTCCATCCAGTCATCTTACCATTAATATGTATGCATTTATGAGCGTACAGATACATGCATTTATATATAAGCGTAAAAAAACGTCCGCGGCCGCATATAAACATTCATATACATTACGGGTATTCGCTTTATCTAGCAAATTCATACTACGCAAATATTTCCTATGGAATTATGCTAGAGTTCGAGAGCAACCCCGTTGCAAAATTTTGACACATTCAAGTGAAACAATAACAACCGCACAGGGTTACTTTTCCCTCACAGGGTTGCATTTTCCTTCTTGCTAGCTGTGGGAAATAAATATACACAGGATTTGGTATAGGATATTTTTCCTATCGTACCATATGTTTTTTGCATGTGTTTTGTTGTTGTGCCATTGCACAGATAGGAAAAATTTCCTATCCGTGCACCGTAGCATGCATTTCCTAGATAAAGAGAACACCCCTATTCATATTTATTCTATTCATGAACTAACTCCCCTCGAGCGTCTATTCTACAAACCAAAAATTATAAATTGAAGAAATTTGTGGTTTCAATCGACAATTGTATAACACACACGCGATAATGCGAATTAAGTTCATTACAATTATCAAACCAATGTTTTGTAAAAATGCCTCCTTAGATTTAAATATAAATTTTTGAATTAAATTTATGCTTCATATTTCGAAAAAATTTAAGATTTAATAGAAACTTGAAATCGATGAGGCAATACTTATGTAAAAGTAATGTAGCTGGTTGTACATTTCAAATTTAATTTTGAATTAATTATATCACAAGCGAATACTTACATGTAATTAATTAATACGTATTTTAAATATGAAAAGTATAGGAATATATTTCAAAACTGTTTAATTAAGATTTTGAATTAAGCCTTGAATTAATTATATCACAATCACTTTATAAAAATATAATAATTAATTTGTGATGAAATAGTTGCTGGCACAGAGAGTTCACTGTATCTGAATTCATACACCAACATGCGAAAAAATATTAAATTGACTGGCTTGAATTGGAATAATTTTGGGCAATGTTGCTATTTTTCACTTGCCAATTTCCTTTCCTGAACAAAATACAAAATATTCTTAAATTCTAGAATTTCAGCATTTTGTCAATTCAGATTGTGGACAAAATGCATGCGGGAAGGCAACGAAGTTCTCACTGAGCAATATGAACTAATAGGCAAATAGCAAATTTAGCAACGCAATGTCGATTTTATTTCATTTTAGTAGACGATGATAGATTTTTTAAATTTTCGTCAAACAGAATTTTAATCAATGCTTGTAGATGCCGTATATGTGTCACGGGTTGGAGGGAAAGAGGCCAGCAAATCTATTTTGTTGTTGGGAGAAAGCCTTTTTAAGAAAATACACATAAGTTAAGGAATTCATGAATTAATAATATATATTGCTGTTTTTCTTAAAACTACTTTTAAATGAAATATTGCTGCAAATATTTTTTGAAAATCAAATAAAATTAATTTGTTCTTAATATTTTTCTCACGTGGTAACTTTCTTTTTGAAATAAAACTTGAATACAAATATTCGTATAAAAAAAATTTAATTTAAATTGAAATAATCTAAAATTTTAAAACAAAAACGCATTTTATTAATTTGTATAGGTTATAAAAGCAGTTTGATATCTTATGTATGTATTTGTAGGGTTAATTTATTGTAAATAAATTTTCTGTTAATGTACTTTAACTTGCTTAGAATTTCTTATGTTATGTTCGCAAATGAATTTTCATTTCATTTTCGAAAAATTTATTAATTTTTGAAAATAATACATTCATTTATTTTTATAAAAATCCTGCAAAAATTCGTGAGTCCATTCATGATGAATTGCCAAACCAAACTGAGAATAAATCACCTGACAGCTGTTAAATCGGTCGCCATCTTGAAAAGTAATGCCAACTTAAAGTTCTATACCTCTATAAAAAAAACACCCTTTACCTACTCGCAGCAATGCTAAAGCCAATTCTGTTAATTTATGTGGCTATGGTGAAACAGGCTCATCGTGGCGATATGGAGTTTACAGATTCCACGCTTGTCCGCAATTGGTTCTTCTGATAGTTTCAAATTCTCTGCTGCTACCCTTAACTAAAGGCGAAATCCAGAAGGTATGATCCGCAAATAAAAGCTATCGTACATATGTGTAATATGTCTTTATATCAAAGATGGGAATCGGTGCGCTGAAACTATTAGTTCACCGCACTTATACTACAGAGAATTAACCTCCTGCGTGTTGGTTATCAACGCTCAACTCATCTTTTGCATGATGGTGTAAAAAATATCTACACACCAGTAGCAAAGTATAGAAGAGAATGGAAACTCTGGTTTTTAATACAATTCGCTTTACTTTCTCCACTCCTAGTCGGACGCGCAAGTGATATGTCGATGGTGTCGCAGAATATGGTGAAATAAGATTTTGAGTACAAGGTTTGCACAGCGGCAAAAAAAATTAATTTTATATAAAACAATTTTTTCCTTAAGTCCAATATATGTAGTATTTTTAGTAACATTATTTTTTAAATAATTTCATTTCCTCTCTTAGTGCGTTTAATTACATTTGTTTTATGAATATAAAAAAATATAATATATTAAAAAAATAAAGCTCATTGCCCTCATGTTATTTTAATTATTCTGTTTTGCTAAAAAGAAAATATTATATAAAATACTTTTACATTTGGAAATAATATATTTATTGATTTATAGTCTATAATAAATTTTAACCAAAAAAATTAGTGAAGAATCAATAGAATTTGGATTGAAAAATATTGTTTTTTTTCCTGCATATCTATTATATATTAAAATATCCTATAAACATTTTATGCTTTTTTCTTTTTTGGTATTATTTTTATAGGGTGATCCAGGTAGTGGTATTTCTTCAATAGCCGTGTTTCGACAGAACACGTGTGAGTCGTGTCAAGCTGTTACCTTATTTTTGTTCAGTATTGCTTGGCATTTCATCAAGACTTTCGCCTGAACAACGTTTAGAAATCATTCAACTTTTTTTTCGAAAATTCACGTTCTGTAAAGAATGGCCGTGAGAGAGTTGATTCAGCGCCATTCGCAGCAGTTCGGACTGACGTATGGAACGACTTGGCGCATTGTACGTCGAGATCTTAAATTGAAAGCGTACAAAATACAGCATGTGCAAGAACTTAAGCCGCTAGACCTTACCAAGCGACATCGCTTCGCTCTATGGGCTCTTGAAAAGTTCCAAGAAGATCTGACGTTTTCGAGCCAGATTTTGTTCAACGATGAGGCCAATTTCTGACTCAATGGGTGTGTAAACAAGCGAAATTGCCACATTTGGGACGAAAAGCAACCTAAAGAGATTCAAGATCTGACATTTCATCCAAAGAAAACAACGGTTTGGTGTGGTTTGTGGGCCGGTGGAAACATTGGTCCATATTTCTTCAAAAAGGATGCCGTTGAGAACGTAACCATCAATACCGACCGTGGTCCTGCCATGATAACCGACTATTTGATGCCTGAAATTGAAGCTCGTGATCTCGCGACATTTGGTTTCAACAAGATGGCGCCACTTCCCACACATCGCATCAATCAATGAACTTATTGAGAGAACACTTCGGTAAAGAGATAATTTCACGTTTTGGGCCACCAAAATCGTGTGATGTCGCACCGTTAGACTTTTTCCTGTGGGGATATGTAAAGTCTAAAGTCAATGCGGACAATCCCGCTTGGATGCAGGCCTTGGAGCAAAACATCACGAGTATCATTCGCCAGTTACCAGTCGAAATGCTCGAAAGAGTCATCGAAAATCGGACTCAACGGATGAGATAATCTTCAAAAAATAAGAAAGAATCTTCTTTGAATTTTGAATTTGAAATTTTTTTCTTTAAAGAAGTAGGGAACCTCGAAATGGATCACCCTTTATATAACAAAATTTTGTTGAGCCCTAACAGCATTCAAAATTTACTGGCAGACTAATTTAAGATACGCACTTATTTCAAATATAAGTTGAAAAATTCATATAATACAATTTTTAATATTGGCAATGTAAATGATTTTATTTTTGCTTTTATGTACGCAGCTTGTTAAATGTGATGTGAAAAATGGTAGAGTACAAATCTCTGTTAATCTTCTTTATTGAGGAATTAGATGAGCTAAAATATAGCATTCAACTACAAACATATGCAAGTAAATAATTATTACTTTTTATTCAAATAAATAACGAATAAGTTTTCCTAAACCATTTCAATTTAATTTAATGAAAATAATTTAAAATTCGGCGGCCGCGATAGCCGAGTGGTTAGCATTGTGTACTGACATACGGAAGGCCTGGGTTCGAGCAACATCCAAAATGATAGAAAAAAAAATTTTCTAATTGCGGTCGCCCCTCGGCAGGGAATGTCAAGCCCTCCGAGTGTATTTCTGACATGAAATAAAGCTCCTCATAAAAATCTATCAGCCGTTCGGAGGCGGCTTAGAATAAACTGTAGGTCCCTCCATTTGTTGGTAAAAAACATCAAGATGCAAAACCGAGCTCCTCGGCCGAAAATCGCTTCAGCGGTTACAAAGCGCCAAATATATATATATAATTTAAAATTCATCATCAGCGTTATCACTTCGTACGATTATCAACGCGACAGTAGAGGTATTGATTTTTTTATATGTCCACTTTGAAAAAATAAGAAAGATAATATCTTCGATTTATTCTGGAAACTTAAAAAAGAAAACAAAAATTATTAACACACAAAAATAATATATTTTTTAACGTACTTCTCAACGCTCATGATATTTGCTGAAATCAGCTGATAGTTACTATACTCCCTATACTCTGCTAGTAGCAGAAAAAACAGGCAACGGCGCCCATCCCTGGTTTACAATTTACAATTACATCGACAAAGTATTTGTTAAACACAGTACAGTATCTCTAATTCCTCTCAACAGGTGGCACTATTTTATTACTTTGTGTTTTATGTAATTTCGTTTATGATTCTTAAAATCATTATGTTATCGTATGTATGCATTCTAATTATGTATGTGCATAGGCCAAAGTCTTTAAGCCCGCTAAATCTATTACCCGTTTTCTTGTAAATATTCACAGTGATAACTGACAAATAATATAATCCGTCAATTGTCGTTATTCCTCCGAAAATAAGTGAATTTTTTTCCTATAGCCGATTCGCCAAATTAAAGTAAAAAAAGTCGTGATCAGTTACCAACTCACACTAAAGGTATGTTCTTAATTAATTCGAATTTTGTGATGCACTTCACGCCGGTACACCTGCTGAAAACTCGTTTTCATCCCGTCTGATCTACAAGTCACAATTATCACACTAAATTGTTTCTTCAAAGGTCACCAAAACGTTGGAAATAGCCGAAATTTAATTACCAAGTTTATAATTCACAATCCACAAATCGCACAATTTTCAACAAAGATCGAAAAGTTGTTGAGAGATTTTTGTAAAAGTTGCATTGAGCGCATAAAATCCATAAAGAATTTTGGAACACAATCACTCAGTTGCAATACGGAGTTGCATATTTAATACGCGGCACATACACATAAAAGCTGAAGGTACGTGGTAACTTCATTGCATTAACTTATATAATTTAAAAAATCTTTAAAATAAAAATTAAAAAAATAGTTTTTTTTATTACTATCAGGAGTGACTTATAAATTTAATACAATTGACGTGCGTAAATTAAATTAAAATGCAATAATTATTTTTCTGCTGGTGAAAATACACGACTTATCAAGCCCTGTTAACCCAATGCCAGTTCCGCTTTCCATTCTTTGTGGAAGGCATAAAAGGCCGATTTTGTCGTTCCAGTTCCCTATTTTTTTGCGAACCATAGCAGCAGCGACATCAGTTGAATTTGGCCTCTGTGCTCCTTTATTTACTGCCTTGATAAAGGCACATTTAGTCTTTTATGTAACTTTTTTAAAGAAGGTTAATTTCTTATGTTCAGTATTGATTGCCTGAAAATCGGTCCATAATACGATCCCCGTTACCAGACTTCAGGAGGTTTCCAATTCTTTTTTGCCTCGTGAATTCATTTGTAATTTATCATTAAATTATAACATCATTCCCTTGCCAAATTAATTTTGCATAAAGACACACAACAAATTAATTGAGAAGCATCATCGTCGCAGTGGACTTTAAATTACGTTCCACTGCTTTCCAATAAGCGCCAACAGTTGGTGGCGGCCATATTTTTTCCCAAAAAGCGAAATTTTTGAACACGCAAAATTTTGCAAAAATTATTTGCCAAATTTCCCTGCCAAAAAATTTTTAAACAGGTGAATACCAAAAGGTTTTTACGGAAGTGGAAATTTCGGTACGCAGCTGCAAGATAAACCAGCAAAAGGTGATTATCAAGTGCAATCAAGTGATACATTAACGTGCACATACATGTATATATCATACATATAAATGTATGTATACATATATGATTGTGCATAGTGCAAAAAAAAACATCAAAGTGTCTCAAAGTAAGGTGCCCAGCTACACTAAAGAGCTAAAAGCTGTGAAAGTGAAAAGTGTGTGTTGTGAACTTAAGCAAAAAGTGACATAAGGCAAGGCGCCCATCCGCACGAAAGTGTATGTTGTTGAAAAAGTGAAGTGAAAAAGTTTGAAGTGCCGCACAAGCAAAAGTGCCATCAAGGAAGGCGCCCAGCTGCACCAAACAGAAAAATACTGTGACAGTGAAAAGTGTGTGCTACGAGCATCGGCATACAGCGTCATACAACAAGACACCTATCCGCAAGTACGTGATCGTAGTCAAGAAGTCAAAAGTGCTTCGCCGACAAAAGTGTCGTACAGTAAGGCCTCCAGCTGCACCAGTGAAAGTGAAAAGTTCGTGCTACGAGCGTCGGTGACGTAAGGCAAGGCGCCGAGATGCATCAAAGGGAAACTGCTGTGCAAGTGAAAAGTGCGTGTTCCGAGCGTCAGCATAAAGTGGCATTAGACAAGGAAGTAAAAGTGCAGCCCAACATGCAGCAAGGCCTCTTAGGTTGACATAACGTTCAACAGGACGATAAGAGTAAGCTACAAACAAGCCGCACGTAAGTTTTTTTTCACGATTTACTTAAAACATAATCAATCATATTAGAAAATTTTTATTTTGCTTCAAATATCTTATTTTAACGAGAATTCGGAAATAATTTATGCGGCTTTACTGGTATATTGATGGTATCAGAATTTCTTACGAAACAGCGCAAAAAAATATATGAAATATTCTTTTGCGAAATTATTCTAATAAAGTTTTATGCGGCTTTGCTGGTACATCGATGATATCGGAATTTCCTACACATATTTTATGAAATATATATTAATTTTTTGGGAAAAAGATTTATCGATTAAAATTTATCTGGCTTTGCTGGTATGTTGTTGAATCAAAAGCTTGACAAAAAAAATTTTATTATTTGAATCAAAAACCGTGTGGCGAAGCAAAAGTTATCGTTAAATCACCTTTAACTAATGAGGCTTTTCCGGGCGCTTGGCAGAACTTATCGGAAAGATATGAAAATAAACGAATTATGGTGAACTACCAGTTGAAAACGTTGTTCAACTTGCCGTCAGTTAATCGAAGTGTCAAGATAAAAAAATTTCAACTCACAGTAAATAATTGCACATTAGCGTTATGGGAGCAAGAAATTGTGCACATGACGGAAATTACGACGAGGGAGGAACAGGAGCAATTCTTTACCAGTAGATTTCAGACACTGGAAGCAGTTTCTGACGCACAAAGTACCCGAACTTCTAGGCCACTGCAAAACGGCACCACTGCACAGCAAAAGGGTTGCCGGCCATCTAGGTCAATTATCCCAGCCTGCATGCAGGTTGTGTTCCGATCAAGCACACGTTCTGAAAGGTTGTCCGAAATTTTTGACAGTACTCCAAGCAGATCTAATTTGCCTGCTGCTGAATTGGCAGTTTTTTAAAAACGTACTTAACCGGCAGATACGGTTGCAGCCAGACAATGCCCGTTATCAAAGGATTGTCTACAGAGGACCACAGAAGGAGGAGTTGAAGCCCCGTTCTTAGCAATAAGAACGCTTCTTCAGCAGCATATTTATGTGGATGATGTACTGGCAGGAGCTGATGATGGTGCAACAGCCATTAAAACAAGAGATGAGCTGACTGAGGCGTTGAAAGGAGCTGGATTCCCTCTCAGGCAATGGACGTCCAGCACCAAAGATATACTACCTGGTTTACCTAAGGAATACTTACTGAAGGAATGATTTTTGGACATCGATGACTTGGGCGAAGCAAAGATGTTTGGTATGAGATGAAACGCAGCTCAAGACGTTTTTTTTATTTCAACGTTCAACTCATTCAGGCACTCCAAGAGGGAGGTGCTTTCATATGTAGCCAAACTATTCGACCCGGCCGGCTGGCTATGCTCGATAGTGGTAAAGGCAAAAATACTAATGCAGGACATATGGCTAACAAAAATAGAATGGGATATTATCCCTACCTACTATTAGTCTACCTGGAGATCTCTACTTTCGTGCGGAGCAGTTTCACAATAATTGTATTAATATATTTCATTACATTACATTATAATTGATTCATTACACTCCTTGGGATGAAATAGAAAATGGATTCTGCGATGTCTCGAAAAAGGCATACACTGCAGCGTTATACGTAAAAATTTGCGAAAGTAATTCCGATTGAGTCCCGCAAATTAATTTGTTGATATGTAAAAGAAAGGTAGCACCAGTAAAAACTATTTCACTTTCGCGATTAGAATTATGTCGTGCTTCCATAGTTTGAAATAGCCCAACCGGTGGATTACAAGTGGACTGACTCGACCATAGTTCTTTCATGGTCAACAGAGTGACCAAAGGTTGAAGAGTTATTGGGAACCTTAGCAGCACGCTATTCTAGGCAGTCGCGGTGCATCACCTCAAGACCTAGCCAAAGCTCTCTCTGGCGACTGCACAGAATAGGAATCAGAAGGATAAAGCCCCAGAAGAAATTCAAGAAACCAAAAAGCGGCTCATTGTTTTAGCACAGCAACATGGCTACTCTGATGAATACCATGCATTGAGTACCCCGCAACCCGTCATGGCAAAAAGTTCCATTAAAACTCTAAATCAATTTCTCGATCGAAACGGGTTATTGAGAGTTGGAGGAAGACTTGCGCTATCGATCTTGCCATAAAACGAACGTTTTCCAATCATTCTTCCATACGACTGCCTTCCAAATTACTTGTGAAATTTTCTCATATAATCTCGCTCCATGCAGGAAAAGAATTGATGTTGAGACTCTTCGGATCGGAATATTGGATCGTTAGAATGAAAAACCTCATAAAAAATATTGTACATAATTGTAAAACTTGTATTATTTACAGGAAGAAAACTCTGGAGCAGATAATGGCAGCCCTGCCTCCGGGGCGAACAACTCAGACGAGACCATTCGTAAACACCTGTATCGATTTCACCGGACCATTCGACATTAGAAACTTCACCTGACGAGCTTGCCTCATCACTATAGGTTATGTTTGTGTTTTTGTGTGCTTTGCAACAAAGGCAATATGTTTGTGATTTGTCCAATTGATTTTTACGAATTCCAAAAACTTAATTAATAAGGATATTAAGGATTAAATTTCTTTTCAGAATTTAACCCAACAACCAAAAATTTTACGAACGGCAGTGAACAAAACTCCAAAAAAGAACACGATTAACGCATGTCCGATATGCCGACACAACCATAGCCTAGTATTCTGCAGAGAGTCTCGTCGGATGGAACCTGTCGAGACACTGCGCACTGTCCTCGTACACCATCACTGCGCAAACTGTCTCTCACCACATCACATGCCTCCAAAAAGAACTGCGACCGATGCCAAGAGCGACATCACAGTCTGTTACACCTGGGCGAGCAAGGCCGGGAAGAAGACGCACTGATGGTGCTGTCCGACGACAATAGTTCCCCACGACGATGGCAGGTGCTCATATTGGATGCGGATGAGACTTACTTCCAGCCGCTCTACGCAGTGCACGCCATCGTGGATCCGGCACAGCCGAAGACAGCGATCTCTCGGGCACAAGGAACATAGCACGCTCGTATTGAAGGGTTGGCACGAATGTTTGGAAATCTACGCCGAGGTCAAAGCAACGCCCTCTCGCGGCACTCCGGAACGTACACTGGGCCCTCGAATACGTGACGACTTTGGCAACATACTGTTAGCCGATCCCAGTTTTTATTGTTCCAGGAACGTGTCACTAGTGCTCGGAGCTGAAGTATACGCAGCGATTCTTCGTCCTGGGTTAATAGCCGTCACCCCCACGCTTTCATCAGCCCAGAATGCCATCTTCGGATAGATGAATGATAATGATAGATAATGAAGATGCCAGCGAGCGGAGAGTATTACAAATTGGATTAAGAAAACAAAGAAATGTATATTATAATGAAATGTAAATTAATGAACTATTAATTATATTTATGTTTGAGCATCCAACCCTGCACAGCCGCTTCAACGGAAACAGTTGGCCCTGCTGCTGGTGAAAATACACGACTCATGCCTGTTGGGAAGAGTCATGTTAACCCAAGCCCCGTTGTCCTTTCCATACTTTGTGAAAGGCATAAAAAGCCGATGTTTCTGTTTTAGCTCCCTCTTTTTTACGCGAACCTTAACAGCAGCGACATCAGGTGAGTTCCTCCTTTTTTCCGGTCTTGGTGCTCCTTTTTTTACAATACATACATATGTACATATATGCATTATTCATTAATAAATGCATATCTACTCCTTTATGCAACTTTTTCTTATTTTTAGCATTGATTGCCTGAAGGAGCGACCCCTAATACGATCCTCGTTTTCAGAATTCAGGAGAAATTCTGGCAGCCATCATCCCCGGCGCGAATACCGCGAATACTCTGCTTTTTGGTCACAACTACACTCAAGCAAGGGCAAAAGACATTTTGAGAATGATTACAATATAAGTTGTGGTTGGATTTAATCTTTCAACCTGCAGTTGCAACAAGCACAATCGTTTCACAATATTTTTTCCATAAATACTTTTGCAAGGTTATAGCACCATAGTCTTGTTGGTCTTATTCTTTTCAAACTGCAGTTGCAACACATATTTAAAAAAATAATAATAATAATGGAGGCCTTTATGCGTCAAGCTGAATCAATTACACAAAGGTTAAATCATCATATGACGAAATATAAGCATCAACTTACGTCGTTTCTTCAAAGGATATGTCCACTATTAAAAAAAGGTTGAGATTATGTTGGCCTTATTCACAGTGTTTGGCAGCTATGAGCAAGTTAGCCGATAAGTTTAACCTGCAAAAGAAGATCAAGATCTTCTTTCCGATAATAATATTCGCTTTCCTTCCTGCGTTACGGAAGTATTCAAGGGAGATTATATTTCATGGCCCACTTCTGTGGCATGTTTACGGCAATCTAAATTTAAAATAAGCGCCTGAGCTCAATTGAGAAACGGTATTATCTCAGCCCAAAAACTAATGGTGAGGCAAAAGATCTCGTTCGAAGTGGCAACTTTAACAAACAAGGGGGTTGCTACTGCATTGCAGTCACTCTGTCAACGATATGAAAATAACTATTAGTTAGTAAGAGTGCCATTATATATTTTACTTTATCATCAGGCGGTTAGCATTACCTGTCTGCTCCATGAAACCGATTGTGATACAATGGTTGCAATTTTTTAACTAAAAAACTTCCTGAAGCGAGTATAACATTATGGAACAATGTAGGAAGGATGGTCGAATTATTTCTAGGTGGGTTGACATGGATGAGTTTTTAAAAAGCCGTTTTGAAACCTTGGAAGCAGAAAAACCATCATCATACTGGACATGCTCTCACGCTTCTCAATCAAGCACAGTTGTCCTAAATTCCGCACATTAACTGCAAACAGCAGATTGGATTTTGTAAAGCGGAATAAATGTTGCGTGAACTGTTTGTCTCCTGGACATATGACGGCTACATGCACAAGTGTGTTCAAATGTGCTAAAGGGTGTTTTTTTATAGAGGTATAGAACTTTAAGTTGGCATTACTTTTCAAGATGGCGACCGATTTAACAGCTGTCAAGTGATTTATTCTCAGTTTGGTTTGGCAACTCATCATGAATAGACTCACGCCTGAACAACGCTTGAAAATAGTGCAATTTTATTTCAAAAATAATGGTTCTGTGCGGAAAACGTATCGCGCACTACGTCCATTTTAGCGATGTTTAGCGATGAAACGCACTTCTGGTTGAATGGCTACGTCAACAAACAAAACTGCCGCATTTGGAGTGAAGGTAATCCTCAAGTGTATGTTGAAACACCGTTACATCCAGAAAACCTGACTGTTTGGTGCGCTTTATGGGCTGGTGGAATCATTGGTCCGTACTTTTTCAAAAACGATGGTGGCCGGAAGGTTACAGTCAATGGTGATCGGTATAGAGCCATGATTACTAACTTGTGGTTTCAACAAGACACCGCAACATGTCACACAGCTCGTGCCACAATAGATTTATTGAAAGGCACGTTTGGTGACCGCCTAATTTCACGTTTTGGACCTGTGAATTGGCCTCCAAGATCTTGTGATTTAACACCGCTAGACTACTTTCTGTAGGTCTATGTAAAGTCATTGGTCTATGCGGATAAGCCACATTTGGAAGACAACATTCGCCGTGTTATTGCCGATATACGGCCACAAATGTTGGAAAAAGTCATCGAAAATTGGACGTCCAGATTGGACTACATCCGCGCCAGCCGTGGCGGTCATATGCCAGAAATCATATTTAAAATGTAATACCACAAGATTATCTTTCGGATAAATAAAATTCATGTCAATCGAATAATCCATCGTTGTTTTATTGCAACTTAAAGTTCTATACCTCTATAAAAAAACACCCTTTATATATTGAAGTCAAATATTTTCTAAACACAGCTGTAAATATGCAAAAATATTCATTTGCACAACTCTTTATTATCAAAAAAAAACCTAAAAATTCTCCAGAAATCCCAAAGCGAAACTTTTTCATCGCAGTGGCACGGTTCAAAAATGTTATAAAAAATATGGATTTTCAGAGCGCTCTCACGAGATAAAGAGTTTCATATTCAGTCATCTTTAGTAAAAGATTTTATATCTACCAGCAAGGTTTGTGCGAATTGTATACACATATGCCAATGAGAAATAGTATGGTGCTGATCACAATGAATTACATGTGGCTAGTGAAACACATGCAGAATGTGAAATCTTAAAAAGGTTAGCTACATACATATGTACATATGTATATATCCATTACTGATTATCCCATTCAACCAACATTGCCAAAATATATTGGACCATTTAAACATCTTAAAAACAACAGGTATAAAGATGATAAAGAAGAGGCCAATCAGCAACAGTCGATAACTTACCCAAGTAATCAAGCTAAACAGAAATCAACTATCACTATAAGAAGTACCATATTAAACAAAACGTAAACTACTTATTTCTTTTACTAATTTGGTATTACGAAGCATGCTTTAGATTTAATGGAAAAGAATAAAGCTAACACTATTAAAAAAGAGAAAAACTTTAATAATCTATTCTCTCAAAATAAATATATAAAAATACTTAATGAGTATATTTTACATCTTAACATAAGATGCCTTTATGCTAAGTTCCGTAAATTGTTGATTTTTATTGAGACACTTGGGACTAAACCTGCAATTATTCTATGTACCGAAATTAATATAATAAAGCATTATTTGTACTATTTACATTTGGTGGATATAATTTTCACTATAATAATAGTAAAATAACCAAGAATGATGGAACTGTAATATACATACATTCAAGTTGAAATTATTGAGAACGCGGTATCTGTTACTGAAAACAGGCCCTGTCTTCATCATTATATAGATTATATAGATCACATTATCTGCCAAAAACTGAATTTATTACGAATCTAAAAAATTATTTAGAAAATATTGAAGAGTACCAAATCATTAAAAACTAACAACTGATAATATTAGTCACACACAATTAAATAATGTGCTTGAAAAAAGTTTCTCTCCTGGATTCCAATCTATTACCTATTCATGATAATAGCAGAGGTGCATGTATAGATAATATATTCATAGTCTAGTTCTGTTGATACAAAAACTTTTAAACTATCAGATATATTTACTGATCATTACCCACTTTTTATTTCCATATATAAAATATCTAAATCATTAGACAATAATACCCAAATCTATATAAATTATAATAAAATGGGGAAAATAGCTCCTAGAACAAACTGGTTATCAATATTATCTATAGATGATCCTAATACTGCAGTAAATACTCTTACAAATTTAATTAACAAAACTGCTGAGTTATTTAAATATGATAAGAAAAAAACTACAAATGAATATAAGTCGTATCCACGGAAAAACTGGGTTAATTCTGGGATAATTTTCTCATGTAAAGACAAAACGGAACGGAAACGGAATATAAAAGCTATGTAAAAATTCTAGATAAAGTTATCAAAAAAAGCCAATTAATATATGATCAACAACAAGTGTTGAAAACAGTAATGACACAAATAGGCGAATATAATAAAAAATAATGAAATTGCTTACATATATGATGAAAATGAGCTTAAAATTAATGATTCAAATAAGATAGCTAATAAGTTCAATTCATTTTCTGCAACGTAGGAAATTATTAGTAAACCGCAGTGTGCGGAACTTTCTCTGCCAACATTGAACAATTATATATATTGTGAACTATTTTTATAGCTCCTACTACAAAAAGAGAAATAACACCAATTATACAAAACTTAAAACCAAAAATGGGTCGAACTCAATATATTGACGTAAAGACTTGGATAATTTTACCTAGATACATTGTTTTCCCCCTAGTTTATATTTTTAATCTATGTAATGAAAAATTAGTTTGGCCCGAAGCTCTAAAATATGCTGATGTTGTACCAATTGATAAGTCGAAGGATAAACATAAATTAACTAATTATAGGCCAATATCGCAAATATCAAATATAGCAAAAATATATGAAAAAATTATTTACTCTAGACTTCTAAATTTCATTCAAAAGCATACAATAAAATGTAATATGATATCCCTTGATCTTGCTAAAGCATTTGATACAATTAGTCATTCTATACTACTACAAAAATTACATAGATATGGAATCAGGTTTAGATCCAAATAGATTTCAACGTGTCAAAGTTAGTGGCATTACCTGAAGTTTTGTCGAAATAAATACTGGATTTCCTCAAAGTACCATACCATTAATCATTTATCAACAAACATGCCAGAGGGTACGGTTTAATCTTTTGCAGATGATGCTACACTAATATCCATAGGAGTGAGATTGAAAATCAAATGAATAACTACATCAACGCGATTTCTATATGGCTTGCTATTAATAAACTGTCTTTAAATGTGGAAAAAGCATTTATGACTTTTGGGAACTCCAAAAATATTGTTCCAAATTTCCATAGGAGTGAGGTTCAAAATCAAATGAATAACTATCTAAATGCGATTTCTATATGGCTTGCTTTCAATAAGCTATCTTTAAATGTAAAAAAATAGCATTGATGACTTTTCGGGACTCCAAAAATATTGTTCCATATTTACTTGAAATAAAGATCAATGACAAAATATTTACAAACAATATTTGTTCTTAATATTAACATACAAATATACCGTGCTTAATGAAAATTTATTGATAACCTAAAATGCTTTTTTGATGAAAAATTATGCGTTTCATTATTGACTAAGTGGTACTAAGGCTTGTTTACCATCAGCTGCTCAAAATTCCTTCATTTGGCTTGGTTACCAGCCCAAAGAAAATAGTCGAGGAACGCATTTATTTACATTTTTAGAGAGTTTCGTATCTAGCCAGCTGCTTGAGGAGAATGGGAAGTTGAAGGCTAGCTTAGAAGAAAAGGATAGAAGTATAATTTATTTGAAGACTCAGTCGTCAGACCTTAGTGTTAAGTATAATAATTTAAAAAAAGAATTGAATGACAAGGAGGAAGAGTTCAGTTCTATTTTATACTTTTGTAGCCAGCTTCCCCCACAAATAAAAACTTTAGTAGAAAATAGTTTGAAAAATAATAGTCGCCTCCCTAAAGGTCGTAGATACGACATTTCAAGACATTGGCTTTAGGTCTATGCTTTCTATCCCCCCTAGCTTATAGACATCTAAAGCCACTACTTAGATTTCCCGACGAAAGAACACTTGATGAGTTTGTTTCAGAGTGGCCCTGGGATCCAGGCTGTAACAATAGTACCCTCAAGTGTTTAGAGTTGAGAAGCAGGGGCTTCACACATAGTCAAAAATTTGTGACCATTTTGTTTGACGAAATGGTACTTAAGAGTCATTTGCAATATCTCCCAAAGTTTGACAAAATTGAGGGTTAGAAGATTATGGCGACGAAAATCGCACTTGTAGGCTAGGTAAAAGAGCAATGACTCTTATGATCCAAGGTATTGGTAGGGAGCTTTGGGCACATCCTTTGGCTTACTTTATAGTCCATGGTTCCTGTAAAGGTGATGTTGACAAGGAGGCCATCACCCAAATACAAGTTTCAGAGGCACGTCCATATTTTTAGGTAAATTGCAAGGATATATACTTTTTTAATGATAGCCCCCACCTTATGAACAACGTTAGAAACGGTTTAGAGAATGCTAAAAATAGAGTAAATTTTAAATCGCGCTTAGTTAGTTGGTCCCATGTGGTACATTTTTATAATAACGATTCGCAAAACCCAGTCTGTTGTGCGCTTAAACTTTCTGATGCGCACCTTTTCCCCAATAGCTTTCAGAAAGTTAGCTGCCCACTTTTTCAGCGACACGGTCGCTTCCGGCATGCTAGCAATTTACAGTGCAGGTTCATTGATTTCCCCTTCCCCTACATTTGTAACACCGCGGATTACATCTTATTTGTAAATAGATTATTTGATATATTTAATAGCCGAAATATTGACGCAGTTTTACGCAGTAGGTTTCTTCGGCCACCCCAGATCAAACACAATTTCTACGAGAGGCTGCCGACCTCTTGAAGATGATTAGAGTATTTGATGAAAGAGGGTCTGACATAACAAACACGTTTAATTATATTAATGCTTGGATATTAAATATTTGCAGTTTAAAACGCTTGTGGCAATTTCTGTCACACTCAGGATTCACTTACCTACAGACGAGACGCATTTGTCAAGATATCTTAGAGCATTACTTTGCACAGATTAGGAGAGGTGGTGGCAAAAGTGTGAGAATAACATCTTACATGGTCTGCAATTTATTTAAAAAAATCGTGAGGCTTGCGATATGCAAACATGGTAGTGAAAGGGAACTGCGAGCCCGTACCATCAACTGAAAATTTTTCTGCAGATATTTCAAACGAAATTCTGCAAAATGTGTGCAAGGATAGTGTGTTACGAGATTTATCTTGGCAGGAATTTCAAGGTTTACCTCGGCTAGAACATACATTTAATATAGTAAGATTAGATGATCAGACAGAATTAGATGATATAGAAGTAGATTTTCTAAAAGAAAATTCATATGCATATTTTTGGGGATACCTTTATTTAAAAATTTTTAAGACACACATTTGTTCTCAACCTTTACCCTATTTAGGAAATGAAGAGGTTTCACCTGACTTCCATTTTATTGAGCAGAGGCAGATTGACAGGTGTAACCTTATTAAGTCCCCTCCAAAATTTTTAGATTACATAAAAGAATTAGAGACTATTATTAATAAAGAATTGGAGTCCACCTGTCACAGAATAGGAGTAGGCCAAATTTTCTTCGATAGAATGGATCATGTCAGACCCTACACATGTTGTTTCAATTGCAACTGTGATACTGTTTTATCTATTTTTGTTAGAATTATAATTTTTTTTGCTAAAATTTTTCAATAGGAATCTCAATAAGCCAAATTTTAAATAAATTTTGTGTGTTTCGCATCTTCTGGTTTAATGACTAAAACTGCATCAATATTTTTACATGTATATATGTATGTAATCATACATAAATATTATTGTAGACTGGGTGCAGATTGCTTGGTATATATTATTGAAGTTTTGTATATATATGAATTTAACATATATTAAAACTTGTGCAATTACCTTTTTTAAAAACTTAAAAAATGAATTTATGTGATATATTTAATTTTGTTATAAAATGTGAGCTTTTTCACATTTTATTTTTTACATTGTAAAAGTGAATTGTTACTTGTCACTTTTTGATTTTTTATTTCTGTTTATGTTTCTTTAATTTTGTGTTTTTTGTTTGTTATGTATATATGTATTTATATGGGTGATGTGTGAATTGTTACTGTTACCTTTTGATTTTTTAATTCTGTTTATTTGTTTTCAACTTTGTGTTCATTCATTTGGATTTGTTATTATTTTTATGGGCGATATAGGCCTACTGGGGAACCGAGCAACCAGAAATAACATCGGTAACGCGCCATTTGCATACCTCAGTAATGGTGTGGAAATTGCAAAAGTTCCAAATTAAAAAAAAATACCTATACTTATCGAAATTTTTATAGAAACTAGAAATCAATGAGCAATTACTTATGTAAAAGTATTGTAGCTAGATGCACACTGGATGGTTCAAATATAATGTACATATTCGTGGTACACAAAGTTCACTGTACCTGAAATTCTTCCCCAAAATGCGAAAAAAAAAATAAATGGCACAAAAATCAAACATGCTTGCATTTTGCCATCCTCGCTTGTGGACAAGGCACGCGAGAAGGCAAGGAATTCCTTGCTGGGCAATATATGGGGTAATAGGCGAACATCGAATTTAGCAGCACGACGCCGATTTGCTTCATTTTAGCAGACGAAGTGAATTTTAGTCGAAGTCACAAGAATTTGAAGCAATGCTTGTTGACGGCACTTGAATGTTACGGATTGAAGGGAAGATGGCATTCAAATGTATGTTGTCGTTGCATAAGCTATTTGCTATAAGAAGAAAAAGCAACAAAACCAACTACCGCATGCAAATCCTCTTTCCTTCTACTCTTCATCCACAAGCACGAAGTCAAATTTTGTCAAATTTCAAAAATTGATGTTTAGTTGACGACGATGTGGAAACACATACATTCATGCATTTTAATATGTATACGCGAAACATATACAATCATAACAATGCGAATTCCCTTCCTTTATTCACAAACATCTTCTCCGCGACCATCACAAAATTTGCAAAAATCAAAAATTAAAGTTGAGCCGAAGAGAAGACAAATACATTCAAAGGTTCTTGTATGTTTACGAAAAACGCATACATACAAAAGGGCATGCCAATTTCTTTCCTTTGTGCCCCGTCATCCGCAAGCATTCTTTACGACGATTGAAAAATCTGCCAATTTAATAAAATTGAAATGCAAAAAAGGAGCAAGCAACTTGATGGCATGAGTATGCGTTGCATGTGTGCGGTGATATTTATGAAAAAACGCACTTTGCTTTGTTGTACGGCGCTTGCGTCACAAAAGTTCTATGCATAGAATGCCAGCATTACATCACAAATGCAAGATTAGGACCCTCGTGTTTCACCCTGGCTCATACAGCTTCAAAAGAGTTTTATCAAATTCTCTGCAGAACTGAAAGTGAGACTCATTGAGAGCAAAGTCAACGAATTGGGGAGTCGTTTCCGCGATTTGTATTGTAATCGTCCAAGCACTTCAGGGTAAAAACACTATCCTTTGGCGGCAAAATTCCTTTCCAGGTCTTTAAGCTTCAGTTCGATAAGACTTCTACAGCAATTAACTCGATCATTGAGGAGACTACAGTATTCGTTGGAGATGATTAAAGCGCATTAATGAGAGCCATGGGAAGACGCAAGAATAGGCTTATGAAATTTAGAGATTAGCTCATCTAACTATTGGCGAGGCGTTTGAGCAGTACCTCGAATGGGTAAAAACCCAGAGGCTTATCAGCGAAATAAAAAAAGTGTATACCAAGCGTGAGACATATGGGAATTCAAAGTCAGCAATCGTTGAAAATGTTGCGTATACATAAGCACGTGAAACGGCGGCACTCTTAAGCGGACCAGCATACAAAATCAATGGAAACAACAATTCAAATGTACAAAAACGAAGGGCTGAAGAAAATTAATCCGACTCTAAGTAGTCGCCAATGAACCAGCCACGTGTTTGCTGGCTCCTGAATTTGAATGCCCCATAATCTCCATTTCTCAAATTGGTAAAAATCAAGTAACGTTACAATTGGTGCATATGTGAATGGATCTGAGCGAATACTAACTGTAGATAAGGGCACATCTCATTCCATCTATCGATATGACTTGACCCTGGTACAAGATTGAAAACGGCAACTGGTTAGGGCACCCAAGTTGTAAGAGAAGTAACAAGTGGGGTCACAATAAAGAATGTGACGATGTTACACAGCTTTACAGTCGTGCAGATTGTAGATGAGGTCATCATATGAGTAGACTTCTTGTTGGATCAAATTACTTCAAATCACCTGTAAAAATTCAAAGAGGAACTGTATTAGATCAGCGTTAAGAGGTAGAAATCATCGTCAACTGCAATGATTCATCTGAAATCGATTCCATTGGCAGGAGGGACATGGAGGAAGACATAAATGCATGGACAGAAGGGTTGGAAGGCAAATTTCGGCCAACGCCAAGTAACTTATCCACAAATATTCCAGGAACTGGCAACAAACCAGACAGGTCCAATGTTATGAAACATTGTGTTGTAAATGAACGAAATTGGTGTTATCCAACTATCGGCAAGTCCATGGAACTCACTGGTAGTATTTGTGTAGAAGAAAGATTACCAGTTGCGGCTCTGCATCCGAAACTAATTGATGTGAAAAGAAAGACAGTTATTCTTTGCCAAGAAGAGACGATACTTTAGATTCGTTAATTCGAACAGCATGGTTCTCAACACTCGACCTTAGGAGGTAAAGATAATACAGCCTTTAGTGCCGGCAACGGTCTGTGGAAATACACTGTGATGCCCTTTGGATTATGTAACGGTCCTGCCACTTTTGAAAGACTAATAGACCATATGCTCAAAGGACTACATTGGAAGACTTGTTTTGTGTATCTTAACGAAATCATCGTACTGGGGAAAAGCTTTGAGAAACACCTGAATAATGTGGAAGAAGGTTTCCACAGAATAACTGGCGCAGGTCTTAAATTAATTCCACGGAGGGCGTTTTTACTGCGAAAGGAAAAATAGAAGCAGTGAAGGATTGGCCAAGGCCCTGAAATTCGCACAAATTTAGAAGTTTTTTTCAGCTTTTAATGCACGGATTTTAAATGAACAAGTAAGGAACAAATTACAGCGGAAAGTCCAATCGCGAAGGCATACTGGGCCAATGGAACAGTTAAAAATTGATATCTGGCTGTTGGCATAGAATGTGGTGGTTAAAAACTAAACCACACAGAGCGTGAATTACTTACAGCATTTGAAAATATTTGCTAAAAATTACGTATGCTTAAAGGCGAACGAACCAATCTCTTTATTAGCTTGACGTACACTGTAAATCTATTGAATGCTAGCTACAAAGTGAAGTTTTTGCATTTTCATTCGAATATGTATGAAGTGGACTGTAAAAAAAAAAGAAAAGGAACTTACAGTTCCGACATTCCAATATGTATGCATATCTACAAGTGTACATACCTAAAGATATATAAAGTGTACACATATGTATATTATATACGTACATATATAGATATATTAAATGAATACAGTTTCGCTCAAAAGGGTGTATCGCTTAACTTAGCTAGTTTAAATAAAGAGTTATGATTCCTCAACATACCGCCCCCACTGAACTGGTTGAATATATCGACCGCGAGATGTTTGTACGGTAATTACTCTGACCAGACCATCGCTTCCTCTAGTTATTGCTACTACCCGTCTCATCAGCCAATTAGCTAGTTCGACGTTGAGCTGTTTTCGTTGCCGCTTTTTGCGTGGTTGTAGTGACGTCACATACTCCATGTGCCACTGCTTACAAAAGCCTTGGACCATTGGTTGAAGATGCCGCCAAAGTTGGAGACGGTTTGTATTTATATTCAAAAGTGAAGGTTCTGGAACGACAGTATATGGCGCTCCAATCAAAAAATGGGCGGGTGTTAGCGCATCTAATTCGGTGTCTGAAGATGCGCACTAAGTCCTCAATTTGAGCGAAAACAGAACAATATTCCTCGAATGCTATTACGTTGCTTCCAACAACTCGACGAAGATGCAACTTAATAGAACGTACACCCGACTAACATAGTCCGCCGAAGTCGGGTGCAGATGACGGGATGTAATGCCACATAATGCCCTCAGCAACCAAAGCATTTGACACGTCACGTACGTGCTCCTTTGATGTAGCCAATTTTTACAGTTCGTTTAACACTCGATGAGCACCATTAAATGTTGTACCATTGTCAGAATATAAATCACTTGGCAATCCTCTACGAGCTATAAAGTGACGCAAAGCCGCTAGGAAAGCGTTGATTGTAAGATCGCTTACGAGCTCGATATGTATAGCTTTGGTTGACATGCAGATGAATAGAGCGAGCCACGCCTTACCAATCTTGGCCTTACGCGCCCGGGTCAATTTAATTAATTATGAGCGTATCTAAAGCAGACTGATCATCTTGAACACAAAGAACGATATCTGGAGGAGTTTTGAATTGTTCGGCTATAACGTGTGCGTCATTCGCTTGGGTCACACTCTCTAAGGATGGCCACTGCTTTCTAGGCGAAGAGAGCCATAACAGCCAATGCCACCAAAGTGGATGACAAGTCAACTCGCTGGGAAGCACTCCTCGCGACGTACAATCAGCAGGATTGTCAGCCGACCGTATATGGTACCAATGTTGCAGAGGGCAAATATTGAGTATCTCTGCAGTTCGGTTGCATACGAAGGGCGTGCATTTACGAGATGGTGACGAAAGCCAGTGTAAAACGATTTCCGAATCACTCCTGCAAAAAATATCCGTAACCCTCATGTTAAGAGATGAAGTAATTGATGATAGTAATTTGATAAGCAAATGAGCGGTACTAAATTCGGGGCGTGGGGCAACTCTTGTTTTCGCTGCAATTAAATTGACTATGTACGAATTGTCACTTACCTTGCATCTGCTATAAATCGCAGTAGCGTATGCAGAGGATGAGGCATCGATTGACTCGCCTGATAATATATGGCGTGGAATCTCGACATTGAGGATAATGTAATTCTGATATTACTTTCCTCCAGCGTTTAGTCAGTGTGGGATGAAGCTTCTAATCCCAACTGACACCTTTGCACCAAGTTTCTTGTAAATGTATTTTAAAAAGCACAACACTGGGAGATACTAGACCAAGAGGATCGAATATTTTCGCTGTTGTTGATAGAACACTACGTTTCGTGGGCTCACTGCTGGAGTCTTCGGGTAATTTGATTGAGATCTGGAACTCATCTGTATCAGGGCTCCACTGTATTCCAAGTAATTTAATACACAAAATGTTTGGTTCAGAAACAATGGCTATTGGTTTATTCTCACACAGTTCTTGTGGTACCGTATCTAACAACGGTTTGCAATTCGGATACCATTTTTGTAACTTGAAGTTGATACGTTTTAGCACAAACAGCGACTGTGGCACAGCCAGTAGTTATGTCGTCGACATATGTATCATTCAATAAAGCACGTGCTGCGAGCGTATAAGTTGCTTTATAGTCTTCTTACTTAAGGACGCGTACCGCAAGGAAAGGTGACGAAGCAATCCCGTAGGTTACCGTGAGGAGTTGGTAATGCTCCACTGATGAAAATGTTATTGTTGTATTCGATTTGAGTTTTGTCAGGTCATTATTTTCGTTAGTGTATGTACATATGTAATTATTTTATTTTATTACTGGATATCAATTTTCATAATTTTTCATAATTTCATCCCTAATCGAATTTTTTTTTAATATACTTCAAAAATATTTTCTTTATTTGATAAGAAGACGAAAAATTCTTTATATAAAGCTAACATACACCGATGTTAACTGGAGACAGGAGATTTATATTTATTTTCTCATCAATGTTATGCACCAATAGCAATCTCTGTTATTTTGTGCCGGGCTGTGGGGAAATGCTAAAAATACAACTCTCTGCACTCATCGTATTCTACCATCAATTTGACAGATTCCACGATTATCCATAATTGGTCCTTCTCGTTATTCTACGTTCTCTGTGCCCACCGAAGATACGTTTAATGCGTTAAAATCCTTACAGCATAGGTATCCTACATACATACATATATCTTGTACTTTTTGCTTGCAATATGATGATAGAGATCAGCTGAGAGTTCACTTATAGCATCTTGAGTATTTTTCAATGTATGCAAGACTTTACATTGATTTTCGAACTGGTAGAAATAGCTTTTATTTATGTAATTTTCAATGTCCCATTTTTTGAAGATCAGAGGGGATGCCAAATAATTTAATCTTTGGTTTATTGAGGTCTTGAATTTTAACCTTAAAATCATCGCCTAATTTATTCTTGAGCACGTCACATGCGCTTGATACATCATGATTATATTGGAATTTAACAATAGATCCGTTCTTTTTTTGTGTTTATAACTCCTTTTATGGGAATAATAAAGGTATTTTGAAGAATACTGTTAACACTTTTCATTAGTATTTATTGATTAATTTTTTTAATCACTTTTATATTTGGAGTTTTCACTTGCTTGTTTATGTTATAAGAAGAAATTTCAGCATATGAAGGATTATCATTAAATCAATTTTATCTTGAAGTAATTGATTTTTTTGCTGCAGTTCATCACTAAGTTGTTTTAGTAAGATATTTTCGGTTGGAGCTATTTCTATTTTGTTAATTTTGTTTAATTTCAGCTATAAGCATTTTAGTAAAATCACTTAAAACCACGTCACTTTTTGCTTAAGGTTTTGAGGTTAAGGACATACGATTAGCTTACTTTAATATAACGCATCTGTACGAAGTGGAGAGTTTTCCACAATCAGAACTTTATCAAAGCGACGTATTAAAAATATGGAAAAATTTCCGATCCAAGAAAATGGCGACGATTTCAGGGGGTCTACAAATATACTAAGTTTATTATAAACTCATTCATGTACTTATGTACAATATTTTGTATAGGAATTCAGCAGAATGTAATGTAATTAAAAAATGAGTTTACGAAATTGAGGATATGTATCTGTGTATATGCTTAACTATCTATGTATGTACAATGTTACCCAGCAATCACATTATGCTATATACAATACGTTAAGCCATATGTAGTGCTACAAAAAATATGCATTTTAAATTCAAATACTTTCCGTGAATTTTTCGCATATACATTTGCTATTACATTCTTATGTATTCGACTCTTTGCATATACGGAAACGACTGCCATACAACTATTAAATACTGTTATGGCATATTTATGCGATGAGTAGGCAATTGAAAAGTAAAGTCCTCTCTGGACGGACCGAAATCAAACTCTACAAGTCGCTCATCATACCCGTCTTGACATGTGGTGCAGAAGCCTAGCCGATGGCGATATCCGATGAGTCTGCTTTAGCAGTTTTCGAGAAAAAAGTTTTGCGGAAGATTTATGGTCCTTAGCGCGTTGGCAACGGCGAATACCGCAGACGATGGAACGATGAGATGTACGAGCTATACGACGACATTGACATAGTTCAGCGAATTAAGAGACAGTTGCAGTAAGAGCAGAATAGCCGCCGGTGGAAGCACCAGCCAGCGAAGAGAAGGAGCGAGTGGCGCCCTATTGTTGATGCGGCTATAATCGCGGGTTAAATTCATACTCTTGATGTACATAAATAAATATAATTTTATTGGTACCAAGATGTACTTAAATCAATTCTAACCTGAAGTTCATATACTTCTATGCTTAATCCTCTATTTATAGGCTCTGGTTTCTTTTGTTTATTGATTGCTGATAATCTTCAATAAGAATGTTTTGGTTGCTGATAATCTTCAATAGGAATGTTTTGGTTGCTGATAATGCTCAATCCTTTATTTGCTGATAATGTTTAATAGGAATCTGTTCTTTGCTGATAATGTTCAATAGGAATCTTTTATTTGCTGATAATGTTTAATAGGAATCTTTTATGGAAACTACTGATTCTGTATCATACATTGGATGATGTCATCGGTACAGGAGTGTATTTTCTGTTACACTAACTCTCCTCCTTCTTAAAATTAAATGTCCTCATTTACAATTTGGACTCTAGTAATTTTCGTTTTCTTTCTTCATGGTCTTTTTGACAATGTATTAGTGCTCTTTGATAAAGTATATTCCTTCTCTTTACTCTAAATTCTAATAATAGTTTGGTTATTGTGATTAATAGGGTTATAATTAATATAGTTATAAATGTAGCCTTAATTGGATTTTGTTCAATTGGTACAAATATGGATGATATTTCGTCTAGATTATTGAACTTGTATTCTGATTGAGATTCTAAGTATTCTAATATATCTAGATTTTCTTTATGCTTTTTATGGAGTATTTTTACCATAGTTTCCTTAATGTTTATATATTCTTCATTATTTAATGTTACATTGGTTTTGAAATAAATTGAAAAAAACTCCATCTAAAATCTCGTTGTTTAATATATTTAATCCGCTAATAATAATGTTTCCGTACCATAATTAATAAAGGGTGGGTCCTTTTCTTTTATCATTTTACATTGAGCATTATTTTTCTCTAATATTTGTATTGTACATTCGTCCCTTTTATTCTGCTTACATATAGTTTGATCTATAAAATCTTTACATTTATTGATTCTTACGTATTGATTTCCTTTGCATAAAGCAATATTTTTATCCATAATTAATTTTCCTTTTTTTGAAGCTTTGTTTTTTCTTTGATTTTTGGGTATTTGTAAACTGTTACAAAGTTTTGTTTGAATTTAACAATTTTAATATCTGCATATTCTAAAATATTTATGGTTAAATCATTTGTTTTTTCTTTCGCAATGATTTCTGTGATTTCTTCTAATTCTAATGAAGTTGACAGGAAGTTGTTATTTTTTGCTAAATTAATTGTAGTTAGAAGAGTATTTAGTCCATTGTAGACTTCTGTGAGTATTAATTTTTCAGAGAAATCCTTGGGGTTTAATTTCTTTAACATTTTTTCGAAATTACTATTTATTATTTTTTGTTTATTATGTCCCTCAATTAATTGATTGATTCTTGTCTGTATCTCTACTTCATCATCGTCATCATCTCTACTTTATAGTCGTATCCTCCTCTGTTGAAAAACACGTCCTCGGGTTTATGTCCTGTGACCGAGTGAATGGTTTTATTGTACTGTCGTACTGCTTCGAATATTACTTCTTCGTGTTTGCCTTTGGTTTCCTTTACTAGTAAGTTAGTTAGCTCCACTATTGTGCTGTGCGTCCGCTGTACTTGACCGTTCGTTGTCGAATGTTGTGGTGGCACTGCTGTGTGCTGTATATGTAGTCGAACGTATACAGATTTTGCTACTACATTAACGTATGTCGGGTCGTTATCGGTTGTTAGGTTCGTTGCGTATGGGAATATTTGTGATAGTATTTCATTCAAATATATGTATGTGTTTTTCCTATCTGGTATTTTTCTTATATAGCAGAATTTTGAGTATCTGCCTACTGTAGTTATATATATTTGTTTGTCCATAAAAAATGTATCCATGTGTAAATGTGTACCTACTTCATTTGGTATTGGTGTTTTTCCGTAAAGTAATTTATTCGGTCCTCTGTCGTATTTACATTTTTTACATATCTCACATATTTGTGCTGCCTTCTTTGCCATATCTTGCATGTTAGGCCAGTAATAGCTCTCAGAGAGTTCTTTTATATTATTTCTATAATTTCTATGTGCTCTTCTGTGTATTTGTTCAACTATCTCATTCTGTTCATTTTTGTCAGTGATGTCTCTGACTAATGCATTTGCTATTACAAATGCATTTGATATACAAAAGTTAGTTGTTGGGAAAGTTTGTACTTGTGTGGTTTTTATTTGATATAGAATTTCTTCTGTAGTGATTATGGCGTTAATATTGTTTGGGTGTAATACGCCTTTAATAGCACTTATCAATTGTTCTATAGTGGTGAAGTATATGGTATGTCTAAATTTTCCGAATATATTTTTACTTTCTATTCTTACTAATCCATTGTTAGTTTGGATAATTATTTGATTATTAAAATGGTTTAAGCTAGTACCTACCCTTCTTATGGTTTCAGTGAGTGAGCTGAGTTGAGAGTGCTGCGATTCTGAGTCGGTTAATTGATTAATTTGTTGCCGACTTACAAAGAGTTCGACTTTTGCTTGTAATTCCTTTTTTAATATATTCATCGCTTTCATGGCTTCCTCAACTAATTTTATTTGCATTCTTTCACTTTGATTTTTCTTTACGAGACCGTTTCCTCCTCTTAAAAACAATGTTATAGGGACTTTTACTGGGTTTAATTATATTATTCTCTAGCATTTTATTTATTTCTTTATTTATAAAATTATTGTCTGAAAAGGGGTAAGGGTACTGTTTCGTCCATATTGGCTCTTCAGTTTTAGTGCGGATCGTCGCTTCAATTGTTGTTGTAAATGGTAAAATAGGATTTGTTTCCTCATTAATTCTCATAATTTCTTCAACTTCTTTTTTATATTTGCTCTCATCTATTGTGAAATTTACTTGACTGACATCCATTTCTTTTTTCTTCTGTTCTGTTCTCCTGACATACATCATTTTATATTCGAACAGATCTATCTTAGCTTTCATTTCTCTCAAGGATTGTTCTCCTAATATCATATCAAATTCTTTTAATTCTTCGATTTCAAAAAATATTAATTCTTGCCCTAGCATTCCAATCTTCTTGGCTGAGTTTATTGTGTTTGAACCATTCAGAGTTCTACTAACAAATTGTTTAACTGGGAAGGTCTTTCCATTTGGAATATTTTTCCTTATATAATTTAATGTCGAACCTGTGTCTATTAAAACTAATAGTTTTTTGTTATCATGTAAAATAATCTGAACACACGGCAGATTATTTACTCGTCTAAAAAAGTAGCGCTATTTTCAAATTCGCTTTCATCTATATTTACCCTTAATGACTGATCACTATTATTATCCGTTATTAGGTTGATACTTTGTAGTTTCTGTGGTGCTGTATTACATCTGGATGACATTGGCTGGTGGTTTCGTTCAAATGGTTCTCCTCTATTGGGCTTGAAAGGTGTGTATCCTGCTCTTTGTCGTTCATAGTTGTTTCTGAAGGGATTCTGTTGATACGATTGCTGTTGTTAATGCTGATTATTCGTGGGTTGCCGGAATCTTCCTATTGATGTATCCACGTCCATTGGGGTCGAGTTTGATCTTTCCATGTGGGGAATAGGTTGAACTCCTGGTTGATACTTTCGTTCGTTTTGTGGGTGTTTGGGATAGTTATAAGCTTCTCGTCGTATCGGATTGTTCTACCTTTTATAAAGAACTTCCGTGGCAATTGCGTATGCACTTTCTAAATCTCTTGGTTTTGCTGCATATAATGTGTGTTGAGTAAATTCATCATTTATGCCATTGCGGAAGCAATCTATGGCCATTTCTTTTGTGACCTGCTGTAGAGAGTGAGTATTCCCTGGGTAATCAATTTCACATTTAGTCATTGCTAAATTAAAGATTTGACAGATCTTGCTGTGGAATTCGGATAGCGTCTGTCTTCCTTGTATTTGTCTTTTCATTTCCTCTATGAGGGCGTTATAGCTTCTAGTATCGGCGTATCTGTAATCTAGGCGATTGAGTATTGCTTGTAAGTGAAATACTGCGTCATGATTCTGTAGAAGAGTTGCTCCTTCGATCTTCGTGTGACGTATTATAAATAATGCATCGTAATATGGTTTGGTATCTCGAAAGGCTTCTATGGGACTCATTGCTGATATGATGGTTGCCCTCTATGTCCTGTATTTGGATGTGTCTCCGTTGAACACTGGTAGCCGTACGAATAGTCTCAAATTAATTTCATTTGCATTGTTTATCCTGGGACTTATCGGTTGGAATTCTTCGATTTCAGGTACTTGCGCTTGCTGCAGCTGGGCTCATTGTGCTTCTACAGCGGCATAAGCTTGTTCCAAGATTGCTACCCTTGCTTCCATAATGATTCCTCTGCCTTGATCAAACACTTGTAATTGCTTGTTTCGGAAGCGGTCCAGTTTTATTTTTGGTTCTCCTTGTCCTCTTTTTCAGGACGTGTGAAATTTGATTTTTTAGGAGTTCCTTTTATTATTCACTTATTGAGCCCCCAGTTATATTCATACTCTTGATGTACAAAAATAAATATAATTTTATTGGTACCAAGATGTACTTAAATCAATTCTAACCTGAAGTTCATATGCTTCAGTATAATAGAAGACTAACTTATTTCTATGCTTAATCCTCCATTTATAGGCTCTGGTTTCTTTTGTTTATTGGTTGCTGATAATCTTCAATGGGAATGTTTTGGTTGCTGATAATGTTCAATAGGAATGTTTTGGTTGCTGATAATGTTCAATCTTTTATTTGCTGATAATGTTTACTAGGAATCTTTTGTTTGCTGGCAATGTTTTGTTTGCTGACAATGTTTTGGTTGCTGATAATGTTCAATAGGAATGTTTTATTTGCTGATAATGTTTAATAGGAATCTTTTATGGAAACTACTGATTCTGTATCATACATTGGATGATGTCATCGGTACAGTAGTGTATTTTCTGTTACACTAACTCGCGTAAGCGCTACCTACGCCAAAGAGGAAGAAGAAGATTAGCAAAACAATGTTGAGTGCAAATATCTCTGCTTACCTTAGTACTGGTACTTCTGTATGCATGTTAAGGAGAAATCCCTGTGGGAATATTTTAATGCATTTCATTTATTCATATGAAAAAGATGCACGAAAGTTGTAGCAGTAAAAGCTTGTACCAAAAGTAAGCGAAGAAGAAATGTCTGGTGCATATTTCAAGCGATTCTCTTCCTTTATTTTTATTGTGATAAATAATTTCTTTGAATTTTATTGGTGTTTTTTCCTTCAAGAAGTTTATTCAGTATAATGTTGTTGTGTATAAATTTGTTTTTGTATACTTAAAATCAATTATTATTAAATATCTTAAGAATTTAAATATAACATTGGAAGAAAATTTTTAAAATCTATATTTATTTATTTATTTATTTATTTGAATAAATCAACAAACAAGTTGTTTACAGACTAAAAAATAAGAATATGGTTACGTAATCTATATATAAAAATGTAAAATAAAAGCCATGATAAGTATCTTATCAACAGGCTCTTAAAAGTAAACTTGGTATAGCATAAATCAAATCCCAAAGAGAAAGAAATTTCATTTAATTTAGAGAGTGTTCTCCTTATTGGAGCGTTCATCGCGTAAACAGTTCTAGCAAGACCCACAAAAAACATCTCGTTACACCGAAGAATGCGAGAGGGTACATTAAAACGAATTTTCATCAGGAGGTATGAGCAATCAATAGAGCCAGTAATGATATCATAGACAACGCACATCGACAGCAGAGTTCTCCTCGACTCTAGTGACATGAGATTTATAAGCAAACAACGGGAGTGATAGGACGGTATTGGGTCTACAAAACTCATTCGGCGCAAGGCGAAACGTACAAAAGCCTTCTTGACAGACTCCAATCTATTCATATACACGGCATGATAAAAGCCGCATATTCCAGAGTCGATCGCACTAAAGACGAGTACAATAGTTTTAGGGTATAAGGGTCTGAACATGATGAACAATTACGTCGAATAAAAGCCAACAGCGCATACGCCTTGGAAACAATAAAATTTATATGAGTGGTAAAGCTGAGCTTGGGGTCAAAGTAAACACCCAAGTCTTTAAATTCGTTTATCTTTTTTAGCGCAATATTCGAAAAACAGTACGACGAGGGAGTACTAGATACAACTCTAGCATAAGAGGCATAGTGGCATTTACCAATATTAAGAAATAAGTAATTACGTTCACACCACTGATACCGGTTATCAAGTTCGCTCTGTAAATTGAAAGAATCTTCTAGGCTTTTAATTTCATAGTAAATTTTCAAATCATCTGCATAGAGAAGAAAATTACATTTAGAAAAGGATGTTGATATATCATTAATAAACAGTATAAACAGTAAAGGTCCGAGGACGCTTCCCTGGGGAACCCCAGAGGGGGCTACAAAAGAAAAAGATGACATCCCCTCAAGACGAACGACACAACGTCTGTTTTGCAAATAGGAGGAGATCCACTTTACTAATTCCGAGCGAAATCCCAAGCACTGGAAAAATCTGTATAAACTGCATCAACCTGGAATCCTTTTTGAAATGATCCCAGACAGTCCTTGGTAAATACAGCTAAATTGGTTAAGGTAGATCTACCCGGAACAAACCCATGCTGTTGGGGACAGATTAGATGCTTTACGGCAAAGTATATTTTATCCTTTACTATCCATTCAAACAATTTCGACACAGTAGTTATTTTGGAAATAGGCCTATAATTCTCAATGCCATTTTTATTACCGCTCTTAAGAATAGGCGTAACAAAAGTTAGCTTCCAAACATCTAAAAAGATACCGGAGGACAGCGACTTGTTAAAAATAAGCAGTAAAGGAGCAATCAGTGATGAACAATTTTTCAATAAAACAGCTGAGAGGCCATCGGCGTGAGCTGTAGTTGACATCTTTAGCTGATTTATGCCATTGATAATGTCCAGTTCCGACAAGCTTAACTTTCCGAAATTGACGGAAGTATCAAAGCTCGACAAAACAACGTCGGAAGTACTATCACTACGGTTATCTGAAATGAAATTTGAGGAAAAGAAATCCGCAAACAGATTAGCTGCTTCGGATAAAGAGTTAGCTGAAAGTCCTCTAAGCTGGACCGATGTAGGTATATCCGAACATTTTTTCTTAGACTTTATGTAACTCCAAAAGGATTTTGGGTTACATTTAATGTTACTTTCGATCCTACCAATATATCGGCGATACAGCACTCTATTGAAGTTATTAAACTCAGCTCTATAATATACGTAGCGTTCCCGAGAATATTGGTTATTAGACAACTTATGCTTTTTAAAAAACTTATTCTTTAAATTCCTTAAGCGTTTAAGATTTTTCGAAGACCACGGTCGTTTAGCAGTTTTCGAACTAAGCTTTTGGATGTGACTTAAGCAAACATCATATATTTTTGTTTTAAAAATATCATAACAGCCAGCAATATCCAGGTTTCCAAAAAGCCGAGGCCAATCTAAATCAAGCAAGGCATTTACATCTAAAAAGTTACAGCGAGAAAAATGAACGTACCAGTTGGTACGTCAAAATATTGATAAAATTCCACCTCCAACACCATTGGACAATGATGTTGATTTGGAGGTGAGATGTAACTAGCTGCGTATGAGACCATATAATTTGTATTATAACTTACAAAAATTAGATTTAACAGCTTATTCAATGTGTTAAAAAAACTATTGACTTGTAACAATTCAATACATTGCAAACTATCAATTAAGTGACATTCCGAAATAGCTGTAACATTGGATGGAGTGAGGAAGGCATTACCATCTAAACATCTCCACGAAATATCACTTAAATTAAAATCACCGAAAATACAAAGTTGATTATCACCAATTATGTCATGGACCGCCAAAATGTTATCAACATGTGCTTTGTACAGGTCCTCGGAGCTACCAGGCGGTATGTAAGACAAACAAATGTACATCAATCCACAAGTACCAAGCCACTTTATACACAGTTGGTCAAGCAAGGAATCAGAGTTATGCAGCAGAAGAAGTGAAGACCGGAGGTACTTCCGTATGGCTATAAGCACACCGCCACCCCTGCTAAGACCAGTTTTACACCCAGCTGGCTTTCATCATTAGAGCCGAATATACGACGTTTGCGAATCATTTTTCTATTACGCTTGTTAGCAACAGTAGACCACTGTGCATTATCTGCTTGCACTATATCAGCTATAATTTAATCTTTATCATTGTGTGTATAATCTTCTGATAAATTTCCAGCGGCAGAACCAGAAGCAGTATAAAGAGAAGCAGCATTAACAACAGCAATGTCATTGTCAACAAAACTGGTTAAACCAGTATTACACTCAGTCACATTAGAAGCAATATGAGCAGAGCCAGTATTAACATTGTTATTGTTATTGTTATTGGGCTCATCACTAGTTATTTGCAAGTCAGAACTATTAGCAGCAACAACAACAGAAGATTGCACAGGTGGCGCGCGGGAGTGCTTATGCACTTTACTCTTCTGTACATTAACACTGTTGGTAGCTTTTCCTTTAGAAACTTTGGGCCAGGCGCCGGCGAGACAGAGCCATCGCTCACAGAGTTAACAAAACTAGTCAAAACACCTTTAATTTTATCCAGCGAGACAGAGCCATCGCTCACAGAGTTAACAAAACTAGTCAAAACACCTTTAATTTTATCCAGTTCAAAGATCAAGAACAAGACTTTATCTTTAAACTCACAAACTTCAATACAATTAAAGCAATGAGACATTTTGCACACTTTTATAGCAAAAAAAGCAATTAAACACGGAGCAAGAAAAAACACGTCCGCACAACTTGCCTACGTACGTTGTTATACATATATAAAAATCAAAGGAAATTTTTGATGAACGCCTATAACTTGAGAACTACCAGACCAAATTGCACAAAATTTTTAGATTTTTTCATGAGATTGGCGCAGAGATATGACCATTTTTGTGAACATATGTTGCTACCAATACAAAATACATGCAACAACAACAAATACATGTAAAAACTGAAATATAGAGAAAGAGCGAAAAAAAATGAAAATGGAAATAAATTTAAATAAAATTTAAAAACATTCTGAAGCTGGAACAGCCGATGGATTTTTATGAGGAGCATTTATTTCATGCCAGAAATACACTCCGAGAGCCAATGTTTTTTTCATATATCAAAGGTAACATAAAAAATTATTTTTGAAGTGATACATTACTTTCATATGACATCGCTGTAGAGAAAGTAATGCATCTTTTCCCCCCAAACATAATTTTTTCCACTGGAATGTTGTGTTAGTTGTAATTAGAAAAAATATACAGTAAGTGTTACATGGAAATATATTCGCTGAGTGAAATTTAATTTTCAAGGCTACTATTACGTTGATGAGACGATATACGGTAGCTCTCACGATATGTGTTACTAAGGTGGGTCATATACTGTGACCAAACAATATCTTCAAAGAAATTTACTACAGAACAGTTGAATATAAGTCTTAGATATCTGTACATACATACATATGTATTAAAGTAAATATATAATAAGTTGATTACTATATCTCGGTAACTAAAAACCTCCACTGCCACCTCTATTTGATTTAACTGGTACCTTTGCTTTTGATTGACTTATTGATATCATTCAAATTAAAGTAACAATAATATTTCAATAATGATAATAGGTTCAATAATGGTAACTCTTGTTACTGACCAGAACTCACCAAACAGAACTAATAATGCTGTTAATGCTGATAATATACGCTGTACCATTGATAAGGCCATTTTCGGTGTAACCACCGCCAATTGTGTTTTCTGCAGTCTAGCGGTGTTAGTTTAATTGTGAACTTTGAGAACTGTGACACGATATACTCGTATACAATGGGAGATATTTTACAACGTGTTTTTGATATATCTTAAGTTGATGTATGTATATGTAAAAATAGTGAACTAGCAACAAAGTAACAAAGTGTTTAGTTTGCCCAAATCTTTACATAAATAACATATACGGTTACATATTTATAAGATAGTTTATTAAATCTTTTATATATTGGATATCGAGTTTTTTTGAAGTTGGATTACACAGGCTTTCAAGAAGTGGAATGAGATATTTTTACTTCGGTGGGAATATTGTCTGGTTATTTTTGCAGGGTGGAAGAAATACCATTTTTGCGATCGGTGTCGTTGTTGGCCTCTTTGACTTATCGACGTCCACTATCCATACTCGTTTATCTGGACTAGGATGTAATTTTACGATTCTTCCTAATGTCCATTAGTTGGGGAAAAAATTATATGACAAATCGCAATATGCACTAAGACGACCACCAGGTCCCATAATGTCATACTTGTCGATGAATGGATTGGGATAAGACTTCACATTTCCCTGCAATGCTATAATACTGTTTTTAACTAATGATTATTAGACACTGAGTCATCGTCTTAGTTTCGTAGGACGAAATTAAGTTAGACTCGATCTTGAAATAAGATTCTATTTTTGGATAGATTCTTTGGTAGAATATCCTTATAAAGGATACAACATCCAAAACCATTAAAAAATTAGAAAATCCGTTCATGATATCATGGGAATCGTTTACTTTTGATATTGCAGGAGCATGCAATTTTCCCCCTCTATTTGATTTTATTTGCAGCCAAATTGGTATTATAATTTTGTAACTCAGAATGTCCCTGCCACCATAAGAAATTGTTAACTAATTCACTGGATGGAATTCTCTGCTGACAAGATTTGCTTGACCGGATTCTGAATCCACATGTAAATTTGTGCTTCCTACTTTTTCTACAATTTTAGTTACTCTACGGGAAATAAAAGTTGACCATAAACACGGTTATATTCATATCCACGGTAATACTATGGTTGAATCTGTCCAGAGATGAGCTGACGGCTTGCATTGTTTCTACAAGGAGGAGATATTGTTTTAACTGGGGATACTTGTATATTTGCCATAAGAAGGTTAACGTAGACTTTATTTTCGGTTATAACTCTAAGGAAAAACCTGGCGTATGCATTTTCAGATGCGTCGCAGAAACCATGTATCTCAGTAGTTTCAAACGGTGAGAAGTAAAACTAACTTGGTATTCGAATGTTGTTTATTTTCGGATACCCGCTTATAAATATTTGCCACTGATCCATGGCCATTCAGTCCCTTCTCAATCGGTTCTTTCTAGCGAAATATTTTGAATTCGAATCTTGGCTATGATTATGACTGATACAAGCTAACCAAGTGGATGTAATAACTTGACGATCTCTGAAAGTATTATACTTTTCGTGGGAACATCAAATAGTCGAGGTGAGAATTGCACCTAATTCCAATAGCTTCCACTATGCTGGTATCTTCAAATTCCAGTAAGACTTCACTTATCAAGTGAGATTTTGGTTAAAATTTTAAATTTTCCTTATGCTTAGGTAAAGAGCATAGTTATACCAAAGTTTACTGTTTTTAGTTCGTATAAGTTGATAGGCTCCTGAGGACTTGAAAGGAAAACTGTTCGCTGGTATATCGTGTGATCACTATTTACCAAAATCTGTTGATACATTTTCTCTGTATCGCTTAAAATCGGTAGATCGACCTGCAGAATTGGGTCGGGCTAGAGGACACAACTTAAGCTCATACTACTTGTAGTAGGGCATGATGCATTGAATACCACTCTAACTTTCTTTCTTCCACACAGCGTGGGGAGGTAAGAAGTAGAAGTCGGTGGGGTCTGCTTATATGTTATACGGGATTTTTGACATATGCCTTAAAGTCTCGTACTCTGTAAGAACTTTGTTATATTTAGTCTGCAGGTTGGATGCTTTTTTCCAAACGGGTTTCGTTCATGTGGAACTGGTCACAAGTTCCCTTCTGCGATAGGCCCAGGAAAATACTACGCAGATTATCCTGTTTGGGGGGTAAGGAGACAACGTACTTTCCATCAGCATTCCTTTTAGTTGTTGTCTTTAATAACTTTTCTTAATATCTGACATCATAATTTGGGCTCCTTTTCTTTGCAATATTTTCGAACTCCCGGAATCCGGTTAATAGCTTGCCCAAATTAACTTCATTGTAAAATGAGACTATATTGCTGGCTGGGACTGATGCTTCGGAACTGCAGGTTATAATACAAACGAACACGGTTTCTTGAGCCAGAAGCGTATTCAATATATTCCTTTTTATTCCACCTAGCATGATCTGTGGGCATATTTCTCCACCTAAAGCGATATCTACTGATTCGTTTACGAAGAACCTATGTCTGCCAACACTAATTCTGCAAATGCCAGTCTTGTCATTGCGGTTACTTGGCACTTTTGGTAAAACTAGTGCAATTTTCTCTAAGCTTATTAGAGGGTCAATGGGTGATCGAAATTGATTTGCGCTCGCTTCCTTTACCTGCGCAGATATAGAATTGCTAACACCCCCATCCTGGACATGTAGGCGTTGGGTGGGAAGGTTAAAACTGCTTTGCATATGTTTGCATAACAAGAGTTGATATTTTTAACTTAATTATTATTTTCCTTTAAAGATTCCAGTCTTTGCTGAGACGGTCTTGCAGGAAGGAACTATTGCTTGTGTTGGTAGTTATTTATTTCTTGTTGCAATCTCTTAATAGAGCGACTGCATTCACGCCCAACTGTCTGTATTGACTAGAACAGGCCCTGACTAGTTCGTCGGATGGAGGGGTCTTTCTTACATACCTTGCCTTTCACTACGTAAACAAGAATTATTTATGCCTGTGTATGCGTGTGTGTGAATTAAATATACCACTACGGCATGATATTATTATGTCAAAAAGCAAGCAAAAAGGAAATTCAACGTTCTACAATATGTCCGTGTCAGGTAGAGCCGTCCCACCCTCTTTGCGTACTCGATTACGCAACATTGAGTGCTGCGCTGACTCCAACATATTGGCAGCACCCCTATTCTGACATAAGTTGGTCTGTCTATCCGTCTGTCGGTGTACCTTCTATGTCGTAATTTATGTCTTCCTGCCACCCTTTGTACAAGCCCAACTACCTCACCAAAATTTAAATCCTTTTAACTCTCCATTATCATTTACAATAAAGAATCTTCAATTTTCAGCACATATTTATAATATAATAATTTATTGAAAGATTATTATTTTTTTATCTCTTTAAATTCAATCCTATTCTAGAGTTCAACATATTATGAATATGTGTATATAAAAAATTCAAAAGATAGCATAAACTTATTTATCTTGTGAAGCTCCGCTGCTTATAATTAACTTAAATCTACTGAAATTATCTAATTTATATTATTCATTGAACGTTCATGTACTTATGTTCTATATATATGCATATACCCTGCCAGCCGGGACTACCCACTTTCCAATTAAAATAAAAAAAAATTACAATATTTTCACTGTCAATTTTCGAAATAATTTTCCTATTCATTTATTTGACAGAACTTCTTTTGTTTACTTGTGAAAAAAAATTAATTGGAATTGAAAAACTTAAACGAAATTCTTCTTAATTGTGGATTGCTTTTAAAGGTAAGGATATTAATCTGATCTAAAATAATTATTTTATATTTCAATTAATGTTTTGTTATTTTACAGAACTGTTTTTTAACGAATTCAAACAGGGTGCTGTAGAACTTCACGAAGAACACGAATTACATGCACGTTCTCTTTTGATTTTAGATTTTCCCTGATCCAGACACAAAGGAACGTCGTCTTCTATGGAATGTGCAAACTTTCGTCATAATTATTATTATTTAATCTTTGTTTTATAACTAATTTGTAAACTAGTAGTAAAGAAAAAAATAAAAAGAGAGATTTTCAAAAATTAATAATTTGTTTTGACAATTAAAAATAATTTTCGTTCGCATGCGCATGCGCAGGCTGAGAACAAGAATTTGAAGACCGAAGCTTTACATTAATGTGATTGAATAGGTGTAACAAGGATATAAGATCATATGTACAAGGGGAAAGTGGGTAAAATCTTCACACTCTTTAATAAAATGCCTCTGCTGTTTCCCAGTTTTTTATCAAGTTTTGAACAAACGTTTCCTCAAAGTATCTCGTTTTTTACCCAGTTTTGTCTGGCATGGTATATATATATATATATATATATATATGTATGTACACATACATATTTAATTTTCTTTTACATATGCGTATACAACAATATCTTCCCTGCCACCCAAACCTGATTAAAACACTAGATAATTTAAGCAAAAGTTTGTTCAAAATTGTAACAGCATAGGCATTTTATTAAAGAGAGTGCAGATTTTACCCACCTTCCCCTTGTACGTGTAATCTGATCCTTGCTACACTGATCTGAACCTTGTTACACTTATTCAATCACGTCATTGGAAAATATATAGCTTGGCCCTTCAAATTTTTGTTCTCAGCCGGCGCATGCGCATGCGAATGAAAAATATTTTAAATTGTCAAAACAAATTTTGAATTTTTGAAATTCTCTGAAAATTAATCAAAATATAATTTTTTTATGAAACAAAGGTTAAATAATAAAATTAATAATAAAAAATTTCACATTTCTAGCTCCAACGTTCCTTTATGTCTGGATCAGAAGGTTCTGAAATTGAAAGAAAATATGATTGTGATTCCTGTTGTTGTTTAATATTAGTAGATATAAAGCAACATGCTGATGCACTGCACTTCTATATTTAATTTAATTTTTTTCTTGCTTTTTGCAAACACACATGAAACTCATAAAAGAATGTTGTTGTTTTGCAATGCTACAGCATCCCGATTCAATATATTAAATGCAATTCTGTAAATAAATAAAAACATTAAATAAAACATAAAATTATAATCTTAATTTATATTAATTTGCTTACCTTAAAAACAATCCGAAATTAGCAAGAATTTCATCGAAAGCAACATTTTTATTTTCAAATTAACAAAATATCAACAGTTATGTTAATAGGAAAATTATTTTGACAAAAGACAATGAAAATATTGCAATTTTATGGGTAAAAGAGCGAAAAGTTGTTAATGTTTTTGTAAATTTTTTGATTTTAAGGGGAAAATGGGTAGCCTTGGCTGGCATGGCTTATGTTTAAATAAAAAGGAATTAAATATCTCAAATAACCCGGATTAAGAAAAGTTTGTTTGGTATGCACATATATATAGGTGCTCATATCAATAAAAATACTTATGCACCACTTACCTTTATGTCCCACGTTGTTGGTACCAACAAACGCTCGAGACTGTGGAAGGCTGGAAAGTGAGAAAGTATATATGTATGTATTGTAACGTTTTTCGTAGCTACCCAAGATGATTTCCCAAATCCTTCGAGTCCGATCACCTCTTACTCGTCAGGCATTTACTCAATGTTTATTTAGTCTTCAATAATTCCAACTCTTTACTATGCGCAATAGCTTATTTTATAATTCTTTACAACACAAAATTAGTTTCCACTTCACACATTTTATCCTTTTCTAAAACACATAGCTCACTGCAATGTTAACGTCACTGCGTTTTCAACGCGTCTCTGCTGTGATAGCGGCTGCCGCTCTTTTCATACCTGAGGATGACTCAAACAATATGATAGCGCGCTCAAGAATAGGCTGATTATTCGTTTGACTGCGATATCTACTGCCGTTCCGTTTTTGCCTCACGATTTTGTCTGCCCTTTTTATTTGGAATTTCCGTCACAATATGTATGTAGCCCTATGTAAGTTTGCATACATATCATATCGTAGCCCTAATCATTCATTCGCGTTAGCGTGCAGCGAGTGGATCTCTTTTTTATGCCAAAGATGACACTATGCGATAAAATAAGCAAACAAATTAAATAAAAATTTAACAAAAAATCGGCAATTGGAAATATTACCAAAAAAAAAAAACCAAATAAAAACAGCAAGCACTAATGATGGTAAAAGTAAGTGTAAAGAAAAGTGAAGTGATAAAGAAATATAAAAATGTGAAGTTATTTACAAAACTGATATATTATTCAAGATAAAAAAATTACTCAAAATTCACATACGCCAATGAAACAATTTAGGAATAGGTTTGTTTACAAAAAAGGTATGAAATGAATAAAATGTAATAACAGAAATAAAAAAATTCATAACTAGGCGAATTGAATAAATTGGAGAATCGAATGTATGCTATAAATTAGGTTAATTGCAGGGAGTGATATTTGCGGTAATAATCTTAATTCTAATGCAAATTCTAGAATATTTACACAGAAGTTATACGAGAACGTGGAACGAGAGTTGAAAGAAATAAAGTAAATTATTACAGTAGGTGATGTAAGTAAGAATATCGGATAAGTAAACTTGGAATAGGAAAGCAATAGATAATTCATTAATTAACGAAAGAATTAGGACTCAGCATTTAAAAGATGCATTCGATGGGTTGAAATGAATGAAATAAGATTAAAAAAAACTATAATTCAAACTATATGTTTTTTTGTTTGCATTAACTTGCGTCTCTGTGTTTCGTTGTTGTTGTTTGGATCTCGTAAGCTAGTTGTTGTTGGCTGGACAGTTATATCCACCGTGGCGAGCGATATTGGGCGTCGATAGCTCTTCCTCTCGAGCTCAGCCTTCTCAAATTGTCGCTCTTCTGTAGCTTTAGTGTGTTTTCAATATGGATTCCAGTTTTATATATATATATACTTTTTAAAGTCCTTGACCTGGTTTTTATTGCGTACTATCATTCGGAACGCCAGGGTTCAAGACAAACATCTAAAATTATGGAAAATTAATTTTTCCAATTGAGGTCGCTTCTCGGCAGGGAATGTCAAGCCCTCGGAATATATTTGTGACATGAAATAAAAGCTCCTCATAAAAATCCATTGGCGTTTCCGAGGTAGCTTATACCAATGCTTATTTGAGTTTATGGGGTTAGAATACCAAATTTCACGCCCCTAGATGCTTCTTTGACGCAAAATCCCATACCTGAACAAATCGGTTATATAGGGTTAATATGATATAGTCTTCCGATTTCGATGATTTTCAGTATCAATATTTATTTGAATTAATATAATGCCAAATTTCATGGCCTTTGTGTTTTTGACAAATTTATGGCATAAAATCTCAAATCTGAAAAATCAGTGGTATGGAAGCTAAAAGGTATAGTCGACCGATTCGGCCGGTACCGACAAATAGTTAACACATTTAAAAAAAAAACGCGCGTACTAAGTTTTTTTTTTGAAATATCTCAAAAGCCAAGAGACTAGCGAACGGAGAGACGGACATAGCTAAATAAACTCAGCTCGTCATTCTGATCCGATCGGTATACATTTTGGTCCGTCTATCCCTTCTCCTTCTGGTACTTACATACTTCGGCCAAAAGTTAATTTTTGTACTATTCCATATACATGAAAGGTATAAAGTTATGTTACATTAGTTAGATTCGGTTAAAAAAAGTCGTATTTTAAAAAAATGGAAGGAAAATCCGCAATTTTAAATACTCCGTGTTAACCGAAAATGGAAGTTTATTTTTTTCTCTGTACGCAAAAGCCTAGATGAACCAACTAAAACTTTGGATAAAATTTTGAGCTTAAAGCAGTCGTAACTAAGAGACATTGCTTATTGTCGCTGTGGATGTTCGCATTTCAGAGCTCCCTTTCATGGGAGCCTGCATATATCCTCCAAATCCCATTGGTTGTAATTTTTTTCTTTTCGACCATTTGTAAGTCATTTTCCATATATGTGACAGTAGGTATGTTCTCGAAAATAATCCTCTCGGGTCGAAGTAATGAGCATTCTAAATAAGTTTATAAAAAGAAATAACTCTGAGTAGACTCCAAAATTCCATAAAGCATGCTCTCTGCAGAGCTTTGCACCAAGCTAACTCTGGTACGCATAAAATTTGAATGCAATCTAACTTAGCTTACCACACTTTCCAAACTTACCCAGTAAGCTGTACCAGACGTCAGCTGCATAAGACTGTATTTTGAATTTCCTTTCATTTTCGCAATTTACTACACACTCCACCCCTGTACAAGTTTTTACATATTTTTCAATATAAATCGTTATCATGTATATATAGACTGGGATAAATGTAAATATCTCAAATTTAAATTTTATATTCCATAAATTCTCTAACATTCATTTTAAACTTATCATAACAGCAACCATTAGAGAATGTAAATATAAATGTGAAAAGGAGTGACAAATTTTACAGCGGCGAAAAAGGTAACAAAGCATGTCAACCGAGCACAACAGTGTCGGTACGCTGCTCTCTTCGTCGTCGCCTTCTCCCCAACAAACTAAGAGTCGCTGCGACAAAAATATTCGTGTGTAAACTTAGTCTAACGAAACAATCAAATAAGGTTGGTTGATAACTCGGCTAAAAAATTTGTTGTCTAATGTTTTTATTTGTCAACTTTAAACAAGTAAGGAGTGCTCTCTTCATGCCATGCCGAAGGCTTTATACCTTTCGTGAACATATCAAATGTATTATATTGCATTTTATAATTAACTATTAATCATCATATCTAAAAAAAAAGGTTGTTGCCTCCCGATAACATGAATTCTGGTTTGTAGAAGACCAAATTTTACAATCTTAGATGCTTTTTTTGACGAATTTATGACCAAAAATTTTAATTCTGAAAAATCGCTCCTATATATGTATAGTGATCTGTTCGATTTTGTCGGATTTTGGATCCAAAACCTTATATATGAACAAATTTCTTTTTATGGAGGCTTTCAAAGATTTGTAGTACCAATATTTATTTTAATTTACTTGTGTACAAACCAAATTTTCATGCTCTTATGTGGTTTTTTGAAGGATTTATGACCTAAAAGCACAAATCTGAAAAATCGGTTTTATATATGTTATAGTGATCCGATCTGACCAATTCCGACAAATGATCGAATAAATGTAAAAATATTTTTTTTTTTACCAAATTTGGTTGAAATATCCCGAAAACTGAGAGACTAGTTTGCGTTCAAACAGACGGGTATGACTAAATCAACTTATGTCGTCTTCCTGATCCAATCAGTATACATTTGGTAATTTCATACTTCGAACCAAAGTTATTGAAATATATCATTTCGTTTTCATGAAAAGTATAAAGATTATTCATTAGAATTTTATTAATATTAACTGTTATAAATCAATAAGTTATTATCCAAATTTTAGCAAAGGATTTTAAGCAAACTTTAATTGAATTTATGAAACATAAAGATTAAATTGGCCTGCACTTCATTAATTTATAATATTGGTTTTATAAAGAGGCTTCGAAAATTGAAATTAAGAGATTGTAATAATTTTACAAATAAATTATGATCACTAAGTTTGTATATATAATTATCCTAATATTTTATGTAATGCTGAGAAGTTTTATAATACGTTGCATGTTTTTTGATCGTACATCACAGACCCCGGTGGACACTTATATTCCTTCGAAGCTTTTCCTCCTTGAGCGACAAGCCAAATCAATCTAAAATATGAAAGGTAATAAAAACGTAAATGAACACTCATATGTATGTAGGATATATGTAAATAAATGGGAACATCTGTTAGAAAAAAATACAATGCACCATTGACAATAACATCTATCACTATCATCAATTACTCGGTAGGCGTTGCCTATAAAAACCAAGATCATGTTCGCAGAGTAATCCTATAAGTTAACAAAACAACCAGCCAAAAACATAGCAACTCAGTTGAAACAACTTATATCATGAAGGCGCTATAAATAAAATAGCTTTGAACTCCCATAAATGGACCATGTATCAAGAAATAGGTATAAATAATACTTTATTTACGGAAAAAGGATCACCGACATATAGATAAGCAAGAGGATGTACAGAAAATTAACATTTCTTCCAAAAAGTTCGTGCTAAAAGTTCGAATTACTTGAATTTTCCGGGAAGGGAGCCAGAGAACGTCCTATTCATAATTTTCATTAAAACCAATCAAACAAATTTTAATTATTCTGCTTTGCATGTGGATATGTGTGGTAACACCCTATTCCTATTCAAGTTAAGCCCCATTTTTTGCATGCTTTATTTCAGCTTTCAACTGAGGATTACTTTGAATCTAATTACCTATAACATAATTTTTAATTTTTTACAAAAATACATCAGAGGTCGTTTTTGCATTTTTTTAGTCTGAAGTAATAGAATTTTCCACTGTCTTCTCCGGTTGCAATATGTTTGATATATTATTTAATGAGTTACGAACTAATTTTACCAAAGTCACTAAACGCTTTTTTAAGAATCCTCCAGTATCAGCAAAACAAAGCGTATTAGAAGAAAATAAAAAGTCTTTAACTGAATCGCATAATAATATTTGAATACAAGCATTACATTTCAAACATCAATCGAAACCAGCGTCAGTACAAATTGTAGTATAAAACTACTGCAAAATTTTTATGAAGTACTTCTTGAGGACGACTTAATTTTGGAGTACAACTGGTAATTTCGAAAATCTTATTTCTAGTTGAAGACTCTTTAGGTTCTAACGGTTCACTTAATTAAACGTAAAATTCACCGAATTTTATTTTTTCTTTAATAATCTCGACATAGCCATGACAACTCCAGAACAGAAAAAGTCTTTCATTGCTTTGTAGGTCTCAATTATTAGAGAAAATTATTTAATTAAAAACTAGGTAAAAAACGTACACTCAGTTCAATAAATAATATTTTTTTCGTTGCTAGCATCGATGATTTCCCAAATCCTTCGAGTCCGATCACTGGATTGCTAAATAAAACTCCCAAGATTTGTTCGTTTGGCCTCCAATCGCTTATTTTACAGTTCTTTAAGGTTCACAATTATTCTCTGCTTCACTCAGCTTATCCGTTTTTAAAACACACAGCTCACAGCAATGTTAACTCCACTAAGTTGCCTACTCGTCTCCTCTTGTGAAAGCGGCTGTCGATCTTTTTATACCTGAAGATGACCCAAACATTCTATTCACGCGCTTAAGAATAGGCTGATTATTCGTTTGCCTGCGGTAGCTGCAGCCGCTCCGTTTATCCTTAACGACGGGGAATTTCGTTTACACTATCGACCTTTCTGTTTGTGCTTGGTAAGGTTAATTTACATCATACCGGCGCTTATTAAGTTTTTTTGTCCTTGGTAAGGGTAATTTGTATCATACTGTCACTTCTATTGTCTCTACTTTTTATTTGGAAATCTCGTCACACTGCTACTCCTTTTGTTTTTCCTTCGCATTTGTGATTTCCGTTACACTGCCCTCTACATAAGTTTGATCGTCCCGATCAGGCACACTATTTATTCCAAATACTGCAAGCCTTTCCAAGTGAACCACTTTAATTTTGGTTCTTGGTTCTCCAACGGTCCGGATTCGATACAACGTTATATTTATTCGACCAATTACTTCGTACGGATCTTCCCGCTGGCTGTGCAAGATTTTCTTCCGTGGAGAATCGTGCAGCATTACCAAATCTCTTTTCTCAAAGCCTTCAGGATTCTTCGCCTTAATACATCCTTCTACCTTGTTGCTCATAACCTTAGGTCGTTGCTTAATAGTTTTGCGTACCTCTCTCAACTTCTCCATTAGAGCCCGGGGCATCTTCCCATTTCCGTAGGTTTTTCCCTTCTCCTGCTCGTTCTTTACCAGGGGCACAGTATTTCTGTTGGACGCATGATCGTGGCCAATACTTAGCGGTACCTGCATATTTCCATACTCCATCACTCTTTTCTTTAGGTCGATCTTCATCCCTTGACCAAGGAGAAAGTCCACACCAACTATGACTTCATCTAAGATTTCCGCTACTAGGAACTCATGTAATACTCTCATATTCCCGATGGTGACTTTACTCGTGGCTCTTCCCAGAACCCTGGCGACCTCACCAGTTAATGTTTTCAACTTAGCTCCATGCAATGGATTTATTTCCTTGGTGATGAAGTCAGATCGAATGATGGAGTTTGACGTGCCCGTGTCCACAGTTAGTACTCGCTTATGTCCATCCACATATCAACTGGTAGTAACGTTGCTCGCCTTGTTATCGATTTGTTTTCTTGAACCCATATTACAATCGCGGGCGAAGTATCCTAGTCTTCTACAGTTGTAGCAAATCCTGGTTCTGCACAGGAGCGTCGCCGTTTCCTATAACTGAGCATACGAGACAGTCTCAGCAAATGTTGGCTTTGGATACGCATACGCCTCTCGCCTGCTATATTGTCCCTTATTCCGCTGATAAACCTTTGAATTTGTATCCTCTCGAGGTATTCTCCAAGACTTCTCCATAGCGCAAATGTGCTAGCCTCTCAATCTCATAAGCAAATTCTCGTTGAACTTCTGATAGCGGTTCTCTAATTCCATCTGATAGGTTTGTCTTCCATGCTCGCTATCATAGCGTCTTTCCCCGGCTTGCATTAGTGCCTCATAGTCATCTCTCTCATATGCAGGAATTATCTGCAAAATTTCCGCTGCAGGTCCAGCCAATGCCATGAATAGTGCAGCTGACTTCTCCTCCATACTTCAGTTATTTGCTCTAGCCGTCTTTTCTAACTGAAGCTTAAAGATGTGGAAAGGGATGGTGCCATCAAAGGATGGTGCTTTTATGCTGGGGGTGCTCCTCGAAAAGCTTGGACAATTCAAAAGCAAATCGCGGACACGACCTTCCAATTCATTAACTTTGGTCTGAAAGAGCTCCTCAATTTTATCTTGGCGCTCTTCGATTTTTTCCTGTCTGTCTTTGAGTTCTGCGCATTCTTTGCTAACACTCTCCTGAATCTGTATGAGCCGGGATGAAATTCGCGATTCCTGGTCTTGCATTTGCGCCGAAATGTGTGCATTCATTTGTGACATGTTGGCATCCTGTTCATCCAACTTCTGTAGCAACTTGGAATCCTGTTCATCCAACTTCTCTGAAATGTTGGTATTTACTTGTGACGTTTTGGCATCCTGTTCATCCAACTTCTGTAGCAAGTTGGCATCCTGTTTATCCAACTTCTCTGAAATGTTGAATTGCAGCCAGTAACGTGTTCATGTCCATACTCGTGGAAGCCTTTTCCTTAACCTTGGTTGCTGACTGCTCTGAATCTTTCATAGTCTCAACAGCCTCTTCCTTCTCCATTTCTTTCGTGGATCAGACGGAATTCATATTCGGTTAAATCTATGCCTTCTGCTTCCATAGCTTCTTGCAGCCGTGATTGTAGCTCAGCCTTATTCCCGGTTAAAGATAATCCTCACTTCGCCAATTCTTTTTTAAGGGGCAGTATCGTCAAATCTTGAATCTTGACCATTTTCAATTTTTGTCCGCAATTTATTTAGCAATCCCACTTCTGACACCAATTGTAACGTTTTTCGTGCTACCCTCGATGATTTCCCAAATCCTTCGAGTCCGATCACTGTATTGCTAAATAAAACTCCCAAGATTTCTTCATCTGGCCTCTTAACCGTCAGGAATTAACTCAACGCTTATTAAGTCTTCAATAATTACAATTCTTTACTATAGCCAATGGCTTATTTTACAATTCTTTATGGTACGCAATTATTCTCTGCTTCACTCAGCTTATCCGTTTTTAAAACACACAGCTCACAGCAATGTTAACTCCACTAAGTTGTCGTCTCCTCTTGTGATAGCGGCTGCCGATATCTTTGTACCTGAAGATGACCCAAACATTCTGTTCACGCGCTTAAGAACAGGCTGATTATTCGTTTTCCTGCGGTAGCTGCAGCCGCTCGGTTTATCCTTAACGATGGGGAATTTCGTTTACGCTGTGGACCTTTTTGTTTGTCCTTGGTAAGGGTAATTTACATCATACCACCGCTTCTTAAGTTTGTTTGTCCTTGGTAAGGGTAAATTGTATCATACTGTCACTTCTTTTGTCTCTACTTTTCATTTGGAAATCTCGTCACACTGCTACTCCTTTTGTCTTTCCTTCGTATTTGGGATTTCCGTTACAGTACTTTTGTTTTTAAAAAAAATTCATCTATTTAAGTTTGTTTTAAAATTGATAAGCTTATATTTTGTTCTTACTTCGTATTTTTAACTTAAAAACTCCGGAAGCAAAGTTGATTGATGTGCTCATACATTAAGACTGACTTCATTCATATTTGATAAAGCTTCTTCTACAGTGGGGAGATTATAATTTTAAATGCACTCATCTTCACTTTTACCTTAAGGAGTTCCCTGGAAGATGTATTTTAATTTCTCTATCACGCTTTTAAAAATAGTTTCATGGGAATCACCCACATGTTTATTTGTATCTATAGATATTTTTCTAAAAAATAATTTTTTTTCGACAATTCACCTGCGTTGTTGCATTCGTCAAGTTGTGTTAAAAAAATCATCAGTTTTAATCTATGTTTAGTATTTATATTTTGAATAATTCTTTGGTCGAGATGAACAAAATAATTTTTTTGTTTTGTTCTTAATTTGGTCATTGATAGATGTAAGCCAAGCCAAAAAAATTACCCTGGAACTTATAAAGAGAGAAATATTAAAGTAGCATTTATTATTTACCTACTCCGATATAATATACTTGGTAGGGACATATGTAAATACTGTTACAACATTAAACACACGCATTTCAATAGAAGAATTGAGCATACCACATAATTCGTTCCGTATCGCTGTTATAGCGCTTTTTAAGTGTGAAATGAAAAAAGGTGATATTTTCAAAACACTCCGTCCGCTCGGCATTAGACACATGTTCGTCTACCGGTGCATAAAACTGTTTGAGGAGACTGGGGATGTTAAAGACCGCCAGCGGCCGGGCAGTTTGAACGCCGCAAGTCATCAAACATCAAACTGTCAAATCAAAAATTCTGCGAAATCCGCTCCGAAAACAGAAAATCATGGCCCGGGAGATGAATGTTTCGCAAAAGTCCATGAGTCGAATTATTAAAAAATACTTGGGACTTGGGGCTTTCAATCGCCGTACCGGAAATTTTTTTACTGCAGCTTTGAAAAAAATTAGGGTGGTAAAATACAAACGTCTTTTGGTGAAGCACGCTGATAACTTGCACAGAAAAATCTTGTTTACCGATGAAAAAATTTTTACCGTGCAGGAAAAATTTAATAAACAAAATGATAGGGTGTATGCACGGTCATCTAAGGAAGCATCTGAACTGATTCCACGGGTCGAAAAAGGTCATCACCCAGCTTCAGTCATGGTTTGGTAGGATGTCTCTTATGATGGGGTAACTGACTTGCATTTTTGCGAACAAGGGGTCAAAGCATCGGCCAAAGTTTACCAAGAAACCGTTGGAAGCTGTTGTAAGACCACTTAACCATTCCATGTTCCAAAACCAATCATGGACTTTTCAGCAAGACTCTGTGCCGGCCCATAAAGCTAAACCGACCCAAATCTGGCTCCACAACAATTTACCAGCATTCATTTCCTCTGAAGAGTGGCCCTCTGCCAGTCCTGATTTGAACCCGCTGGATTACAAATTGTGGACACTTTTAGAGGACATGGTTTGCCACAAAAGATACCCCAACATTGATTCTCTTAAGACAGCTTTGATTCATGCTGTGGCCAATTTCCCAATGGAGGAGGTGCGTGCGGCTATTAATGATTGGCCAGTCCGACTTAAGGCGTGCGCGAAGGCCAAAGGCGGGCATTTCGAATGAATACTGCTTTTTTGTATACAATATATATCAATAAATATGTAAAAAAAAATTGGTCTAAAAACATTCATTATTTTTTATTTTATAGCATAAAATGTGTGTAACAGTATTTATGTCCCTACTAAGTACTTACACTCCGAAGGTGTAGAAGCACGGTTTACAATGACTCCAGCGGTCATTTTTAATTCATTCTACTCACTGAAGTAAACAAGTAGGATATGAGACATATTTTGTCCAACTACAAGGTAGACAGTTTCCAAATTAAGTGGTGAATATATGGGTATTTTGTACTTTATTACCTGGTGCAGACTATTTTGTACAATTTGTACAATACAGGTTCTACTATACAAAGTTTAGCATCTTTGATAGCTCCTTTAAACAAACCTGGTAGAAAACTTGTTTGGGATGGCATACATGAGAAATGTTTTCTAGCGTTAAAATTAGCGTTAATGCCACCGAAATTGCTAAATTGATGCATGAAGAACAGGATGTGGGGCTATACTTAGCAAAGGACAGAAATATCTTGATTTGCCCATTGATTTCACATCAAAAGGTTTTAATAAGGCATAATAAAAACTTGCCAGGAGACTATTAGAACTTTCTGAATACAACTTTACAATAGAAAACATAAAAGGCAAAAACCAAAGTTGTGCCATAGTAACTCCACTTTGCTAAATTCGCCTTGCAAATATGTGCACATGCAAAACACAAAGCATTCGAGTAATTTATTTTCAGTTTCTTAACGAAATAATGACTTACGATTATTTAATTTATTTATTAAAAATTCCCATTATCAATTAATTTTAATTAAAAAAGAACCTCACGAAAATAATTAAAAATATTTTGACGGAAATCCCAAATGACAGACAAAAGGAGTAGCAGCGTGACGAGATTTCCAAATAAAAAGGTCAGACTAAAGAAGCGGCGGTATGATGCAAAATTCTCCGTACTAAGGACAAACAAAAGGGTCGACAATGTAAATCCAATTCCCCGTAAAAAGGCAAAAAAAAGGAGCGGCAGTATGATGCAAAATTCCTCGTACTAAGGACAAATAAAAGGATCGACAGTGTAAAGGAAATTCCACGTCGTTAAGAATAAACGGAGCAGCTGCAGCTACCGCGGGCAAACGAATAATCAAACAGATAAAGATTTATAAAATAAACCATTGTGTATAGAGAAGATAACTGTAATTATTGTATAAGAAAATAAACGTTGACTAGAATCCTGACGATTAAGAGGCCAAACGAACAAATCTTGGACTGGATTTGGGAAATCATCGAGGGTAGTTACGAAAAACGTTACAAAATTTATCAAGTTCCTTTTAAAATTATTATTGTTAATATGATTAAATTTATTTTCAAACTATCGAAATTTAAATTTAAAAAAAATTAATTACGTATTAATACGTTTATCCAAATTGTAACAAAAACCAAATTTGTAAATTAGCAATTAAGAAAAAAAAAAGTTTATAAACTAATATCAGTATAAATAATGTAGTCTTTACAATAAGCATATAAAATTACAGCACTGATTTGTAGCTAAGGATATAAACCTTTTAAAATACTAGTGCAAATATTACAATTTATGTTAAGATAAGGATTCTTCTTCCTCTTACCAAATTTGTAAATAAAAAGAAAATTTAACATAGAAAGTAAGCCAATAATAAAATTACTCAACAGAAATATGTATTTATATTAATATTTCAATATTAAGTTAAATATAATTTAATATAATTTAATGGAACGGCTGTAACCACGTAAACGGTATCTACGTCAAAGAAGAAAAAGATTTAATGGAAATTGGTTCGCATTTATCAAAACATTAATATATTTAAAATTTAGTCTAAATTAAATTTTCAATTTCATACTAAAGTGGTAATGTTCGCTTAAAGACAAGACGATTTTGTTATATTTGAAAACTTTCACGAATCCCTATTTTTCTATTTAGTGGCAACACTGTAAATACTATAAGCAAATGAAACAATGCCAATTTCCATTGGTCATGAATAAATGGGAAAATGGAAACAGAAATTGTACCCATACATTTCCCACTGAGTTCACAAAACCAATTTTTTGCAAGTTGAATAGCTCAAGTCCTGGATGAAACTATATATCTGATTCAGAAATCTCTCAGTACCAGCTCGCCTCAATTTTGTACGTGAGGAAAATTATTGTGAGAATTATCTGTCCTGTTCACACCTAAAGAGTATATTCACTAGCGTTTATTGTCAACAATGACACCACCCATTACTCGATTATAACAACATCTCTCAAAGTACTAAATCCTACCTATATATGTTGCGAAAGAATATCACAAAATTCCATTACGAAAAATTATATGATCCTCCTATTCATATGCTGCAGACCAAAACTCCAAAAAGAGCTAACTATGAGCTTGTGAGGTTTATCTCATTTTGCAAGAGACCGCACAATAATATTATTACCCAAGCTCACACATGTTTTAACTACCACTCAAATGTCTCGCATAATCATTCATAAACTCACCCAATTATCGTTAGCTGATCTAGAAAGTTTCACTTTCTCTCGAATGGACAAGGTGATCAGCAACGACGTAGCCCCCAAAATCCTAAGGCATTGAATAAATCTTCAAAACGGTACATACACATTCTCAACGTAAATTACATTAACGCAAAATTTCTCACTCATAGGAAGGGTATTTGGAGTAGGAGCCATCAGTACATCAGTAATGAAAGAGCACTGGAGTGGATACCGGAACTCGACGAAACAACAAAGGCCTGATTCGACCATCTCAAATTGAGACTCGACTCAAAATTGAAAAACGCAAAACATTCGCACTCCAACGAGCGCTGATTGCATTCCTGTAGGAACTTGCAACTGATATCGTGGCTGTTCACATGGGATGATTATGGGAATCAGCCATTAAAATTTTTGGACTTCATTTCAGCAAGGTGGCTGGAAGTCATAAATATAACTTCGTAGAACTCACGACTTTGTTGATACACAGACGTACACCTGAACAACGTTTACAAATCGTGCAAAATTTATTACAAAAATACAGCCCGCAATCACTATAGCTGAGTTCATCCTTTTTATGGAAGATTTTGTGGAAGGATCTTGGTTTGCTAGCTTACGAAATCCAACCATCAAGCGCGTTGCACGAGAAAACGAAGATGGCTACCGAACGAAGAGAATATTGAAGAGAAGCACGTTATTGCTGAAATAGGTCCCGATTGTCGCAAAATGTGGTAAACAATTATGGACTGGAATTTTTTCACGGCGGTAAAAAGAAAGAAAGTAAAAAGTATCAAATATTGCATTTCTATTTTAACTCGTCAATAGAACATATAGCTCATGATGCTAAAATGTGAATACTTTTTAACACAAAATATTTTCCACCATATTCCCACGGCACTTTTCTATAATTTATCAAACACCAAAGGAGGTACATTTCAAACTATATTGTCGAACCAATAAAGAATAGAAAGGAAAAAACGAACCATAACAAATTATGAGCAACTATATACAAATAACAAAATATGTTTTTGGGGTACACCCGAGCTATTGTCCAACGTTAATGGTTACGAACCAACTCGTACTACTCCCGTATTGCCAGAGATAACTTTAACCCCCCTGTATGACTTAGTTCTGGGTGCAGGATACAGAATTCTCTGGCGAATGTGTGTTGGTGCGCAAGCAATGCACATCCCCTTTACCCAAAGGGATCAGATTATACGGCGCAAGCCGACATGGCACATCAAGCACACTGGGATAATTTTCCGTCGCCGCGTTAAAACAGAAGGGCGACATCACTGCTCACGGAATGTCTGCGCAATGCATACCGATTCTCTAACATTTGTTAGCGGAGAAACCTTTTTGCACTTCCGTCGCGCAGTATGGAATTAAATGAAAAATTGCATATTTAATAATTTATAGACGTTGAATTCAGAAATGTTATTAAAGTAAAAGTCGTCAAAAACTCACCATGCGGGATAATGTAAACTTTTATTAAATTAAAGATAGCTTGCAAGATTATAATTATAGTTAATATTATTTAAAATATCTATAGTATTCTACTGCAATCGCAACAGATGGTCGATCAGATTTCTACGTGACTTGCATTCCTTTTCTCGGAGAGCAAGTACGTTGGGAATTGCCGTGTCGCTACTTATTGTGGAGTAAGGCTCCTCCATATCGTATATTTCATATCATATCATTCTGGCTACGGTGTGTTAAACCTTACAGACTACATACGCGAGCTAGTAACTAACAAACATTATATACTTAAAATTTAACTAATTAAGAATATAGAGAATAGCGTATAGAGCCGAAACTATTTCTCGGGAATGCGAAATCAAGATCAAGTCTCATTAATTTCAGAGAGTTCTCTAGAAATAAGATCATAATTGTAATAATTAACTGACAGTTATAAAAAGTCAAATTGAATTGCTTCTTTGTTATTGCGAACCATGGCAGACAGTATACCGCGGGCAAAGTAAGGAGTTGAAGATTGATAGAAGTTGAATACAACCAGTTTGTTCCATTGGAGTTAAAAAAGTTATGCTTTGCTTTACTTACACCCGCCCTAACATCAACACTTTCCTTTCCTAAATCTTTTTTTATCTCACTTGAGTCAACCGAAGATTCAATAGGCTGCATAACGTCAATCAGGCCTTTTGCGCTCTTCTGCTGGTAAAAGTAATAATTCTTTTTGTATTTTCGTCTCATCGATATTTTCTTTTAAGCGAAACAATAAGGTAATTGTTGGTACCAATAAGATTCGACTCAATTTAGGATACTTCATCACATATGTTAGTGAGGCAAATCTTTTACCTTTCAGTGTTTTGTTATCAATATCTATAGTGGATCCTATGTTATTAAACCTTTTTCAATTTTTTTTTTGCTGGAATTGATTTCCTCTTAATATTTGTGATATTTAAGTTCTATATTACATTACATTGCCGTTTGTATATTTATTGTTTATGTTTTTTTTTTAGACCTTTTATGTACATGAAGTGATATATTTTCTTTGGGGCGAAGTATGTAAGTGCCAGAGGGCGAAATATAGATTTTTAAAAGCTTTATTCATGCAGGCTTTGAAAAAATCCGTTTTCACTTTTGAAAATTAAAATTTTCTATTTCTTAATTATATTCGAAAAAATAGTTGAAATCTTCTTGATAATTTTTAGGTGGTTTATGACGAATAAGTGTGAACCATACATATGAGAGAGGAATTTACTTTTCAATTGCCTACTCAGTCCAAAGAAGCACCTGTTGTTAACAGTACTTATTCGTTGCATTTCAAGGCTGACATTGTTCGAGTATTTTATGATGTTTCCTAAATAGAAGAATCTATCTCCTACTTCGAATTTATTTGATGACAGTATTTCGTCATGTCCTCGTTCACAATCACTGATTTGCTTCGCTGTTTTATTTAAGCTGGAGAAAACCGCAATTACAGTACGGTTGTTATGACCAAAGATATCAATATCATCACCATACGCCAGCAATTGCGCACTTTTTAAAATATTTTCTATTTAACTCTGCAGCCCTTATTATTGAAAAAATCAAATGTCAGCAACTTGTGGTATTATTCAGGGTCAGTTTACATAGCCGTATGAGATTTGCTGGGACACAAAATTCAGACATAGCCGCGTAGGGGTAGATCCTTATCGAAGGCAGTTTTAAAATCGATGAAGCGGTGTGTGTATCGATTTTCTTCTCTCGCGGCTTCTCCAAGATTTATCGAATGGTGAACATCTGGTAAATTGTGAATTTACCAGGTCTAATGCCGCACTTAAGATTTAATCAGTTTGTTGACGGTGGACTTCTAATTTTCCACACTATAAGCTAGATATATGCGTATTAAGAAGGATTAACCCACTAACTGGCGCACACTGTAGGCTCTCCTTTTTTGGATTGGGCAGAGCACACTCAGATTCTAGTCGTCGGGTGAAGAAGCTGATACATGCACTTTGTCAGTTGAATAGCTCCGGCTAGGCAATCGCTATCCGAACTTTATCATAGTCGGGATGTCATTATCTTCGGTTAGGGATTTGTATTCGCCATCTCTGGATGTTTCACTGTCACTGTAACTCAGAAGGCTGGAGGGATGGGCAATCCATATGCTAAGTATGCCCTGGACATCAATGACCAGATTACCACCTAGACTCCTACATGAGTATGATTCGGTCTTCAAACCTCCTGTAAGTTGCCACATCTTTTCATAGAATTTTCGAGCATCACCCATCTTGACCCTCCTCAAGCTCTTCGGGCGTTTCGGCTACTTTGTTATCTGAAAATACGTCTCATCTTCCTATTCGATTGAAATGTTGCAAATAGGTAGTCCGTTTTCTGTCAACTTCAACTTACATAATTTTATCAGCTCTTTTTCTGACACTGTTGGAAACCAATTGCTTCTGTAGCGGTGGTTCGTAGGGAGTTAAATATTCCGTTTCACAGCTTTCTGACGAACAACGAACATCTTACACACTGGATACATGTTTTCCGTCCATCAAAATAGGTTTCAATTGGTTACGTGTTTTTCGATTCGGCGACATCCAAGTAGTTTGATGAATTTTCGGGTGTGAATCTTATACTACAGATAACCAGCCCCGGCTATGTCGTGCAGCCTCAGCCCAATTGAAGTTCATTTGTCGTGAAGACTGAATTTTCCGACTGTTGCGCCAAAAATACTTATTTTACCCACCCTGGCGTTAAAATCGCCTAGCATAATTTTGACATCGCGGCGGGGACGGTGCTCATAAGTGCGTTGTAGGCGTTCATAAAAAGTATCTTTGGTCAAATTATCCTTCTCGTCCATCAGGGTGTAAGCGATATGTTGAAGAATTTCTTTCGGTATAAATTGTTGCCACCATTCACCGGGGTGAATTCCGGGACTCGGTGACGGAATCTATCTCCAACCATAAAATCAACACCAAGTTTGCCCTTATTGATATGGCCACTGTAGTAGGTTTCAAAAGCTCAAACTTGAACCTGGAGAGGGTGCAATAACAAAAGCGACTACTAAAACTAATCTTTCATTTGTTCCTATTACAAGCATAGAAGGGCTAGATTTAATGGTGTGCGCCTTTTAGGTTCAAAACAAGATAATGGTGTCTTCGTTATTATTGAGTCTAGTTCACTCGTTATTTCTTTGATGCTGAGTATACTCATTCCGCGAGCAGATACTGCATCTAGCTGGAGTGTTTTCATTCACTTGCACGACATCATCTAGGTAGCTCTTCCGATACTTCCGCCAGCAGGTACTGCATCGAGCTGAAGTGTTTTCATTCATCCGAACTACATCGCCTAGGATGCGTTGTCGTTGTCTCTTGATTCGTTGAATTATGTCAATGCCTATCTCATACATCTCATCGCTCCATTCTCTGATGCATTCACCTTAAAGTACTATTAATTGGTCTTTACTATTTTTAACACCGTCTAATATTAGTAATGGTTTTGAGTATATAATAATCTTAACTTGCACTTAGGGATCCCAGTTATATTAAATCCCCAAATCTGCATCACGATCCATTACTCGTGACGGTCGAGTTTTTAAAGTTTTCCAGGATCACTGAAATTTTTTTTGGTAAATTTATGTAAAGTATATTCCGGTTTTAATTCTTAAATTTGTAGGCTTGGCTTACGTTTTTTGAAAAAATTAAAATTACAAATGAACCAAAGTTGTATAAAGCGTGCATAAATCAATTCAATCAATTAGATTAATTAAAATGAAGAGATGATTTTTGTATGTAACTATTCTAGCGACAACAGCATTCACAATTAGTTCGAAGGACGGAAAGCTATGACGTATGTACTGTGCATTGCTTCCTAAACCGTTTAATGAAGCTACGCAAACTTAAGCGAGAATTGAGCCCCTCTCTGGCACGCAAACATTTGAGGCCTGCACAAGTCAGCATTTCGAATGAGCAACTTTTTAATTTTCCTTAAAATGGAATATGCCTCTTTTGAACTTTGGTTTTTGAATTGAAACTAGGGATAGCAAATAATGATTGGTTATATTTATATTTTTAAAATCCTTTACTCTGATTAAAATTAAACACAGTATTTAAGTGAATCAGTAATATAATGAATTTTGGTTTTTATTTTCAAGGTTAGAAATGGGAGCATAACCGTTTGGAACGATTGTTAGCGAGCAAGCTTAGGATTGTAATGTTTAATTACAAAATATCTCAATTATTTTTATATATGCAAAGTAGAAGGAGTGAGTGTTTTAAGGTGTGTATGGAAAGGGAGTATAGTAGGGTGAGGTGAGTATAAAGGTGAGATAGAGAGGTAAGTATAGGAAGGTAAGTAAAAACTAGTTTTCTTATTAGGAATATAATTGCATTGTTTAACAAAGCTGGAAATCGAAATCATATCCTCAACTTGCTGGCAGGCCTGCGGCGTCGTAACCTCTGAAAGTTCTGTGCCCGAGTGGAACGGTATGTGATCTTGGGTTTTGTAAATAGATTTTACAGTAAAGTACATTGTTAGAGATATGAGTGTGTTGATTTAAATGAGATAATCAGAGGAGGATCGAGATTGCAGAGAGTTAGAGTTAGGAGTTATACAGCAAGCCTCTGTTCAGCCTGGGGCGCGCAGGTTTCTGACACAGAAGTATAATATTTTTCGTACGCTTCGAGCAATTTGGCCGAAATTCGAAAGGCTGACGTAGTCATTCCAGCTTTTTCCACATAAGTAAATGATCTACCGGGTAGTAGTGTAAATCTTCTTGAGGATGGTTTGGCTGAATGATTGTCGCTGAGTATAATTATGTTGGTGCTAAGGATCCAGGGTATCTTTGTTGATACGCAACCGATCGGAGATTCTGGTCTTTTTTGGGATTTCATTTCTATTGGTATTTATTAACATCAGTTGACAAAGTAGAGAGCTGGTACGATGAGGAGTTCCGTGCTGTAATGGAGAGTAAGCGACAGCCTACCTGGCACCGATAGACCACAACACGTGCGGGGTAGGATAGGTACCGAGAGCTGAAGAGGGAAGTGGAAAACGGAAGTGGTCGAAGTGCGTAAGTATGAAGAGCTTGGAAAGCAGATCAGGAAGAGTAATGCTCAAAAGTCTATGAGAAGAAGCAGCGACTTACGGAAGGCTTTAAGCCCGAAGCAAACTCATGTAGGAACCAAGGAAGTAATCTGATCACTGACGTCCAGGACATATTGAGTTTAGGGTGGAAAAAATTCTCCAAACTGCCGAATGGCGTTGAAATTGCGATAACCGGAGGAGTTGAGTTCGAATTCCCAATTCATGACGATCGAATAAACATTCCAATACCCGACTTTGAGGAGGTGCAAATAACGATTGCACGTTTAAAAAATAGCCGATGGCTCACCAATCGGGCTATTCAAATACGGCTGAGAAGGATCAACTCATGCTTGCACTTAGCTTCATTGCAGAACACCGGTCGCATGCTCAACGATTGGAACCTCGGTGCTTTGCCCAATCCAAAAAAAATCGTGGGATAAGCCTCCTCTATATCGCATGTAAGCTCTTATCGAGCGTATTGTGTGAGAGATTAAAGCCTACCGCCAACGAACTGTATTTACCCTACCTGTGTAGATTTAGATAAATCTTCATAATTCCTGATTGGTGGTGCAGTAGCGTGGACGATGCCCATATTCAATGAGACTGGGAGTTTCGAGAGTAAGGTCTTTCGAGAAATTTACGACTCTTAGGCGTTGGCAACGGCGAATACCGCAGACAAAGCAGTAAAAGAGGAAGACCTCCACTCCGTTGGAAAGATCAAGTTTAAGAGAACCTTGTTTCATTTGACATTTCCAACTGGTGATAAATCGTGAGAAGAAGCAACGAATAGCGCGCAACTACTTGTATTTTGTCGGCTACAATCACGCAAGTGGTGTCTATGTCAATGTAGTATATATATATATATATATATATATATATATATTTATATAATTGGCGCTTTGTAACCGCTGAAGTGATTTTCGGCCGAGCTCCTCCTCCAATTTGTGGCTTTTTTGCGTCTTGATGTTTTTACCAACAAATGGAGGGACCTACAGTTTATTCTAAGCCGCCTCCGAACGGCTGATGGATTTTTATGAGGAGCTTTATTTCATACCAGAAATACACTCGGAGGGCTTGACATTCCCTGCCGAGGGGCGACCGCAATTAGAAAAATTTATTTTCTGTAATTTTGGATGTTGCTCGAACCCAGGCCTTGCGAATGGCAGTACGCAATGCTAACCACTCGGCTATCGCGGCCGCCAATGTTATAGTAGTAGTCGTAAAAAAAACTAAGAAATTTTAATAAAATTTATGTTTCTATCGAATAATAATAAAACGTTGTACAGACAGAAATATATTAATGTTAAATAATATTGTGCCGCCAATACCGAAATAATAGGTTTTCAATAGTATCAAAAAAGTTTTGGTAGCATTATGCCAAAGTGGAGAGAAAACGAACTGCCTACTTTGCAACGTAGTGGTCGAACCCAACCGTGCGTGGTGAGATAGATAACGAGAGCTGAATAGAGAGGAAAGACGCATTTGCATAAAAAAAACAAAAAAAGCCGAATTGCGTGAGTATGAAGAGCTTGAGAAGCTGGCCGACAAGTGTGATGCACGAAAAATCTAACAAAAGATGCGGCGACTTAAAGAAGATTGCAAGACCGGAAGACCAAAGAGGTAATTTAGTGACATATGTCCAGAGCATACTTAATTTACGGAGGGAACACTTCTCCAGCCTACTGAATGGCAGTGACAATGAAACACCTCGATATGGTAAGCCCGAAATCCAAATATCTGACCATAGTAGTATAGAATTACTCCACTATGATGAATTTTGATTAGTGATTGCAACAAAGCGACAGAAGTCGACTTTTTACCAGAGGAGCTATTCAAATACGGCCGCCAAGAACTGACAAGGTGCATGTAACAGCTTCCTCGGAGAATATGGTCAGGCGAAAGCATGCCCGAATTGAACTTAAGTGCGCTTTCTCCAATCAAAAAAATGAAGATCCCAGGGTCTGCGGCAATTATCGTGGGATAATCCTCGTCAATTTCGCATTTAGGGTTCTATCAAGTGTATTGTGTGAAAGATTAAAGCCCTCCGTCACAAAATTGATTCGACGTTATCAGTATGGTTTTAGACTTGGTAATTCCACCATACGACAGAACTTGGAGAATACATTTAAGAAAAGAATCGATATACACCAGCTTTTCATCGATTTTTAAGCTGCCTTCGACAGCACGATAAAAAGCTGCCTCTATGCCGCTATGTCCGAATTTGATATGCCGAATCAGAATTTGGATTGACCTCTCCGAGCCGTTCGATACCAAACGCGGTTGCAGACAAGATGACTCTTTATCGTGTGATTTCTTCAACTTGAGAAAATAATGCGAGCTAATGAGCTGAATAGACATTTTTAAGATTGAAATATTGATACTATTGGCCATAAAAAATGTACCTTATGTACTGCTTTCTCCAGGTTGGTCAAAGAAGGAAATCAAAGAACGAGGGCAAGAAAATACATTTCCCGTCATCAAATAAGCAGTCATCGCATTCGCGATTCTGCTCACACGCCAATGTTGATGACCATAACTTTCGCCAATCTAGGAACCAACATAAACAACACGAACAATATCAGTCTTCAAATCCAATGCACAATCACTCTCGCCAACAGGTACTACTTTGGACTGAATAGGCAATTGAAAAGTAAAGTTCTCTTTCGACGAACCAAATTCAAACTCTAAAAGTCGCTCATCAATCGATGACGAAAACCGATGAGTCGGCTTTAGAAGTTTTTGAAAGAAAAGTTTTTGTGAGGAGGTATGGTCCTTTGCGCGTTGGCAACGGCGAATACCGCAGACGGTAGAAAAGAGCTGTTTGAGTTACACCACGACATTAACATAGCTCAGTGAATTAAAAGACAGCGGATAAGCTGCCTAGATCATGTCGTCCGAATAGGTGAAAGTATTCCAGCTTTAAAAAAGAGTACCTGCCTGTGGAAGTTCCTCTCCTTCGACGAAGAGCTCCACTCCATTGGTAGGATGAGGTGTATAGCGACCTGGGTTCGCTTTATATTTCCAACATGGCCATTTTGAAGCGCTCTTACTCTGTAGTAAGTTTCACAACCCCTTCTCTCTGCACTCATTTCGTATGCGTACATGTAGTTTGACATCCGTCAAACTTTTCTGTCAAACCAAACATGTTTTGATTGGGTACAAAGACAATCATTTATGAAAATGGATCGCTTAAAATCCGCGCAACACGTTAAAATTGTTGAAACCTACTACAAAAATGCTTTATGAGATTGTGGTGCCATAATCGTCCAACCACTCAAGCAATTGGTAACAATTGTCAATTGGATCGGTTACAGATATGTCCTGCGCATCATCGTTTTGCTCGTTCCACCCTAAATATCGCTGCTGTAAGAGAAAGTATGTTCCAAGACCCTAATGTGTATATTTCTCAACGTTCTCAAGAGCTGGGACTATCTTACGGCGCATTATGACGCATTGTGCACTTGGACTTACACTAACAACTATATAGGGTCCAGCTCACACAACAAGTGACCATTAACAACGCCGTAGTTACGTCGATTGGATGCTTTAACAACAAGCAGAGGACCGCAATTTTTCCAACAAAATTTCTTCAACGTCGAGACACATTTCTCAATTGTGGATACGTGAATATCAAAATTTTCGCTTTGGGGCTCCGATAATCCACAAATAATTAAAGGGACAACAGCTTACGTCTGATAGTATAGTCACCCTATCCTTGCTGCATGCTTGGCGAACGCAAGCATTTTGTCATTTTTGAATTTCCCTAATCCTGATCAAGTATAGGGGTTTCCAATAAAAGTGATATGTTTTCTTAAAAAAAGACACTAATTGTTAAGGAAATTCAAATGTTTTTTTATTTAATGTGAAGTACAATCGACACAATTAAGTTTGAATACAACATCATTTAAATGACTTCTTTTGCAGGAACGAGTCGTATGTCATGAATGGCACGTTCAATATTGACTTTTAAAGCTTGAAGAGTGTCTGTTTATTGCCAAAGACCAATGACTTTAAATAAGCCCACAAGAAGTAATCTAATGGTGTTAAATCACAACTTCTTGGAGGCCATTCAATGTTGCAATTTCTTCAAATAATCGAATCTCCAAACCTTTCTCGAAATAATTCAGTTGTTACACGTGATGTTGTTAAGATCAACTTCTTAACTCCAGCTTCATTTCGAAAGAAGTACCTACCGATGGTTCCACCAGACCAAAAACCACAGAAAACTGTCAATTTAGGTGAATGTAATGGTTGTTCATGAATAATTTGTGGATTTTTGTCACACCAGAATCGACAGATTTGTATATTTACCGCACTACTCAGATGAAAGTAAGCCTAATAGGAGATGATTTTCTTAAAAAAATTCGTTATCGTTTTCAAGTTATTCCAAGGCAAAATCGAAAAAATTCACGACGTTTATGGTGGTCGATAAATGAAATTGTAAACATTACTGAATACAATGAAAAGAAAATAACAGATCATGACATATTAAAAATGTTTTATATGATAACTTCGCAAAATAGGTGGGTCTGGGAGTCATGACGTCTGGAGAATTCATTCTGCTTCAAACAATTCTGGATGCTTTGTCGGAGAAAGAGGTTACAGACCCATTTATCTTATTGAGAGGCGGTGGAACAGTGTGCGAGCTTTAAACAGAATTTACATCGAAATACCTTGTTGGTATCTGAACGAGTGTGGCTGACCTCAGGCCGCCAAGGGTTACAGTGTGCCGGACTGTAGACGGCATACATTTTCTTTTTAGGCTAGCTGTGAATACCCAATGAGCAGCCCCTAACCAAGAGCGACGGGAGGAGAGGGTTCTGCTTAAAAGGCCGGAAGCATCCTATGAATCTCGGGTGACGAGGTGAATAGATGCCACCTCTAAATAGCATCCACATCCCCCAAAAGGCTGCCTCGAGGGAATACCTACTCATGAGAGGAAGGTAATAGAGCGACGAGGGCCGCTACAGCGAAAATAGCTGAACTAATTCCCCAATTGTACGCACTCACTCAAATGCGTACAAAGAATAGCCCTCGGATCGCGCCCATCAGGATTCTTAATCCAGTAAGATAATGATTCAGGTATGCTGGAAATCTGATTCGAATAAGTATTTTTTTGGGCTGCCAAACGACAAAGCAGATATTCTGATAAAGCAGAGAGGAGTTAAAATTGGATGGGTTAGTTGTAGGCTACGATTAAAGGAAACTATAAAAAGATGCTTTCGGTGCTTCATGTATAAAATGCGGCTATCCGCGACACAGGCTTAAGGAGTGCAACAATACTCCAATCTGTTGCCTATGTATAGAAGCTAAACACTGCCAATCTGATTACTTACTGGGCTCAAACAAATGCGCAGTATTTAAAGACTTTTTAAAGAAATGTAAGGATTACAACTGACTAAAATGATAGCGGAGAGTCATTACGATGTCGTCATCATAAGCGAGCAATACAAAAGAATGTGGTTAGAAGACATTAGTGGCACTGCAACGATTTGGCTTCCCCCCGACAGCAAGACCGCCAGAACAGCAAGAGGGAATGGGAATGGATTCGTCTGGATCAAAACGGATTCGTGCACCGTAATAAGCTGCTACTTAACACAAAACATTCGAATGGAGAACGCGAAACACCGACTCCAAAGGTAAACACATACTTGACATGTCAGCCCGGCTCAGCAATATGGTACTCAACACCGGAGGAGCAACGAGATTCAGAAGACCAGAATGCGAAGGAACCACACACCATATTTTGGAAGATTACACCGGCAGTGATCACCAGTACATAACTTTTGAAATATATTCTCAAAATCTAGCCACTCATAAACGATTACAAGGAACTACTAGAAAATGGAGGCGCAAGGGAAAATGTAAAGGAAACAATGCGTATAATTACTCAAGCATGTAATAGAGGAATGACTCGGACCAAAAGCAGAAAACAAAAACAAGCTGCTTATTGGTGGCTAAGAAGATCGTGCCTTCACTGAGGACGCGTCTCCACAAGAAAAAGACGCAGAGGTATCGTAACTACGGAAAGGGATCACTTTCACGCCGCGAAGAAAGAACTAAGTCGCGCCAACGAAATCAGCAAAAAATAAAAATTGGAAGAGCTTCGAAATCACCTAAATATTAAATTAGGAGGCAGGGCACAACCCCCCAAGGCAGGGGCCTTATTTCCTGCTACACACGAAATAATAATCGAGGAAGCAAGACCGACGGAACACATCAACGAAACGCCACTCTTTACCATGGAAGAGCTACAACTGGCGACAAGAAAACTTAAGCCAGGCAAATCATTTGGACCAGTTGACGTACCAGCAGAGGTACTAAAGGTAATAGCCGTAACCTATCCAAACGTGGTATTAGGAATGTTTAACACCGGCTTATCACCCAGGCAATATAGTTTCAGACCTGGCAGATCAACACTCAATTGAAAACGTAATGAAGGGTGTAGAAGTAGCGCATAGAGGATGCCACAAACTCAGACGACAGGGCCGGAAGTTTTGATGTCAACAGCCCAGCCCTGCTCTGAAAGTAGTCTCGACGTATCGTACGGTTTCAGGCGAAGCTGTATTGGTGATAAGCGGAAGCACCTCTATCGACTTATAAGCATTTGAAAAAAGAAAATGTAGACCACAAAAGAGGAAGTAAAGAACGACACCTTGATACAATGGCAAACTCGCTGGGAGCAGGGACATCATGGTAGATGAACGGCAAGGCTAATCAAAAATATAAAAAAGTGGTCCAGCAGAAAACATGGAGAAGTGAATTATTATACTATACAATTCTTACCCGGGCACGGATATTTTAGGAAGTATCTGCAAAAAAAGGGAAAAGTCGAAGCAACGGCTTGTATATACAACGATGGGATCGAGAATGACGCTGAGCACATGCTTTTCAAATGCATATACTGGTAAACAGAACGAAATAGGTTGCAGACTTTGGTCGGCCCTCTTAACGCTGACAACATTATAGCTGTCATGCTTCAAAACGAGGAAAACTGGAATAACGTGAAAAACTACATAGAAAACGTACTCCGGTTAAAAAAAAACGGGACCTGGACGCAGATATGGAACGCCACCCTGAAGTAATGCGAAAGTGGTCTCAGAGTGCGGACGGTTCCTCAGAGGAGAGTGTATTAGTGACCTGCAAATGGCACATACAATTGCTGTGACGACGCAATGATGATGCGGTAGGCATGAGTGTATTTATGTAATGAGATAGTAAGAGTAAAATGGGATGGAATGGGATCTGCTAGGGGGATTGAGCAGTATTCTTTGGGGTATTCGTGATGGTAAAGAATGCGCCATTTTTGAGATCGTAAGAGCATATCTTGAATGTGCAGATTTTACTGGAATCTTGCACTGGATGTATTTCCAAAGCAAATGTTTCATAATGATCCTTCGTCATGGGTAGATAAAGGAACTTTTGTATTCGAGAGGTTATACAATTTTTTTGGGAACCTTAATATATGAGTGCTCTTATTTTTATTATTCTTTCTATGTGGATGATGAGGTCGATTCTGTGAAAAGCAATACAATTTCTCTGCTTCATAGAACATGCGAGAGTAACCTTTGAAAGGGTTAAGTAATTTGAGTTGAACTTTGTGCCTGTTTAGAGGTACAGGACTTTCTTTTATTATTTGCCACTTGGGTTGTGATATTGTATATTGGGTGGGCAAGGTTGCTGCTTAGGAATTTTCTTGAGTAAAGAAGAATATCTGCTTGTAAATATGCCTTTTCAATCTCTCTTTGAGTGAGATTATAGCCGCATCAACAATAGCACGCCACTCGTTCCTTTTCTTTGCTGTTTGCGCCAGTTGGAAATACCAAGTGAAACCAGGTCGCTCTCCACCTGATCCTTCGGAGTGCTGGTTTTGCTCTTCCTCTGCTTCCACCAACGGGTACTCTATCGAATACTTTCATAGCTGGAGCGCTTCAACCTATTCGGACGACATGACGTAGTCAGCTCAGCCGCTGTTTTTTGATTCGGTGAACTAAGTAAATGTCGTCCTATAGCTAGAGCAACTCATCATTACATCGTCGGTGGTATTCGTATGGTACATCGGCCAGGCTTCTGCACCATATGTCAGTACGGGAATGATGAGCGACTTGTAGAGCTTGGTTTTGGTTCGTCAAGAGAGGACTTTACTTTCAAATTGCCTACGCAGTCAAAAATAGCACCTGTTGGCAAGAGTGATTCTGCGTTAGATTTCAAGGCTGATATATTTGTGTTGTTAGTGCTGGTTCCTAGATAGACGAAACTAACTACGACTTCGAAGTTATGACTGTCAACAGTGTTTATTTGATGACAGGAGATATTTCGTCTTGCCCTCGTTAACCACCAGACCCATTCGATTCGCTTCTTTGTCTAATCTGGAGAACGCAGAGCTTACGGTGCTGTTGTTGTGCCCAATTATATCAAAATCATTGGCATACGCCAACAATTGTACACTCTTGTAGAAGATTGTACCTGGTCTATTTAGCTCTGTAGTTCGTTTTACTTCCGCCATCATCAATATGAAGAAATCATACGGTGACTATCTGTTTGAAACCTCGTTTGGAATAAAACGGCTCATAGAGGTTCTTCCCAAATCTGACAGCGCTTTTGGTATTATCCACGGCCTGTTTACATAGCTGTGTTAGTTTTGTAGGGATATCGAATTCGGAGAGGCAGTTCCTTATCGTGCAGTCAAAGGCAGATTTTAAATCAAAGAAAATGTGGTGTGTATTGATTCTTTTCTCTCGGGTCTTCTCCAAGATTTGGCGCATGATTAATATCTGATCGGTGGTGGATTTGCCAGGACTAAAGTCACACTGATTTGTCGAATCAGTTTTTCCCCATTGCAGCTCGACATTCCTCATCGGACCAGCTGTTTTTCTGGCATGCTTTGAAGAACTTCGCTTTGATGAGAACTGTGGATAGACATTCATCCACCGGGGTGAATCCCGCGACTCGGCGAAGAAGTCTTTTTTCCACCACAAGCCCAACACCATATTTGCGCTCCTTTAAATGACCGCTGTAGTATATTTCGCAAGAACCCGTCCTTGTTCCGTCAATTGCATTTCTTGAACGGCGGTGATGTCAGCCTTTAGTCTTAGGAGGACATAAACCAGCTGGGCAGCGGCACCTTCCCAATTAAGGGACCGGACATTCCAAGTGCATGACCTCAAATCGTGATCCTTTCAGGGATCGCCATCAAAAGTAGAATCTCTCATCCGAGGCATTTGTTGATTTTTCATTGGGTACGGATTTTTATGTGGTGAGTCCCAAGCCCTACGCACATCCGCAGAGGATTCTCCTTCTCACTTTAGTTTGCCTTCAAAGGGTTGTTTGTTGGCTTACCGGAGGATACTTGGTCTAAGACCGGAAGTCGCGAGCTGCTTGAACCATATATAAAAGATTCCTTTTTTGCCCACTTCCAGGTGAAGGGCAGTCTTTCCTGACTTGCGTGAACTTCTACACATGGCCCCATCCGCCAAATGGTTATATTCCCTTTTGAACTCAATCCGATTAGGGACGGATAGCTCCTTGAACTTCGAGCATTTCATCATGAAGTGATGCGAGTTACACAATTTACATGAAAATAGCGTTCTTGTTTCCACTCGAATTGTAGGAGTTTTTATTTCAGAATCTGGTTGTTGAGGATTGGCTTCTTGGGGTTGGAGCCTGAAGTTATCTGGAGAAGTGATGATTTGTTAATGCAGATAACTAAGTTCAGCTTGTTTTTTAATGTTTGTGTGTATATTATATATATCTCCTACCTGTAAATGCATGTACATAGATTTGTACGTTACATCTGCACGGCTAATGGGTATTGCTGAGTTTACTAATGACTGTGGGGTGGAGAATAGCGATCGTGTAATATGTTTACACTGGTTCGCTGCTGGTCCTCTTGGTACTGTATTTGGGTTGGGGTGCATAAATGGGGAGTGTTATACAGGGTTTTCCAAACGTTTTTTTGTTTAATGTGAAGTACAATCGATACAATTAAGTTCTGAATATAATATCATTCAAATGACCTCCACGACTTCTTTTGCAGTTTCGAATTCGATGAACCCATTTCTTGAGCACTTTTCCACTAAATCAAGACGTATGTCAGAATAACACGTCCAATATTGACTTTTAAAGTTTGAAGAAAGTCTGGTTTATTGCTAAAGACCAATGACTTCAAATGACCTAACAAGGAGTAGTCTAATGTCGTTAAATCACAACTTCTTGAAAACCATTCAATGTCACAATTTCTTCAAATAATCGAATCTCCAAACCTTTCTCGCAATAATTCGGTTGCTGCATGTGCCCCATCTTGTTGTTAAGATCAACTTCTTCCAAATGTGGCCATAAAAAGTTGGTTATCATCGATCAATACCGCTCTCCATTGACAGTAACGGTGCTACCAGCTTAATTTCGAAAGAAGTACGAACCGATGATTCCACCAGACCAAAAACCACACCAAACTGTCAATTTAGGTGAATGTAATGGTTGTTCGTGAATAATTTGTGGATTTTCTTCGCACCAGAATCGACAGTTTTTTTATTTACCGCACCACTCAAATGAAAGTGAGCCTCATTGGGGAAGATCATTTTCTTAAAAAAGTTGTTCCAAGGCAAAAGCAGCAAATTCATGACCTATATGGTGGTCCAATGATGAAATTGTAAACATTACTGAATACAATGGAAAAAATTACAGATAATATATATTAAAAATGGTCAAAACGACACTTAGAAATCATACCATCCCTGTTGGAAACCCCTTTATACTTGGGAAAAGCATTTAGCGTATGTTTTTTGGTAAAATGTATTTAGTTGGAGAGAGGGAAACGATTTTCTTTATATAAACTTTATACTTATCATATATTAGCATACACTAAGGGAGAGTATATAAAATTTTCGCTTAGCGAATTTTGTTAAAAAATATAGTGAGAGGATGTGATGGGTTTTTGCACATTTTATTCTTGTTTCACAGTATAAGTTTTTGAAAATTATTCAAGCATTATATCAATCCGCGAATTGTCTTCTTTTCTAGTAACTTTTTAACCTACTATGTTCCCAGTTTTTTAAATTTACAAACCGTTCTTCTGCTTGGGTCGGCAATAACTATTTTTGTTCTGTGTGGTTGTTGTTGGTTTGTAGGGCTTCGTAATAGGATTACTGTAGTTGAGTGTATACATTTGTTGTTATTGGGGTTTGCTAGTTCATTTAATTTCTTTCCGAATTTTTCATTCATTTTGACTTCAATATTATTTATATACAATTATTAAATACCGCACTGTTTGCATTATTCGTATGTATGCTTGTTCTGGCGAAATTTGTATGAACATACGTATGTATATATAGGGTGTCTTTTATAGAGGTATATAACTTTAAGTTGGCATTACTTTTCAAGATGGCGACCGATTTAACAGCTGTCAAGTGATTTATTCTCAGTTTGGTTTGGCAACTCATTATGAATAGACTCAAATAGTGCAATTTTATTTCGAAAATAATGGTTCTGTGCGGAAAACGTATCGCGCCACTACGTCCAATGATACGGACCAATGATTCCACTAGCCCATAAAGCGCACCAAACAGTCAGTTTTTCTGGATGTAACGGTGTTTTAACATACACTTGAGGATTACCTTCACTCCAAATGCGCCAGTTTTGTTTGTTGACGTAGCCATTCAACCAGAAATGCGCTTCATCGCTAAACATCGCTAATTCATCGCTTTTTCAAATCTTTCAGGATTCTTCGCCTTAATACATTCTTCTACTCACGACCTTAGGGCGTTACTCAACAGTTTTGCATACCTCTCTCAACCTCTTCATTAGGGCACGAGACATCTTGCCATTTCCGTAGGTATTTCCTTTCTGCTGCTCGTTATTTACCAGGGGCACATCATTTCTATTGCATGCAGAATTGTGGCCAATACTTAACGGTACTTCCATATTTCCGTATTCCATTACTCTTTTCTTTAGGTCAATCTTCATTCCTTGACCAAGGAGAAAGTCCACACCAACTATGACTTCATCTAAGATTTCCGCTACAAGAAACTCATGCACCACTGTCATATTCCCGATGGTGACTTCAAACGTGGCTTGTCCTAGAACCCTGGCGTCCTCACCAGTTAATTTTTTCAACTTAGCTCCATACAATGGACTTATTTCCTTGGTGATCAAGTCGGATCGAATGATGTAGTTTGACGCACCCGCATCCACAGTTAGCACTCGCTCATGTTCATCCACATATCCACTGATTGTAACGTTGTTCGCCTTGTTATCAATTTGTTTCGTAGAATCCATATTACAATCGCGGGGGAAGTGTCCTGGTCTTCTACAGTTGTAGCATATCCTGGTTCTCATCAGTTTGGCGGTTTTCGACGTTTCCGAGATTCCTTTCATCAAATCTGGGCTTTCCAACTTCGCCCAGTTCGCTTTGTACGCTGGTCTGCACAAAAGCGCGGCCGTTTCCTGTGTCTGAGCATACGAGACAGTCTCAGCAAATGTTGGCTTTGGATTTGCATACGCCTCTCGCCTGCTATAATTGTCCCTTATTCCGCTGATAAACCTCTGAATTTTTATCCTCTCGAGGTATTCTTCAATACAATTTCCATAGCGCAAATGAACTAGCCTCTCAATCTCAAAAGCAAATTCCTGCAGTGTCTCGTTGAACTTCTGGTAGCGGTTCTCTAATTCCATCTGATAGATTTGTCTTCTGTGCTCGCTTCCATATCGTCTTTCCTCGGCTCGCATTATTGCCTCATAGTCATCTCTTTCATATTCAGGAATTATCTGCAAAACTTCCGCTGCAGGTCCATCCAATGCCATGAATAGTGAAGCTGACTTCTCCTCCATGCCCCAGTTATTTGCTCTAGCCGTCTTTTCTAACTGAAGCTTAAAGATGTGGAAAGGGATGGTGCCGTCAAAGGATGGTGCTTTTATGCTAGGAGTGCTCCTCGAAATGCTTGGACAATTCAAAAGCAAATCGCGGACACGATCTTCCAATTCGCTAACTTTGGTTGCAATGAGCTCATGTATTTTGCTTCGCCGACCTTCCTATTCGTTGACTTTGGTCTCAACTAGCTCCTCTATTTTGTCTTGCCGCTCCTCGTGTTTGTTCTGTCTATTCTGCGCATTCTTTAATAACACCCTCCTGAATTTGTATGAGCCGGGATGAAATACGGGCTTTTTGCTTTAGAATTTGAGATGAAATGTGGGCATTCATTTGTGCCACGTTGGCATCCTGTTCATCCAAGCTATGTTTCTCTGAAATATTGTCGTCCACCTTTTGCGAAATTGCAGCCAATATCATGCTCATGTCCGTACTCGTAGATGAGCCAGGAGCCTTTTCTTCAACCTTAGTTGCTGTTTAGCCGTTTCTAAAACAAACAGATTACCGCAATGTTAACATCACTGCGTTTTCAACTCGTCTCTCCCTGTGATAACTGCTGCCACTCATTTTAACGGTGGTCCGTTCATGCGCTAACTCGTATGCCTGCAGTAGTTGTTGCCGCTCCTTTCGCCTGTTGTTTGTACGGGGAATTTCCATCACACTGCCACATCGTTTCTCTGTCCTTAATACGGGGAATTTCCTTTACACTGTCGCCTCTTTTGTCTGACCTTTGCATATGGAAATGCCGGAATATATATATATTTATGTATGTATACGCAAACAACTTAATTTTGAATTTAATTTCGGCATATCAGTTTTTGAATAGCTAATTGCTAACATATTCGATGAAGTTGAAAAGAAAATATATTTCAATGATAATCTTTGAAATAGTAGTGGTCCCAGAACGTCATCGAACCATCGAACGGCACTTGCTCGTAAAAAATGCAGTGATATACAATCTAATGCTGACATTCGTCCTACGTAGTATTGAATACAACCATATAAAAAAGCATCTTCACAAAGGATATTTATGTATAGGTTTTTCCAATAAGAGTTATATGGTTATAAAAAAACTAATTTTTAAGGAAACTCAAATGTTTTATTTATTTAATATGAAGTACAATCGATACAATTAAGTTCTGAATATAAAATCATTCCAATGACCTCCACGACTTCTTTTGCAGGAACGAATTCGATGAACCCACTTTTTTTCCAATAAATTAAATCGTATGTCATAAATAGCACATTAAATATTGACTTTTAAAGCTTGAAGAGAGTCTGGTTTATTGCTATTGAAGTGGTCTAATGACGTTAAATCACAACTCATTGAGGCCATTCAATGCCACAATTTCTTGAAATAATCGAATGCCAAACCTTTCTCGCAATAATTCGGTTGTTGCGCGTGCTGTGTGACACTTGTTGGAACCAGATGTTGCAATATCAACTTCTTCCAATTGTGGCCATAAAAAGTTGGTTATCATCGATCTATACCGCTCTCCATTGACAGTAACGGTGCTACTAGCTTGATTCTACCAGACCAAAAACCACACCAAACTGTCAATTTAGGTGAATGTAATAGTGGTTCATGAATAATTTGTGGATTTTCTTCGCACCAGAATCGACAGTTTTATTTATTTACTGCACCACTCAGATGAAAGAGAGCCTCATAGGAGAATATGATTGTCAGTTTAGGTGAATGTAATGGTTGTTCGTGAATAATTTGTAGATTTTCTTCGCACCAGAATCGACAGTTTTATTTATTTACTGCACCACTCGGATGAAAGTGAGCCACTTTGGAGAATATGATTTTCTTAAAAAAGTCACTATCGTTTTCAAGTTGTTCCAAGGCAAAATCAGCAAATTCACGACGCTTATGATGGTCCAATGATGAAATTGTAAGCATTACTGAATACAATGGAAAAAAACATGACAGATCATGAGATATTAAAAATGGCCAAAACGACACTTAGAATTTTGATGTTAATTTGTTTGTTCTCTGATATTTCTCAATAAAATTGGTTATAACTGTTCACATAAATTGGAAAGCTTCTTTAGTTATTGAACTGTTATTGCAAGGGCTTATCTCTGCTACAAAAAACTCAATCTTCGGAGCAACTTAGAAGTTTTGAGGTGTTTTTGAATCTAAGCATTTATAAGTAAGGAATTTTAGAACAAACCTTTTGCAAATAATACAGACACATAAGCTTCATCGACAGTGGACATCATTTCATTACCAGGAACCAGGTCATGAAATTCAATTTGGTAATTTCTGTCCTTAAAGCAGTGAGTTGGGTTCTATTTCACGTTACCGCAAGCGTTTCCTTTGATTTTTCACCTGCTAATTCCAGCATCACATTATTCGACATTTTCAATATAAAGCAACTTTATTTTATTTAAATTCAAAATTTTTCGAAAGGAGAGTTAATAACTGTTGAGCGTTGGCGAAACCTTCCTGCTGTACCGCTGTAACCCATTATTATTAAAAAATTAATTCAATTGAATAATTCTATACTGCCAATAATGCTAACAATCAGAAAGCCTACAATTGCTAGATTGTGACCTGTGTCAATGTGCTTAAGCTTTTGTTGAGCGCACAAAAATTATTCGTCAATAGCAGAGCAACTATTCCTTTATTTTATAGATAACATTATGCTCACTTAAGCTATAGTCGACGCACGGAACATCATGAAAAAAAATTGTTAAGTTCGTTGACATACTCCGGCCTAAGTTAGGAAACCATCATCGCCCACACCACTGGGGTTTTTTCCGATTATATTTTTCTTTGCAAAAAAAAAAAAAACCTGCAAATAAAAATAGAAAATCAAATAAGTGAAATTGTATAAGAAAAATGTTCAACTTACCATATGAAAATTCCAGATATGACTCATTCTGCAATGTCAGCGATCATAATTAAATTCGTGTTGTGTTGGATGATGTGTAGATAATTAATTTTATTTCTTTGTTCGTACCAAATAATTTTCGATCGTTCGGTCGATCATTTGATTGTCAAATGGCTTCTTTATTGTATACTGAAAGAAATAAAGGGTGATCCAAGAGGTACTTTTTCAGCAGCCTTTTTTGATATATCACGCGTGAGTCTTGTCAAGCTGCCATGTAATTTTTGTTCAGTATTGTTTGGCATTTCTTCATGGAAAGACTTATGCCTGAACAACGTTTACAAATCATTCAACTTTATTACGAAAATTCACGTTCTGTAAAGAATGTGTTTCGCGCGCTTCGTTCAACTTTTGGTCAACGTAATCGGCACACTGAGCGTACTATTCGCAACACCATCACCCATCTTGAGACCCAGCATTCATTAATGGAAAATATTCGACCCATTAGACCGCGTCCAGCACGCAGTAAAGAAAATATAGCGGCCGTAGCTGAGAGTGTACACGAAGACCGTTGAGAGCCGATTCAGCACCGTTCGCAGCAACTAGGACTGACGTGTGGAACGACTTGGCGCATTTTACGTCGAGATCTTAAATGGAAAGCGTTCAAAATACAGCTTGGGTAAGAACGACATCGCTTCGCTTTATGGGCTCTTGAAAAGTTCCAAGAAATTCTAACGTTTTCGAGTAAAATTTTGTTTAGCGATGAGGCCACTTCTGGTTCAATGGGTATGCAAAAAAGCGAAATTGGCGCATTTGGGACGAAGAGCAACCTGAAGAGATTCAAGAGCTGTCATTTCATCCAGAAAAACAACTGTTTGGTATGGTTTGTTTGCCGGTAAAATTATCGGCCCATATCCGTCAATGGTCCGTTGTCCTGATGCCTAAAATTGAAGCTCGTGATCTCCCAGCCATTTGGTTTCCACAAGACGGCGCCACATCGCATCAATCAATGGATTTATTGAGAGAACACTTAGGTGAGCAGACAATTTCACGTTTTGGGCCGTTAGACTTTTTCTTCTGATTCAGGCCTTGCAGCAAAACATCACTCGTGCCATTTGCCAGTTACGAGTCGAAATGCTCGAGCGAGTCATCAAAATTTGGACTCAACGGATGGATCATTTGAGACGTAGCCGAGGCCAACATTTGAAAGAGATAATCTTCAAAAAATAATTGCCAAAGAATGTTTGTTCGAATGATAACAAACATTTTCCGTTAGTGGGAATGTCATTCCTTCGGGTGGCAGGCTTGGGGGAACCTGCCGTAATTATGGTTTCACCCAAACAACCAATTAGATAGAGGCTGTGGTACAAAACTGAATTCCCCCTTTCAGATAATTATGACTCGTTTTGCTGAAGAGAGCTGAGCAACAAGCTCACCGCTACCCACAGCCGTGTCGCCTTTCCGAGGGCAGGCACCTTATAAGACTTTGGCCGGTATTTAGGGCAAAAACTCCCGAAGCATTACTTAAATCTATCAATCTAAAGCAAGTACCGCGCTAACTGCTTGTCAACAGCACATCGGCAAGATGCAGGCGATGCCAAGCAAAGCACCACAAGGCACTGCACCTTGAAGGAGAGGGTGATGTGCAAATTGAGACCAAGCCATAGAAAGTGCAAGTGGCCGAAGAATTGGTCGCGGACACTACGATATCTATTGATATGCTCGAAATTGAGGACGGAGAGATTACTTCTGGAGAGGAATCTAGGCCATTCCGCCCGGATGGGAAAGGGGATTGGAATCTGGGTCTTTCCGACCGTACTATCCCATGAGAGACGCCGTCAAAGTGAAACTTTTTATATTGTAGACATATGTGTAAATATTTATATAAATACAATAACAAAGGTGAGGCAGCGGAAGTACGTGTCCGAAAGATGTCACAAGGGGCCGGTATGTTTAGACCTCAAGCTGAGTCGAATTTCAAAATGCACCACCCTAAACTAAATGCACCCCACTTTCCCCGGTAGAGCTTTTATTGTAGCATTTTCTAAAGAACCGATTTAAGGGTTTGTAGAATTTTCTTTTATCTTTCATCGTTAGTAAATGGACGCACCGTGGGAATTCATGGCCAAAAAATTAAAATGATAATAAAATAATATACAAAATTTTAAGCTACTTTTCGCTTAGCCGTAAAAGTGCAAAAAATATATTATTTTTCATTCATAAGACCTATTACTATATGGTCTATCTCATGAATAAATTTGTGTATGTTTTTAAATGTTAATAAATAAAACAAAGAAAATATACTAATTTTTTTTTTCGCAGCTTTAAGTTAAGAAATAGTATGATTGTGCCAATATATGCCATTTCAAATTACATATTTATTTAAGAATAATAATAATTTATAAAAACTTTTCTCCTGCTTGACTAAAAGTACTGTTTTCTAAGAAATTTATAATGCTCCATTTCAAAGTAATATAAAAACTTTTTTGAATCGTTTATAATGCAAAAAACATAGATTATTCTCTTTAATTCTGAGGTATCTTGTTTTATTGGTGCAAACATGTTTTGAAAATTTTTTTGGAAGTAAAAAAATTAAAAAATCGGACAATTCTGGCGTTAATTAAAAAAAGAATATATCGATCTTAACATTTTTATAATTATTGGTCTCAAGTGTTCCACACATTTCTGCCGATGAGTGACGCGAGATCTTGACGAGCAGATTTGGAAAATGCTTGTTTTTTAATGATTACATTATTAACAAGTGGAATTAAAAATTAAGTATATGCACAAAATGTTGTTTTTACTAATTTTTGCAGAAGACGACAACATCTTGCAGCTTACGTGGGCCAAAGCCAAGTGAAATGAATAAATAAGAGAAAATTAAACAATTAGGAGTAGCTTCAAAATAAATGTCAAATTTTTAAATATTATGTAAAATATTTTAAACAAAAAAGAACAACGAATTAAAAAGGAACTTTCCATAAGTATGAATTTTGTGAAGACTGGCTATGATAAGTTTGCTCGACGGGATTCTTCCGAAGCAGAAAAGATATCTAAAATTACTGGCGTGGATGAGGGTCTCATAAAAAGATGTAGCAAAATTTTGCAAGTTTTATGGCTGGATGCATCTATCTGTGGATAAGGTTTTAGTTCAGTGGCCGTAAATAAATATTATCTATATTTTTTTGATGAAGCATTTCACCAGATCTGAAGTAATTTATCATTTCATAATTTTTATAATTTTATTTGGTCCATAATAATTATTTTTAGAGTTTTATTTAGAGACTCGAATAATTGTCATTATTATTGTGAGCAATAATGTATTGCTCAGAAAATAATCATCATTCTTTGATTCTTATTTTTTTGCTTAAAATATCGCTCAACCTTGAACAACTCCTTTTTCAACCATATAAATGATATTTTTTATAGAGGTATAGAACTTTAAGTTGCAATAAAACAACGATGGATTATTCGATTGACATGAATTTTATTTATCCGAAAGATAATCTTATGGAATTACATTTTATATGATTTCTGGCATATGACCGCCACGGCTGGCGCGGATGTAGTCCAATCTGGACGTCCAATTTTCGATGACTTTTTCCAACATTTGTGGTCGTATATCGGCAATAACACGGCGAATGCTGTCTTCCAAATGGTCAAGCGTTTGTGGCTTATCCGCGTAGACCAATGACTTTACATAGCCCCACAGAAAGTAGTCTAGCGGTGTTAAATCACAAGATCTTGGCCAATTCACAGGTCCAAAACAAGAAATTAGGCGGTCACCAAACGTGTCTTTCAATAAATCTATTGTGGCACGAGCTGTGTGATATGTTGCGCCGTCTTGTTGAAACCACATCTCCTGGACATCATGGTTATTCAATTCAGGCATGAAAAAGTTAGTAATCATGGCTCTATACCGATCACCATTGACTGTAACGTTCTGGCCACCATCGTTTTTGAAAAAGTACGGACCAATGATTCCACTAGCCTATAAAGCACACCAAACAGTCAGTTTTTCTGGATGTAACGGTGTTTCAACATACACTTGAGGATTACCTTCACTCCAAATGCGGCAGTTTTGTTTGTTGACGTAGCCATTCAACCAGAAGGGCGCTTCATCTCTAATGGACGCAGTGCGCGTTACGTTTTCCGCACAGAACCATTATTTTCGAAATTTTGCAATTTGCAAATTGCACTATTTGCAAGCGTTTTTCAGGCGTGAGTCTATTCATGATGAATTGCCAAACCAAACTGAGAGTAAATCACTTGACAGCTGTTAAATCGGTCGCCATCTTGAAAAGTAATATCAACGTAAATTTCTATACCTCTATAAAAAACAACCTTTACTTGTATATGATATAAAGTCATATATCAATTTTTTCCAAAATTTCCTTGAAAAAGGAGCGATATTTTGAGCGAAAAAAATGTCCTTCAAAGAATATTTATTATTTTCTGAGTCAATTAGTTTCGATTACAATAATAAACATTATTTAGTCTATATGTTGGGCCAATGTACATTAAATTTTTGTATATTTTGAACTTTTCGGCCGTTTATTTGAAAACAAAAACTTAGTTTTCTTTTCTGCCTCCGACGTGTTTCGATACATTATTGCATCTTCTCCAGGGAGTATATTTATTATAAGAAAGCATAATTAAATAATTATCAAAATTATACACAAACATTTATTTCAAGCATACCTAAACAAATAATCACCTAGTTTGCATATTTGATATGTTTTGTGGTCATGACATTTTTTTCTTAATCCGACCACATACAATGCAAATACAATGTTTGAGCGCTTAAGTAAATCTCGAAAAATAATTATTACCACCTGAACAAAATTATAAAAATCAATAAATCATCACCCTTACTTCATTTCACGGCAGGCATAAAAGTGAAAAAATGTAAGTTCCGATTGGAAGACTGTCCGAAAAAGAGCAGGATGCTTCTAATGAAATTAAAAAAAGCCCGACTTCTCAACAGTATATGCACGTAGCCAACAATGAGGATCTTCAGATCCTGTTATTGACAGCATAAGTATGAAACGAGATATGAAAACGAAAGTATTGGCAACCTGAAGTACAGGAATTAATTAAAAAATGTCGCCGCCTCTTTGAAATATGATCATATAATATTTTTTTGATATTGTTGAGAGATTAAGATTAAGTTTAGCAACGCGTAATAATATTGAGCCTTTGAATATAAAGGGATATCTATTTAGTGGTTTTGAAAATGTAAGGCTGCATTTTGACATCCGTCAAAATTAGCAGTCAAACCATACCTGTTTGGTTTAGTTAAAAGTCTGGCATTTATGAACGCACAACGCGTTAAAATTGTTGAAACCTATTACAAAAATGGTGTTTCAATCGTGGCCACGTTCTGTAAATAAGAAAAATTGTCGCATGCGGGGCTACGAGAATCCTCAATCTGGTGTGCTCTTTGGTACGGAGATGTGATTGGGCCTTAATTCTTTGAAAAGGACAACGGCGAGACCGTCACTGTCAATTCGGAGCATTATATGATAACATCCTGCAATTCAAGAACACATTTGCACAATATATGGTCCCAACAAGACGGTGCCACATGCCACATAGCACGAGCGAATATGGCTTTATTGCGAGAGAAATTTATCGGCCGCGATAAAATTCAAAATTGTCTGCGCCTTCACTGTCCAGCTTGTATATAGCAAAATTAATCGGCATTTTTCACCTATAAGTTATCGGCGGGTTTTTTCATATACATTTTTAGGCCAACAGCAAAAACTGGCACCTTGCAATGTGCCTGACATGAAGCAAATGTCATCAAAGTAGTTCAAATTACAACGCTTCTATTAAGGAACGTCACTGTAAACTGCTTGGAGCCTCCAGGTTAGTTTTTTTTTCAGGTATGAAGACTAAATGCGATAGAACATAATCTCGATGACTGCTCTTGAGATGAAAAAAAAGAAACAAAAATTGTGATTAACCTTGAAGCAAACGATTCGACCGGCGTCAGTATAGAGATCCTGAATGATCTCGATTATTTTCTCTGGTATTCCAGAGTCACAAACAGGACTCCTTTCAATTCTATTGAATGTGACCTCCACTCAACAGATTGCTCTATGAAGATTCCCAAAGAATCTATGCGGTCCATGTAGGAGCGCGTTGATTCTGTCCAAATGGCTGTTGAGTATGGGCGAAAGCTTTTCAAGGACAAAAAAACGATAATAATTTTTGGATCGCGTTAAGAAAATTTATGCCACGCTAGTTGATCTCCTTTCTTGGGAATGGTTGGTGAGCTGTCGGGGCCAGCAGCTTTGTTTTTTCTAAACTTATATATTGCTCTTGAGAGCTCTTGCAAGGAGGGAGGGTGATAATACTTCTTCTGGGATTCCGCTTTCGGACACTAGGTTGTACCATATCTCCAACTTGCTTAAATTCTGGCTTGAGCGGCTTTCTTTCCTTCTTTAGCTTAGGAACCGCTTATGCGATTTAGTAGAATTAACAAAAGCGCGCCACTTGCTCCTTATCTTCGCCGTGTGCGCCAATTGAAAATACCGTGGGAAACCATTTTACTCTCCATCTAATCCAACGGAGTGGAGGTCTTCTTCTTTCTCTGCTACCACCAGCGGGTACTCCATCGAAAAGTTTCATAGTTGGGCTGTTTTCCTCCATTCGCAAGAAATTACCTAGCCATCGTAGCCGCCGTCACTTAATACGCTGTACAACTTGTACACCTCTTTGTTCCAACGTCTACGGTTACGCCGCTTCCAACGCGCAAAGGGCCATAAATCTTCGGCAAAACTTCTCTCTCGAAAGCTCCTACTCATTGGATGCCGACATGTTTCAAGCTTTTGAATCAGGAAGAGAATAATGGCCGATTTGGTTTTGGCTCGTCCAGAGAAGACTTCACCTTTCACTTGTCAATGGTAGAATTACCAAGTCTAAAGCCTCGTCGATATATATATATATATGTATATATATATATATATATATTGCGCTTTGGAACAGCTGAAGCGATTTTCGGCCAAGCTCCTCCTCCGGTTTTGCGTCTTGATGCTTTCACCAACAAATGAAGGGACCTACGGCTTATTCTACGCCGCCTCCGAACGGAAGATGGATTTTTATGAGGAGCTTATATTTCAGGTCAGAAATACACATGACATTCCCTGCCGAGAGGCGAGTAAAATTAAAAAAATTTATAATCTCTAATTTTGGTTGTTGGTCGAACCTGGACCCGAGCACAGGCCTTCCGAATTGTAGTACGCAATGCTAACCACTCGGCTATTCGGCCATTGGGAAGCTCTAGGCTATTGCGGCTATTGGGAAGCGTGTTTGAGTTTCGAAACAAAACCCCAATATGCGCATGTGGGATAATTTACTGGTGAAATAATTTTCTTAAGGTGTTCGGTGCAGGTGGCTATTTAATGGGGCTAAAACCTCTCCATATAACTCCTAGGATACTTGGCACTCAGAATCTTTTAGGAAGTTCGCTGCAACCCAAAAACCCTCTGAGACTCCCCGCTCATGCCGCTGAGCTGTCGCGACTAGTCAGTTTGTTGATCTTTTAGATGACAAAACATGGTGTGCCTAGCTAGTATCCGATATTTCTATTAATTTTAATAATATAAGTACAAGTAAGCAAGGACCTGGATTCCATTAAAATTTATTATCTTCTGCTATTTTTTTTTAAAGTATATCATTTTAGAGACATAAGAGTTGTTACCTATGTTGCAATAAGTAATTGAAAGTGTGTGTCGGCCAAAAATCGCTACAGCGGTTACAAAGCGCCAAATATATATATATATATATATATATATATATATATATATAATTGAAAGTGTGTCGTCAAATATTTCAATTGTTTATTTTTCAAGTATGTAGGAGTGTGTCGTGACGAGATAAAGGTTGAAAATTAGTGGTCAACGATATAAGCGCGGTATCATAATGAGTACATCTCATCCAGCTCGATTCTTGAAAGCATCGCTGTTATTCCAGTGCATTATGATGCCAATTTAAAATCATGTTTATTTTGAGCATTCCAGCAGAGTGCACCAGGATGTTGAAGCTAGTTCTTCATTGTACCAACATCTTAACACAAAAGTAGCGCCTTTTGTGAGAACCTTAGGGGGGAAGCGAATAAAAAAGGAAACCGGCTTAAAACAATTGAGACTTTCTATCAAGTAAAGTGAACATATCAAATTTATTGAAAAATACAAAATACGATACCAATGCTTTTTTTCATCTGTAGAATACCAAATTCTCTATGATGCTTATTTGACGTCATTATAAATGTGTAGAACACCATTTCTTGGCTTTTTTTTACGGATTTACGACTAAAAATTTCCAATTTTAAAAAACGGTCGTATATATGATAATTGGTTCTGAAAAGTAACGGTTTAAATGTAAAAATGCATCTCGCTATCAAGTTTGGTCAAAATATCTGAAAAACTGAGGATGGACAGATGAGCATGGCTAAATAAACTTTTCTCTTATTCTGATACGAACGGTATATATTTTGGTGGTACTATCTTTTCTTCTACTTACATACTTCGGACCAAAATTGATATACCACTTCATGTATATGAAAGATATTAAGATGTAAAGATGTAAAGATCATATACATACAAAATATATCTAAATTTTTAAATTTTAAACCTTTGGGATTAATTTCAACTAAAAACATTTTTTTTTTAATATTACAAACAAATGATAAGATAGTCCTTATAAAATGGCTTACGAAGAGCCCCTTGCGTAAACAAGTGCTTTAGTTAATTTTATTCATATTTTAGTCCACTCTTAATGTATTATAGTCTTAATTACAATTGCAAAGTGTGCATATGAGCGTAATGTCTTTAGATTTAATAAATAAATGAAAGATTACTTACATTTGTTCGAAGTCCGCAGTATCCGTATCAATGCCTGCATAAACAGATTCTTCACACATTTCTTGAGCCGATAACAAGAAAAATATTTGCGTGGGAGTTAAGTTTAAAGCAGGTAATCGCGCCATTCCTCTTAGTGGTCCCGTTATAGACAGCATAGAATGGTATGATATTTGCATACCTCCGGAGCGAATAAGAAGATCCATTTGGCTGTGGTTAGAAAATACTTTTACCGACTCAGGAACGCAGCTTATTGCTTTGTCATCGAAGCTTTTTGTGATAGACCTTAAAATTTCCTTAGCAATGTGGACGCCAACTGATGCATACTGTATATATGGTGGTAAATTGCTGTCAAAGTGTGGTACTAGGATAACGGACAAAGGTACAACTAAAATAAAGGTAATGTAATAATATTTTACGATGTTGTCTCATATATGCATAAAATATAGCATTCTTCTCATACATTAATGATAAAACTCTTAAGTTCGCCAAAACTTGGAGAATGGAAAATCAAATTGTTATAATTTAAATAGATGACATAAAATATTATGTCAAATACGAAGGCAAGATAAAGGAGCGGCAGCACACGAGTTGTGAATGGAGTGTTTGGCATCATCGAGTATAAACTCAGTGGCAGAAGCTATCGCAGGTATTCGAGTAGAGAACACAGTGGCGTTAACATTAAAGTAAGCTTTAAGAAAAGGATAAACTGTGTGCTGCGGAAAATAATTGTGTGATTATAAAGAATTGTACAAAAAATCATGAAGTATAGTGATATATATAGTTGGCGCTTTGTAACCGCTGAAGCGAATTTTAGCTGAGCTCCTTCTCCAATTTGTGGTTTAGCGTCTTGATGGAGGCACCTACAGTTTATTCTAAGCAGCCTTGGAACGGCAAATGGATTTTTATTAGAAGCTTTTTATTTCATGTCAGAAATACACTCGGAGGGCTTGAAACTTCCTGTCGATTATCGATCACAATTAGAAAAATTTATTTTCTATAATTTTAGTTGTTGATCGAGGTTGGGCTCGAACCCTCGCTTTCCGAATGTCAGTACGCATTCTACCCACTAAGATATCGCCATACTCCCTTGTGTTGAATTCGACTTATAGTTGATATCTCGTAAAAATTGTTTGCCAAGAGAGCAGAGCTCAAGAGTGAATCATATTCTCAGATATATGTCTAAGAACATGAAATTTTGTATTAATACAGAAAATCAACAAATAAGCAGCTAAATGAATGGGTTTAAGTAACTAAATAACTATCTAATATAACGCATAATGCAAAAGCATTGCATAATTTGAAATAAATAACATATTGTGGTGCAAATGCGAAACAAATGTCAAGAACATATCGACCTTTCTAGGCTTTAAGAGAGCAATATGTGTAGTGTAAGCGCGAAGCACACACCGCTGACAAGTCAATGTCCTGTTGGTGACAACATTAATGTAAATAAAATTAGTAGACTGTGAGAATTGTAAAATAAGTGATTGTAAATAGTGAAGGGAATCGAATCGTTAGTCATTGAGTAATAAATGAACGTTCTGTAATTTTTTTATAATTAGGAAACTGCAAGCAAGGTGACTTTTTTTTCAAGAATCCAGTGACCCAACTCAAAGGATTTGGGAAATGATCGAAATTAATTTAGCAAAATCGTAACAATACTAATAAATACCATAACTATGAAAGGTTTAAATTCAATATTTGAATTCAACAAAATTCTTAACTTCATTTTCGACTGTTGACTACTAAAAATCAGCAGCTCATCATTAAAAAGAAACGGTATAAAGTGAATGAAGGCAGAGTTCATACTTCCAACATATAATTAAATAACTTCTTTTATTTACTTTCGTTGAAACCGCTTAAGCCCACCTTAGTACAAGGAAGCACCTGTTGGCAAGAGTGATTATTTTGTCTTCTCCACGTTCACAAACAGATTAAAACACTTCGTTCCCTTATACAGTCGAGGAAAACAGATCTAACGGCGCGGTTGTTGAGGCCAATGAAATCGATATCAGCGGAGTACGCGGTGATGTACACTCATATAGAGGATTGTACCTTTTCTGTTTAGCTCTTCCGCTCGTAGTATTTTTCCAGCAATAGTCGTTTGGTATCGAACGGGTATACCAAATTATCATTTTCGAGCCGTCGAATGCAGATTTAAAATCGACGAAGAGCTGGTTTGTGTCGATCCTTTCGACACGGGCCTTTTCTAATATTTGGTGAACGGCGAGTAACTGCTCAATTTTAGATTTTCCTAGTCTTAAGCCACACTGATAAGGTACAATCAGCTTGTTGACACATATGGTCGATAGGACCAGGACTTATATATATGTGATATTGAGGAGGCTTACCCCACGATAGATGGCGTAGACTTTGGTGTCCGCATTTTGGTGGATTGGGCAGAGCACACTTAGGCTCCAATCGTCGGACATGACTTCGCCCGACCATATTAGGAATTCGTCATAGTCGGGTATTGAAGTATCTGTTTTATGATCTTCAATTAAGGAATCGGGTACACCATCTCCATGTAGCACTTTAACTGCCATTCAGCAGGTTGGAGAAGTGTTAGCTCCATATACTCTGTATGCCGTGTTAACCGGCGATGAGATTATTTAATATATATATAGTTTATGAAGGCTACTACTACTAAAATGGGCAATTATCAACGGTTGCTCGTAAATAATTACTAAAACTGGTGAATGGTTAGAAGGTAAGACAGCAAGAGTCACAACTCATACAAGTACCGTTATCAGAGTAAACGTTTAAAATTAGGAGACTATTTTATTTCGTCCGTCTTGACAAAGTTGCAACAGTTAGACCTCGCCAGCTCTTCAGTTAGAATGAGTATTAGTTTTTATTACTCGACGATAGAAAATTTACAACTTGCATGAAACTCAACATCAAAGTGTCCTTTTATGAAAAGCATTACATGGTAAATATTTGTGCCAATTATTTGGTCAGTTTATTTACCAACATACTTGAGCTACGTTTGCGAAAGTAATCCCCGACTTACCATAATAAAACACATTTTTTTTTTGCAAAATTAATTTTTTTATTCATCATATGTTATTGCCTACCGTTGCGATCGATTACAACACTTGTATGGCAGGATAGATACCGAGAAATTAAGAGTGAAAAAATGCATATGTAGACAATAAAAAGAGGCTGAGTTTCGTAAGTATGAAGAGCTTGAGAAGCTGATCGGCTGTGATAATGCGAGTTACAAAAGATTTCTAAATATATGGAGGGAAAACTTATCCAGCCTGCTTAATGGCAGATAAAATGAAAAGCAAGGAGTGGTGAACCAGATTCCCGTATTGGTGACAATGAAATAGATATTCCATTGCCCGAGTATGAAGAAGTTTACAATTCGAACTTGCAGGCATGAAAAACAAAGCCCAGGGAACTATGGATTGTCAGTTGAGCTATTTTAATATGGCGGCGAGGAATTGACAAAGCCAAAGTCTACGCCAATTGTCGTGGGATAAGCCTCCTCGATATCGCATATAAGGTCCTATCGACCATAATGTGTCAAAAAACTGATTGAAACTTATCAATTAATTAATTACTCCTAACGGTTTACCCACCTCCCGCCAATTCGCACGAATTGTGCAGGACGTAAAGAAGTTTTTTTGTTCTACATGAATACCGAGTCACGGTTGGCAGGGGTTTGGTTAGTGTCGACGACTAAAAAAGCTCAGGTACCGAAAGAAAATCATCACCAGATTTTTAAGAATTCAAATATAAAGTGTTATTTAATGATTAGTTGAGACTTGACAAAATAGTTTTCTTAATATGAAAAAGTGAGTCAGATGTGTCAAATGTGCTTGCATGAGAGTTGAATCAAGACACAAACAATGCAAAGGCTCGTGAACTTCAAAATTTGTTTTACAGGTTTTCAGAAACAAGGGGCAAAAATTTTACTTCAGAGAGAATGATGGGGCTAGAAATTGAGCCTGTTGTTATTTGACCATAAAAATTAGACCACCTTTTTAATCGATTTTAAATCTGATTTTGAGAGCACGAAAAGGTGATATGTCTTAATTTGATATCCCTGCAAAACTTATATGGATTTGTAAACTGCCGTTAAGCAACACCGACTATCTCTGGTAAATAAAAAATAATATTTTGGATCAACTACACCATTTACTCTTTGCTTTGCTTTTCTTTTCGAAAATCGCCACAGAAACCTACAGCAGAGCCTGCTACTATATTATATGCACTGCAAACATCCATGTAAATCGAAAAGCTGTCAAGTGATTTATTCTCAGTTTGGCTTGGCAATTCATCATGAATAGACTCACACCTGAACAACGCTTGTAAATAGTGCAATTTTATTTCGAAATTAATTGTTCTGTGCGGAAAACGTATCGCGCACTACGTCCGTTTTAGCGATGATTAGCGATGAAGCGCACTTCTTGTTGAATGGCTACGTCAACAAACAAAACTGCCGCATTTGGAGTGAAGGTAATCCTCAAGTGTATGTTGAAACACCGTTACATCCAGAAAACCTGACTGTTTGGTGCGCTTTATGGGCTGGTGGAATCATTGGTCCGTACTTTTTCAAAAACGATGGTGGCCGGAACGTTACAGTCAATGGTGATCGGTATAGAGCCATGATTACTAACTTTTTCATTCCTGAATTGAATAACCATGATGTCCAGGAGATGTGGTTTCAACAAGACGGCGCAACATGTCACACAGCTCGTGCCATAATAGATTTACCGAAAGACACGTTTGGTGAGCGCCTAATTTCACGTTTTGGATCTGTGATTTGGCCTCCAGGATCTTGCGATTTAACACCGCTAGACTACTTTCTGTGGGGCTATGTAAAGTCATTGGTCTATGCGGATAAGCCACAAACGTTTGACCATTGCGCCGTGTTATTGCCGATATACGGCCACAAATGTTGGAAAAAGTCATCGAAAATTGGACGTCCAGATTGGACTACATCCGCGCCAGCCGTGGCGGTCATATGCCAGAAATCATATAAAATGTAATTCCACAAGATTATCTTTCGGATAAATAAAATTCATGTCAATCGAATAATCCATCGTTGTTTTATTGCAACTTAAAATTCTATACCTCTATAAAAAACACCCTTTACAAACATCCACCTTCACGTATGACAAATCCATATTTTGCAGTAGTAAATGCCTTAGAAAGAGAAGAGCTGACAAGGGGCATGCATCAGCTTCTTTGCAGAATATGGTCGGATGAAAGCATGCCTGACGAATAGAACCTAAGTGTGCTTTGACCAATCCAAAAAAAGGGAAATCCCACGGTCTGCGCCAATTATCGTTGGAACAGTCTCCTTAATATCGCAGATAAAATTCTATCTAGCGTATTGTGTGAAAGACTAAAGCCCACTGTCAACAAACTGATAGGACCTTATGAGTGCGGCTTTAGACCTGGAAAATCCATTATTGACCAGATATTCACCATGCGCCAAATCCAGGAGAAGACCCGAGAGAAAAGAATCGATACACGCCACCTTTTTATCGATTTTAAAGCTGCCTTCGACAGCACGATAATGAACTTCCTCTACGCCGCTATATCTAAATTTGATATCCCCACAAAACTCATACGACCCTGGATAATACCTGAAGCGCAGTCAGAATTGGGTACCTCTCCGAGACGTTCGATACCAAACGAGGTTTCAGACAAGAAGACTCTCTATCGTGTGATTTTTTCAATTTGGTGCTAGAGAAAATAATACGAGCTGCAGAGCTAAATAGGCCAGGCACAATCTTTTACAAGAGAGTGCAATTGTTGGCGTATTGATATAATTGGCCATAACAATCGCACCGTAAGTTTTTCATTCTCCAGATTAGACAAAGAAGCGTAGTGAATAGTGTCTGTAGTGAATAAAGGTAAGACGAAATATCTTCCTTCATCAGATAAACAGACATCGCCTTCGTGACCCGGCTCCTACGTCATTGTTGACAGTCATAACTTCGAAGTCGTATATAATTTTGTCTACCTAGGAACCAGCATTAACAACACCAACAATGTTAGGCTTTAAATCCAACTCAGAATCATTCTTATGAACAGGTGCCATTTTGGACAGAGTAGGCAATTGAAAAGTAAAGTCCTCTTTCGACCCAACTCTTCAAGTCGCTCATCACTCCCATTCTAACATATGGTGCAGATGTTTGGACGATCACGACATCTGACGGATCGGCTTTAGGAGTGTTTGAGAGAATTGACATTTCATTCAGCGAATTAAAAGAAAGCCGTTGCGCTGGCTAGTTCATGTCGTCTGAATGGCTGAAAGCGCTACAGCGATGGAGTACCCATTGGTAGAAGCAGACGAAAAGGAATACCTCCACTCTGCTTGAAAAATCAGGTGGAGAGTGACCTGGCGTCCTATTGTTGCTGCGGCTACAATCGCTTAATAAGAGTTTAAATTGGGTTTTACACAAAAACTCCAAAACTGTATTACAAAGTTCTTATTTAAAACTCAGTTATAAAGCCAATTTGGATGCATGGTATTCAACTGTGGGGTATGACCTATGCAAAAATTTAATATTGAGAAGTTGCAGAGATCATAGTTCGAAATTCTAAGAATACTAACGGACGCTACGTTCGTAACGTAAACAAAAAAGGCGTTGGTGTCCTACTGGTTAAGACTGAAGATAAAATTAGCAGAACGAAGTACCTTACAAATGAGAAATCGTCCCAAACTGGTAGCTAACACTCTGTGTAAGTGATCAAAAAATTCAAATTGGGCTAACTCGTTTTTAATTTAGTTTTAAGCTTGTACACTTACTGTTAGTAAGTAATTGTAGATTGAGTTATAATTGAATTGTGTACCCATCACATAAAAGTGCAACCATGGAAGGGATACTTTCAGCTGCGTTACAAAATAAATCTGAAAAAAATTATTGCTACTCATTTGAAGCCATTAAAAATAATATGAAGATACATATATTAATATATATATATATATACATCCCTTCCATGGTTGCACCTTTATGTGATGGGTACAAAAAAAGTTACTTCACTTCGGGAGCCGGCCCAACCCATGACCTTGATACTACCTAGCTCAGAAACCTTTAGTAGCATTGCATATTCTGACACCAGTTCGTATGTTTCACGTTGAAGTCATGTCTCTCCGTCTTTTTAAAAATCATCGCCAAATTCTTACGCTATCATCCAGGGGAATAACACCTCCCCCAATGCCTAACTAAATCAACCCGTTAATAATTTAAAAAGAAGAACCAAAAAAAATAAAGTTTGGAATAAATTCATATAAAATATGTCTTTTATTTAGTATCATACTACTATAACAGAAATTATATATATACTACTAACAGAAATTATATATAAAATAAAAGATAATAAATTTCGTCGCTCACCTATAACGCCATTAATGTTGGCGCCAGCACACGAGGAGAAGAGGAGCTATGCTGAACAACGAAAGATATTTGCATTCATATGTCCACATTATTAGGTGTTTACCTTATGTATATATATAAATATGTTACGTAAATTGTATATACCCTGCCGGCCAAAACTGGTTAAAAACCTAGATAATTTGAGCAAACGTTTGTTCAAAACTAGATAAAAAACTAGGTAACATTCAATCACGTCAATAAAAAAATATATATGTAGCTCTACTCTTAAATTTTTTGTTTTCAGCCGGCGCATGCGCATGCAAATGAAAAATATTTTTGGTTATAAGTAATGAGCTGTATTCACAGGCCTATTTTTGTTAGAAACATTATGTTTTCATTGAATATTTTGTTATACAACAAAGAAAAAATGGTAGAAGTGACAGCTGTTTCGGAGATCACCATGAGGAGATGCATCAGACTTCTTTTGCCAGGAATCGAACCGACAGATTCTGGCATCACAGGCGAGTGCTCTACCAACTGAGCCAACGCCTGCCATGTAATCTGTTGTTGTATTATTCAATTTTTTACTAACCAACAACTATTAAGTGCGCTAATATTTAGCCGCTATTTTTACTTAATGTTAGGTTAGCGAGTATTTTGCAATCCTGCATACATTCAGGCATTAATAGTCTGAGAAATGTATATAAGTAGGATTGCTTGTCGGGCTCGACTTATATTTATTGGTATTTTTAATGCGGCCTGTAATTGTTTTTGGTTATAAGTAAATGAGCTGTATTCAAAGGCCTATTTTTGTTAGAAACATTATTTTTTCATTGAATATTTTGTTATACAACAAAGAAAAAATGGTAGAAGTGACAGCTGTTTCGGAGATCACCACATCTCCTCATCAGACTTCTTTTGCCAGAAATCGAACCAACGGATTCTGGCATCACAGGCGAGTGCTCTACCAACTGAGCCAACGCCTGCCATGTAATCTGTTGTTGTATTATTCAATTTTTTACTAACCAACAACTATTAAGTGCGCTAATATTTAGCCGCTATTTTTACTTAATGTTGGGTTAGCGAGTACTTTGCAATCCTGCATACATTCAGGCATTAGTAGTCTGAGAAATGTGAGCACTCGCCTGTGATGCCAGAATCCGTCGGATAGGTCGGGATCAGTAAAAATCTGAAATCAAAAGAGAACATGCAAGTAATTCGTATTTTGCTTCATACATATAAAGCAAAGAAAACAAATGCAACAACCAAGAACTACCGCCTGAAGACTGGTATTTGTTTATTTAACATGTTGGTGCATTGCACTTTTATCTTTAATTTCATTTTTTTGCTTTTAGCAAATAGAAGATACATGTGTACACCAATAATAAAAAAACACAAACAAAACTAACAAAAAATGTTATTGCGTTGTAGTGTTACAGCATCCTGTTTCAATTCGTTCAAAGCAATTCTGTAAAATCACAAAACATTAATTGAAATACAAAATTATTATCTTAATTTACATTTATATCCTTACCTTAAAAAACAATCCGCAAACAGCAAACATTTTGTTTCAGTGAAACACATTTATTATTATCAAAAGAAGTGCTGTCAAACAAACGAATTTGGCTTTCAGTCCATAATTTTTTGGGGTTTTGGCTTTTTTGGCTTCATCTAAAAAAATTTTTCTTTGAAAGGAAGTAAAGTCAGATGTTGCAATTATCCGGGAACCAACGAGATGAGCAAGGACCTGGCAATTTTGATATGTGGGCGAATGGCCTTCCAAGACGTAAATGCGACTGCGAATGTCATGGATATGTAAGATCGATAATTAATGAAATTCATATATTCAGCTACTATTCGAGACCAACCCAGACCTAGGATTGCACAAGCATGCGGAAAAACGCCATTAATAAACGCTGGCGGTTTTGATGTCTGGGCGACTGATTGGGGAAATGAAATTACTAACAACCACCTCAAAATGAAACTTTTACCGTTTCAAAATGGAAAGATAGCGCTTCAGATATAGATACCTTCGAATACATGATTTATCAATATCAAATTCAGCCAGCTGAAATCTCAGTTTCTCATCTCGTTAAAAGTTTGAAAAATGCCTGCGATGTATCGTCAAGAAGAAGTTTATAGCTTTTATATACTTTCTTATGCTACTGGTGGAACGACAGCATGCCAGATGCAAAGTGCAGCCGACACCGGGACTTGGAAGAAAATCTGGCAGCCCTACGAGCGGCGAGGAAGCTCCAAAAAATTAAACAAAATTAAAAAAATTAAATAAGCTTTGCAATGAAGTGGACTTAAACCCATGGGATACTGCTTATAGAGTATTAATGAAGAGATTTAAATCTTAAAAAAAACCCCTTTGATTAGGAGCGTAGCACTGTTGCACAACATAATCCCCATACTGCTCCCCTAAAGACCGGTAAATCTAGCGCCTATGCTAAACATTATTGTACGGAGGGCATACCAATGATCACTCCGGATGAAGTGTCGTTTGCTTGTAGAAAAATCCTAAAACAAAAGGCACCGGGTGCAGACTGTATCCCTAACAAGGCATTGAAATTGGCGATTTCGAAGATGGTATAGATGTTCGTAGATACGTTTCAAAAGTGTTAGAATGATGGTGCTTTCCACAGAAGATGATTCTATTTAAGCTATTGGTAAAAAATAAGAAAGATGTGTAGTTACTTAAAATAATTACTAGTTACTTCACTGATCGGAAGTGGAGCTTTAATGAATGACGGACGGATCCGAAGTCAATTTAATCTCGGCCCCCAACGTCCTGTTCTTGGTCCGCTACTTTGAAATTTGATGTATGCTGGCACTCACGTTGCATATTCTCAAGAGAACCAAAGTACTAGGTTTTGCTGACGATTTCGCTGTAGCCACAGTGGCAAAAACTTTATACGAAGTTGCAGATGAAGTGAATCGATAACAATGTTTATAGATTGGCTATGAAACTGGCTGTACAAAAAACCGAAGCTGTATTAATTACTAGTAGAAAGTTGTTAGAGGTGATTAATATACGAGCTGATTACATCTAAGCCCGCAATAAAATACTTTGGCGTCATTATCTATAACCGATTATCTTTTAAAACTCGCCATTGATAAGGATTCAAATTACAAGCTAGCCTATGTCGTATTATGCCATAGTAAGAGAAAGCGGATGGGTATTGCCGCCGAAGAAAGATGTCGGTCTTTAAGTGACTGGCAAGAGCGTTGGAATAATTCTGAGAAAGGTATATGGTATTGCTAAAGTTGATAAATACCGACTTCTTTCTGACGTAAATATTTGCAAGACATGACGTTTGTACTCCTTTGCGATGTGGAATGTCTTATTGGGAATTCTCTTCAACATTTTCTGCATCTTTTAATTTTATTGTAGTTCCTTTCTTTTTGCCGAACTTTAATCTCTTCTATTAATACTCTACGCCTGACTTTCTCATATTCCTGTCTCCCCGCACGTAAATTTTTCCTTACTGCTACTTCATTAATTTCTTTCAATGCTTTCTGTTCTACCTCTATTTTGAGTGTTATATAATTTTGCCTCTGATGAATACTCTATACAGAGAACCCGCGCTTCTTTACCAGCTTCCTGTTTCCCCCATTCGATTCAAACACACAATATGACCACAAACAAAGCATTACACATTCATTACCCTTTGTTGCTTCAGCTGGGTTCCTTACCGGAAATTCGACACAAATAGAAGTTCACGCAAGTGAGGAAAGTTTTTGACTGTCATTCACCTGGGAGTGACCAGAAACGCTTCATTTGAATGTAGCTAGCCGGTAACGACTTCCGGTCTTGGCACAAGTGTTCCGGGTATATATATATATATATATTGTGGCGAAAATGCGAAGCGAATGACAGATGAAAGAGAGGAGCCGACAACAGACATCTTCTAGAGCGTACGAGACGATTATCGTAACCGAAACGATTATCGTAACCGAGAGGATTATCGTATGGACGAGATTATTCCGGGGGTTTCGTTTTCAAGCAGCAAACAAGTATATAAGGGCGACGTACGGCAGCAAAAGCAATCAGTTGTGAATTAAACTCGTAGAGATTACATCACAGTAAAGTAATAAAAACAGTACATTGTGAAAGTTGTATATAAGTGATTTTAAGTAGTAACGTAAATTGTAATTGAATTGTGAATTACCGAATAATTAAAAAGGATATTAATTAAGTCTTTATAAAAAAAGAGACTGCAAATTAAGTTGGCGATTTTATTTAACAATCCAGAGGTCGTACCCGAAAGATTAAGGAAATCATCGAGGTTAATCAGCAAGATCGTAACAATTGGTGTCAGAAGTGGGATTGTTAAATAAATTCCAAAGGATAATTATTGAAAAATGGTGAAGATTCAAGATTTGACGATACCTCTTCTCAAGAAGGAGTTGGCCAAGCAAGGATTGTCTACAACTGGAAATAAGGCAGAGCTGCAATCGAGACTGCGAGAAGCAATGGAAGTCGACGGTATCGACTTGAACCAATACGAATTCCGCCGCGAGGATGAAGATGTATCCTTGAAGGATGTTGACAAGGAAGAGGTTAGTGATTCTGCGAAGGAGTTAGAGCAGCCATCAAGTAAGATTCAAGAAAAGGCTCCTAGCTCATCTGCGGGTATTGACATGAACATGTTATTGGCTGCAATTTCACAAAAATTGGATGCACAGGATGCCAAGATATCAGAAAAGATGGATACACAGGATGCCCGTAATTCACAAAATATATCTGCAATCGATGCCAGCATATCACAAAAGTTTGATGGATTAGAAGGAACAATCGCGCAAATACAGCAAAATCTGGAGAAAGACAATGCAGAACTTAAGGAAAGACAGGATCTAATTGAAGCCAAAGTCAACACATTGGAAGGTCGTTTCCGGGATTTGCAGTTAAATCGTCCAACCACTTCAGTGAACGCTCCTAAGGTAAAAACACTATCGTTTGACGGAAAAATTCCCTTCCAAGTCTTCAAACTCCAGTTTGAGAAGACGGCTGAAACCAATAAATGGAGCATGGAGGAAAAATCTGCTGCACTATTCGTTGCTTTGGAAGGACCTGCGGCAGAACTTTTACAAACTGTACCTGATTATGAGAGAAATGATTATGACGGATTGATGCGAGCCCTGGAAAGACGCTATGGTAGCGAACACAGAAGACAAATTTACCAGATGGAGTTAGAAAAGCGCGACCAAAAACCCAACGAATCTCTACAGGAATATGCCTCGGAAATCGAGAGATTGGCTCATTTAGCCATCGGAGACGCATCAGGTGAGCATCTCGAACGGGTGAAAATACAAAAATTCATCAGCGGCATAAAAGACGTTTATACCAAGCGGGAGACATATGCGAATCCAAAGTTAACATTCGCTGAAACAGTGGCGTATGCTCAAACACATGAAACGGCGGCACTCATAAGCAGACCAGCATACAAAGTTAATAAAGTGGAGGTTGAAACAGCAGATGTGATGACCGAAATATTGAGAACTCTGAAGTCGTTAGAAGGAATGAATCGTTCTGGTGGTAAGAATTAGGCTGGGAAATGCTTTAAATGTGGAAAGCCTGGTCACCTCGCACGCGAATGCAAAACGGGTTCCAGCATACAAGAAGGACAGCGAAAACGGAAGGCTGACGAAGATAAACCATCAACTTCTCAGTCGTTAAACTAAAACGAGCCAGTCTAAAAGGGCGTATGCTGGCTCCTGCAATTGAATGCCCCATAATCTCCGTCTCGCAAATTGGTAGGAAAACGAGCAACAATACTATTAGTGGATATGTGGATGGACGAGCGCGAAAATTAACAGTGGATACGGGCGCATCACACTCCATCACTCGAACTGACCTGATCGCTAAAGAAGTGAGACCATTACCTGGAGCAATATTGAAAACGGCGACTGGTGGGGACACACAAGTAGTGGGAGAAGTAACATGTGAGGTCTCAATAGGGAATGTGACGGTGTTACACAGCTTTATAGTCGCGCAGATCGTAGATGAGGTAATCATAGGAGTGGACTTCTTGATGGAGCAAGGTATCAAGATCGACTTGAATAACAAGGTTATGGAGTATAAGAACATGGAAGTACCACTAAGCATGGGCTACGATTCCACATACAGCAGCAAACAAGTGGTCTTAGAAGGCAGTGAACTGATTCCACCGAAGTCAGAAGCAGTTATTTGGGCGAAAATTAATGGAGATTGTGGGACAAACAAATTGTGGGTTGTCGAAGCAGTACAAAATTCTACACTGGACTTACTTATTGGAAAAACCCTGGCTAAGACACGAATGAATGGACGCATCCCAGTGAGAGTATTGAATGACTTCAGATCATCAGTAAAAATTCCTAGTGGAACTGTATTGGGGCAATGTCAAGAGGTAGAAGCCATTATTAACAGCAATGATTCATCTGGAATCGACTCTATTGGCAGCAAGAAGATGGAGGCAGATATCAATGCATGGACGCAAGGGTTGGAAGACAAGTACAAGCACCAGGCCAGTCAGATGATCCGCAAATACTCCAACATATTCGACAAGGATGGCAACAAACCAGGCAGGACCAACGTAGTGAAGCATAGCATTGATACTGGTGACGCAAGACCAATTCGTCAAGCTCCTCGAAGCGTTCCACTAGCCAAACGTGACGCTGTTGGCCAACTAATTAGGGAAATGAGTGAAAGCGATGTTATCGAACCATCAGCAAGTCTATGGAGCTCTCCGGTGGTACTCGTGAAGAAGAAAGATGGCCAGTTGCGGTTCTGCGTGGACTATCGGAGATTAAACGATATCACAAAGAAAGACAGCTATCCTTTGCCCAGGATCGATGATACACTAGACTCCTTAACTGGCACAGAATGGTTCTCAACACTTGACCTTAAGAGCGGGTATTGGCAAGTAGAAGTGAGTGAAGAAGATAAAGAGAAGACAGCGTTTAGTGCCGGCAACGGTCTATGGCAATTTACGGTAATGCCATTTGGGTTATGCAACGCTCCTGCCACTTTTGAAAGATTAATGGACCATGTGCTGAAAGGACTACACTGGAAGACCTGTTTGGTGTATCTGGATGACATAATCGTATTGGGAAAGAGCTTCGACGAACATCTGAGTAATTTGGAAGAAGTTTTCCAGAGAATAGCTGGCGCTGGTCTTAAACTAAGTCCTAAGAAGTGCTATTTATTCAAGAAGGAGGTGAATTACTTAGGTCATCAAGTAAACACGAAGGGCGTGTGTACTGCGAAGGAAAAAATAGAAGCAGTGAAGGATTGGCCGAGACCCAGAAATTTGCATGAATTAAGAAGTTTTCTTGGGCTGTGTACTTACTATCGTCGCTTTGTTCCGAATTTCGCCAGCGTAGCTCATAGTCTCCATGAACTCACAAGGAAAAATAAATCTTTCGAGTAGAAAACTGAACAAGAGGATGCTTTCCAAGCTTTAAAAGAACGACTATGCACTGCACCTATGCTAGCGTACCCGGTTCCAGGTGCAACATTTATTCTGGACACAGATGCTAGTGGTTATGGCATAGGAGGTGTACTTTCGCAAGTGATTGATGGGCAGGAGAAGATAGTTGCCTACTATAGCCGGACTATTGGAAAACCGGAGCGGAACTAATGCGTAACACTGAGAGAACTATTAGCGTTGGTGGATTGCATTAAACACTTCCACAAATATCTGCATGGTCAACATTTCCGCGTTAGAACGGATCATGCAGCACTGAAGTGGCTACTACAGTTCAAGAATCCCGAAGGGCACCTTGCACGGTGGATTGAGAGGCTGCAAAGTTATGACTTCACCATCGAGCACCGCAAGGGTAATACGCACGGAAATGCTGACGCTATGTCCCGTCGACCATGTAGTTTGGAATGTAAGCATTGCTCAAAAGCCGAGGGTAAGGAAGACATAATAGACGTCCGGCTAATGACAGTTACATCAGCAGAAGAGTGGGAGGCAAGTCACTTAAGGAAATGTCAGCAAGAAGATCCGGACTTGGAATTGGTAATGCACGGATTGGAGGTGAACAGACGGCCAAGTAAAGAACAAATGGCAGCGGAAAGTCCCATCGCGAAAGCATACTGGGCACAATGGAACAGTTTAGAATTGATATCTGGTTGTTTGCATAGAGTATGGGAAAGTGAAGATGGCCAGTGCTCTCGGAAGCTTATAGTAGTTCCGAGGTTAAGAATTCCGGAAGTTCTTAAGGAATTCCATAATGGTCCTAGTGGAGGGCACCTAGGTATTACAAAAACGCTGGAGAAGATCAAGCAGCGGTTCTATTGGGTTGGCTGTCGGCAGTCGATCGCTGAGTGGATTGCTAACTGCACGGAGTGCATTGCAGCTAAAGGGCCAAAGTCACGAAGTCATGGGCAGATGAAGCAGTATAACTCAGGTGCACCATTTGAGCGGGTTGCCATGGATGTAGCCGGTCCATTCCCTCTAAGCAAACAAAGAAACAAATACGTTCTTGTGGTTATGGACTACTTTAGTAAATGGCCTGAGGTCTACCCAATTCCAAACCAGGAAGCGAAAACAGTTGCGGATGCATTCACTCACAATTGGGTTACCAGATACGGTGCACCTATAGAATTGCACTCAGACCAAGGAAGAAACTTTGAATCGGCGGTGTTCCAGGAGATGTGCCAGATACTTGGTATTCGCAAAACCCGAACGACAGCCCTGCATCCTCAATCAGATGGCATGGTAGAGCGATTCAACCGGACCCTGGAAGAGCACTTGCGGAAAGTAGTGGACAAGAATCAAGATGATTGGGATGTACACATACCGCTTTTCCTGATGGGATATCGGTCCGCAGTGCATGAAACAACAGGTCAAACACCTGCCAGGATACTGTTTGGTAGTGAACTTCGGTTGCCCAGCGATTTAAAATTTAGAATAACTGGTGATGCGAGAAGAATTGGGAAGGAAGCGTCTACTGTTCTCGAGGAAGAGTTAAGAGAGATACATGCTCTTGTGAGGCAGCGAACTCAAATTATGAGTGACAAAATGAAGGCTCGGTATGACAAGGCGATGAACTCCGAAGGCTTCCAAAATGGAGATTTGGTGTTGCTGTACAATCCACAACGAAAGAGAGGTTTGTCCCCAAAACTTCAATGCAATTGGGAAGGTCCATACAAGATAATCAAACGACTAAACGACGTAGTGTATCGAATTCAAACTGTAGGGAGGCCGAGAAACAAGATGAAAGTGGTCCACCCTGAGAGGCTTGCTGCGTTTGGAACAGCGAATGTGTCTGCTCTCTGCAGTTGTGTGTCGTTCTTATATACCACTGGGTTGTTCGCAACCAACCGCCTGGAATAATCGAATCGTTCTCGATTTACGCTTTAGAATATGCCAGCTATCGGTTTCTCTCTTTCATCTGACATTCGCTTCGCCATTTTTGCCACAATATATATATATATATATATATATATAGAACACGCTCCCGATTTATTGAAACGCACAACAATTTACTATTCAGTTCAATTTTTATTATTAGTTAATTTAGGTTTACATTAAGTTAATTACGAACACGTTCAATCGCAAGTCAGTTTAACGACTGGCTTCTTTGTCTCTATCCGCTTGTATTTTCCCCTCTCCTATCTGTCAGTTTGTAGTTGCCAGATTGTTGGTTGTATAACATTACCAACATATGTTGTGACGGAAATTCCAAAAGCAAAGGACATACAAAAGGGGCGACAGTGTGATGAAAATTCCCCGTACTAAGGACAAACAAAAGAAGTGGCAGTATGCTGGAAACTCCCCGTAAAAAAGACAGACGAAAAGAGCGGTGGCAACAGCTGCAGGTAGACGAGTTAGCGCATGAACGGAATGTTTGGACCGTTGTTAAGGGTAAACGGAGCGGCTGCACCTACCGCAGTCCAACGAATAATCAGCCTATTATTGAGCGCGCGAACAGAATGTTTGGACCACCGTTAGGTATAAAAGGAGCGGGAGCAGCTGTTACGGGCAATCGAGTTGAAGACTCAGTTGTAATAACACTTGGGCAAAGTAAGGAATTGTTTGATAAAGATTTGTAAAGTAAACCACTGTGTACAGTGAAAACAAAATAAATTTGAAAATGGTCAAGATTTAATGATACTGCCCCCCAAAAAAGAATTGGCGAAGCGAGGATTATGTTCAACTGAGAATAAGACTCAGCTACAATCACGGCTGCGAGAAGCTATGGAAGAAGAAGGCATAGATTTGAGCCAATATGAATTCCGTCCTGAGGACGAAGAGATTCCACGAAAGAAAGTCAGCAACCAAATGTTGAAGGAAAGGCTTCTACGAGTATGGACATGAACATGTTACTGGCTGCGATTTCGCAAATGAATGCCAACATGTCACAAATGAACACCAACATTACAAAAGTTATGTCACAAACTAATGCCATTATTTCAGAAAAGTTGGATGAACAAGAAGCTAAAAGTTCACAAATAAATACCAACATTTCAGAGAAGTTGGAGGAGCAAGAAGCAAAAATTTCGCTAAAGTTGGATGCGAAGGACGCCAAGTTGGTACAGAAGTTGGATGAACAGGATGCCAATATGTCACAAATGAATGAACACATTTTATCGCAAATGCAAGACCAGGAAGCGGGTATGTAATCATACAGCTTGAAGTGAGTGTTGTCAAAGAATGCGCAGAACTCAAAAAGAGGCACGACAAAATCGAGGACAGGCAAGACAGAATAGAGGAGCTAATTGTTACCAAAGTCAACGGCTTCCCTCGTAAGCTGGCTAGTGGAAGTAGAAACACATGATGTGATGAATGAGATTCTGAAAATCCTAAAGTCAATCGATGGAAACAATCGGTGAAGAATCAAGCTGAAAAATGTTTCAATTGGCCAGGCCACTTCGCGAGGGAATGTAAGACGAGCTACAGCAGAAACAACAATTCAGGAGAACATAAACGAAGAGCTGAAGAAAACCAATCCGACTCTAACCAGTCGTTAAACTAAAACGAGCCAGTCGAAAGGGGCGTATGCTGGCTGCTTCAGTTGAATGCCCCATAATATTCATCTCTCAAATTGGTAGGAAGGCAAGCAACGTGACAATTGGTGGATATGTAAATGCACATGATCGAATACTTACTATTGTGCGCATCGCACTACATCCTTAGATACGACCTAATCACCGAAAAAGTAAGGCCATTGCCTGGAGCAAGATAGAGGACGGCAACTGACGAGGACACCCAAGCTGTAGGAGAGATAACATGTGAAGTTGAGATAAGGAATGTGGCGGTAACACAAGTTCTTAGTAGAGGACAAAGTAGATCCATAGTGGAAGACGAATACAAGCATAAGGCCAAGCAACTTCTGCTCAAATATTCCAATATATTCGACAACGATGGCAACAACCCAGGCAGGACCAACGTTGAGAAGCATTGTATTGATACTGGTGACGCTAGGCCGATTCGCCAGGCTCCTAAATGAAATGAGTAAAAGCGATGTTATTGAACCATCGGAAAGTGCATGGAGCTCGCCGGTAGTACTCGTAAAAAAGAAAGATGGTTCTACGTGGAGTAGCGGAGACTAAATGATGTGACAAAGAAGGACAGCTATCCTTTGCCCAGGATCGATGATACTGTAGACTCGTTAACTGGTACGGAATGGTTCTCAAAACTCGACCTTAAGAGCGGCTATTGGCAAGTGGAAGTTAGTGAGAGAGATAAGGAGGAGACTGCCTTTAGTGCTGGAAACGGTCTTTGGCAATTCACGGTGATGCCTTTTGGACTATGCAACGCTCCTTCGAAAGATTAATAGATCATGTGTTTAAGGGACTACATTGGAAAACTTGTTTGGTGTATCTTGACGACATCATCGTACTGGTCAAAAGCTTTGAGGAACACTTGTATAATTTGCAGGAAGTTTTCAGAGTATAACCAGCGATGGCCTTAAACTTAGTCCTAAAAAGTGCTTGCTATTCAAGGAAGAGGTTAATTATCTAGGTCATAATTTCACAACCGATGGCATCTATACTGCAAAGGAAAATATAGAAGCAGTGAAGGATTGATCAAGACCCAGGAATTTTTATGATTTACGGAGCTTTCTGGGGCTGTGTTGTTACTACAGCCGATTCGTTCCGAATCGTTGTAATAGTCTCCATGAGCTCACCAGGAAAAAAGATCCTTTAACACGGAGAGAACTATTAGCGTTGGTGTATTGCATGAAACTTTTCCACAAGTATCTGCTGCATGCCATCGGGCTAGTGTTATGGCCAACACTTCCGAGTTAGAACAGATCATGCGGCGCTGAAGTGGCTACCACGGTTCAAGAATCCTTAAGGACAGCTAGCCCGATGGATTCAGAGACTGCAAAGTTATGACTACAGTATAGAGCAGTGCTCCCAATTGCTAATAGTAGTTCCGAGGTTAAGAATTCCGGACGTTCTCAAGGAATTCCATAATGGTCCTAGTGGAGAGCACTTAGGCATTACGAAAACGCTGGAAAAGAAGAAGCAGCGGTTCTACTGGGTTGGTTAATGTCAATCAATCGCTCAGTGGATTGCTAACTGCAAGGAGTACATTGCAGTTAAATGGCCAAAATCACGAAGTTATGGTCAGATGAAGCAATATTACTAAGGTACACCATTTGAGCGGGTTGCCATGGATGTAGTGGGTCCATTCCCTATGAGCAGGCAAGGAAGCAAATATGTTCTTGTGGTTATGGACTACCTTAGTAAATGGCCGGAGGTCTACCCAATTCCAAATCAGGAAGCCAAAATAGTAGCGGATGCATTCACATACAATTGGGTTACCAATTGCGCCTATAGAACTGCACTCGGACCAGGGAAGAAATTTTGAATCGGCAGTGTTCCAAGAGATGTGCCTGTTAGTGGGTATTCGAAAAATCTGAAAAACCGCTCTGCATCCTCAATCAGATGGCATGGTAGAACGGTTCAACCGAACTCTGGAGAGCATTTGAAGAATTTGGGATATCAGTAAGCGGTACACGAGACAACGGGTAAAACACCCGCAAGGATCCTCTCCGGTAGTGAACTTCGGTTGCCTAGTGATTTCAAGTTTCAATTAAATAGTGATGCAGGAAGGACTGGGAAGAATGCGTCAAATTCCCTAAAGGAAGATTTGAGAGAGATACGTGCCCTTGTGAGACAGTGAATCGCAATTATAAGTAGCAAGATAAAGGCCAGATATGATAAGGCGATGAACTCCGAGGGGTTTCAAGATGGCGAAGAAGGGCTTGTCCCCGAAGCTTCAATGTAATTGTGAAGCCCCCTACAAACTAATCAAACGGCTGAACGACGTAGTGTATCGAATACAGACTGTTGGGAAAGCAAGTACCAAAATGAAAGTGGTTCACATGGAAAGGCCCGCGGCGTTCGGAACAGATAGTATGTCTGATCGGGACGATCAGACTTAGGTGGAGGGCAGTATGACGGAAATTCCAAATACAAAAGACGTACAAAAGGGGCGACAGTGTGACGAAAATTCCCCGTACTAAAAACAGACAAAAGAAGTGACAGTATGATAAAAATTCTTGGTAAAAATGACAGCCAAAAGAAGTCGCAGTATGATGCAAGTTCCACTTACTAAGGACAGAAAAAATAAGTGACGGTATGTTGGAAACTTCCCGTAAAAAGGAGAGACGAAAAGAGCGGTAGTAACTACTGCAGGTAGATGAGTTAGCGCATGAACGGAATGTTTGGACCGTCGTTTGGGATAGACGGAGTAACTGCAGCTACCGCACGCCAACGAATAATCAGCCTATTCTTGAGCGAGTGAACAGAATATTTGGACCATCGTTAAGTATAAAAGGAGCGGGAGCAGCTATTGCAGGCAATCGAGTTGAGGACTCAGTTATAATAATACTTGTGCAAAGTAAAGAATTGTTTGATGGAGATTTGTTAAGTAAACCATTGTGTATAGTGAAGAAAATTGTAATTTATTGTGGAGAAAATAAACGTTGAGTAAATTCTTGATGATTAAGATGCCAAACGAATAAATCTTGGACTATTATTTAGCAATCTAGTGATCGGACTCTAAAGATTTGGTAAATCAACCTTACAATATATATTTTGGGCTTTGTAACCGCTAAAGCGATTTAGGTCGAGCTCCTCTTGAAGTTTTTACCAACAAATAGTAGGGATTTACAGTTCACTTTAAGGTTTTGTTTCATATCAGAGGATTTGATATTTCTTGCCGAGGGGCGACCGCAATCAGAAAACTAATTTTCTATAATTTTTAATGTTGCTCGAACCTTTAGTTGAACTCAGGCCTTCCAAATTGTTATGCGGAATGCTAACTACATGGTGTTGGATTTGAGATGTGAGAGAGACTCCATCGTCGAGCCCTGGCATTCCCTCCATTGGATGGACGTTTAGCCACAATCTATTATAAAGCGAAGTTCTTCAACATATTTCTGATTTTCGCGTACGCTAAGAAGGAAAAGAAAGAACGATGCGACCAAAGATGCTTTCTATGAGCGCTTATAACTTCCTATGAGCGCTGACCACGCTCCCACAATTGCAAAATCGCTTAGAGATTTAAACCACAGGATAGGTAAAAAAATATCTTTGGCACAACAGTCGGAAAATTCAGCATCCATTACGAAACATATCTAAACAAGCAAGGCTGATCGACTTCGTCGGGGCCGAAATATGGTTGACCAGATTTCGCCACAAGAAAATATATCAAGCTACATGATTGTATCCGGATCGTAAAACTAACTAAAGAATATTCTGAAAGGCGGAAGGCATGTAACCAGTGTTCTAGACGTGCGTACGTTCCGAGGGTCAAATATCGACTCGGATCAATATCTTGTGGAAGAGAAAATGCGCTCCCGTCTCTGAAGCAAACGTGCAGTTTTCCACTCACTGCTTCTTCATATATTCCAGCATTGATTACACATAAGCCCTCTTATGTAGAAGTTATAAAAACAAATTTTGAGAAAATGAACTCACTCGCGATTAGTGGCGGTGTAGAAGCAATGGTAGTTAACCTGACACAGTGTATTACACAGTTTAAGAATACCAAGCAAAAAATCAAAAAAAAAAAAAAAAGGAAGTTGACGTTATGATGCAAGTAACTCCTGTCTGTCTGAAAAATCGGGAAAAGAATTCAGTAATTAACCACGCTTCTTTTTAACAGATAAGCAATTTAATCATTTCTTTAAGACTTTAGGTAATAGATTTATTGCAGGTGGTGATTGCAATACCAAACATATTTACTGGGACTCTCGCCATGTTAACCCAAAAGGCCGGCAAATATATAACATGGTAGTCAACCTACCAAAAGCATTGATAGTAACCTTATAAATGCCAAAGCCAGTGTCTACTTGTCCTCTGATAATTCGATAGTTATGATCAAATTTTTCAAACAACCAAAAATAAGCGAGAAACCACTTCGTCTGACAAGTACCAGAAGCAGTTAGCCATAGCACCCACATGCAAATGGAGACCAAAGTAGTAGGTGAAGTAGATATGAAAGACATTATTAACATATTCAATTGTGTATTCTAACGCCGGCTACTGTATCAACACCAGAGACGGAGTGTCAACAAAGTACGATGTGAATAATCAACATCCAATTTGAGAGTTTTGAGCAGAATAATTTATCTCCTTCATCTAAGTTGGAACTAAAAGCTGCTGAGAAAAACCTGAGGATAGCTTTAATGTGTGAAGAAGGGGGGACTTAAAAATTTTTATTTCTTCTTTGGCACTAAATTCTCAAAGAAATTCTTCATGGAACGCGGAAAAGACTTTAAGCCATCAGTATAAATTGAGATACCGCTCAGGCAGGGAACCACTATTTAGGCATGTTCTGAATAAGAAAAACCAAATCAACAGACCGAAGAATTTCAACCTAATACAGTAATTAATAATTTCTCTATTCCATCTTTTTCGCTCTATGACCCGAATTGTGTACAGCTTCACCAAGAGCGTGGAAAAAGTCGGTAACCATCATGTTAGCAAAACACGGAAAAGATGCAATGCTGTCAACATATCGGCCAATAAGCTTGTAGTCCCTTCTTTCCAAACTTTTTGAAAAAGTACTGCTATCTAAAATATCTCCTTTTGCCCACGGAAATGAAAATATACCAAATCATCAATTTGGTTTTCTCGAAAATCATGGCACTATACTCGAAGAACAAGAGCATCGCATTATGAATAATATTAGGAAAACATTTGAGTTGAAAGAGTGTTGCTCATTTCTTGATCTGGCTCAAACATTCGATAAGGTACGGCATGAAGGGCTTCCATAAAAAATTAAATACCAAAAAGTTTCGATCAGGTCTTCATTTCATACATTACTAACAATATGTTTATGGTTGAAGAAAAGAAACTTATCTCAGAGGAGTATACTATTCTGGCTGGTGTTCCTCAAGGTAGCGTTTGGGAATAACACTGTAGGTCTTATTTATTGCAAAAACTCCACCTAGTGCAATAGCATTAACCTCAATATTCCCAGACGATACGGCCAATGGTAAAATATAGCAGTTTATAAATTCAGTTCTATGATTGAATCCCAAAATTCTGGTTGCACGACTAGAATATTCACAGGTGCAGCGACCAACATCAATGGTAAACACAGATGTGACAAATACTTAGGAAAAATTCCTCTTGAAACTATAAAATCAATCGAATCTCCTAGCAAGACGGAAACGCCTTAAACGACTCTTGTGCATATACACAACAATTTTTTAAGGTTAACATTTACCTATCGTCCACAACTATTAATGGACGAAGGCTGAATTTCCTTATTATGAAGATTCTAAAATTTATTGTTAGATTTAAATTAAGCAGCTCAAGACTTCTGGCCTTAGACCAAATATCCTCTGGATAGCTAACAAACATCCATTTGGACTCGAACTAAAGCGAGAGGGTGAACTCCCCGCGGTTATGTGTAGGGTTTAAAGCCCATCACATGAAAATCCTTCCCTAATGTCTCAGATGATGATGGCCACTGCAAACGTTTTAAAGAGGGAAGGTACCGCTTCCCAGCTAGTTGATGTCCTCGTTAGAGTAAATACTGACATCACCTCCACCCACGAAGTGCGATGGACGGGATAAGAACGGAATAAGGTATATCATTGTGAAATCTACTAAATCTATTGATGTTAAAAATAGTGGAAAAATTACAGCGAATCCGCTAGCGCCTGACTGTCTAGTACATAGTCATTTTGTCCTGTCGTTCGACTGTCTACCCGGCTGCAATAATGTCCTTCCACCTGTTTGCTGCACTAGAGCAGCACCAACACCAAAATTAAAAAAAAAAATTCATTCAAGCCGTATTGAACTTCATATTCAGTATTCCTAAGTAAACACCTCAATTCTGATATTAGCTGCTTTTTTCTTGGAAATCTTGGTAAAAATGACAGCCAAAAGAAGTCGCAGTATGATGCAAATTCCACTTACTAAGGACAGAAAAAATAAGTGACGGTATGTTGGAAACTTCCCGTAAAAAGGAGAGACGAAAAGAGCGGTAGTAACTACTGCAGGTAGATGAGTTAGCGCATGAACGGAATGTTTGGACCGTCGTTTGGGATAGACGGAGTAACTGCAGCTACCGCACGCCAACGAATAATCAGCCTATTCTTGAGCGAGTGAACAGAATATTTGGACCATCGTTAAGTATAAAAGGAGCGGGAGCAGCTATTGCAGGCAATCGAGTTGAAGACTCAGTTATAATAATACTTGTGCAAAGTAAAGAATTGTTTGATGGAGATTTGTTAAGTAAACCATTGTGTATAGTGAAGAAAATTGTAATTTATTGTGGAGAAAATAAACGTTGAGTAAATTCTTGATGATTAAGATGCCAAACGAATAAATCTTGGACTATTATTTAGCAATCTAGTGATCGGACTCTAAAGATTTGGTAAATCAACCTTACAATATATATTTTGGGCTTTGTAACCGCTAAAGCGATTTAGGTCGAGCTCCTCTTGAAGTTTTTACCAACAAATAGTAGGGATTTACAGTTCACTTTAAGGTTTTGTTTCATATCAGAGGATTTGATATTTCTTGCCGAGGGGCGACCGCAATCAGAAAACTAATTTTCTATAATTTTTAATGTTGCTCGAACCTTTAGTTGAACTCAGGCCTTCCAAATTGTTATGCGGAATGCTAACTACATGGCTATTGCGGACGTATAAAGGACTACAATATGGTGTTGGATTTGAGATGTGAGAGAGACTCCATCGTCGAGCCCTGGCATTCCCTCCATTGGATGAACGTTTAGCCACAATCTATTATAAAGCGAAGTTCTTCAACATATTTCTGATTTTCGCGTACGCTAAGAAGGAAAAGAAAGAACGATGCGACCAAAGATGCTTTCTATGAGCGCTTATAACTTCCTATGAGCGCTGACCACGCTCCCACAATTGCAAAATCGCTTAGAGATTTAAACCACAGGATAGGTAAAAAAATATCTTTGGCACAACAGTCGGAAAATTCAGCATCCATTACGAAACATATCTAAACAGGCAAGGCTGATCGACTTCGTCGGGGCCGAAATATGGTTGACCAGATTTCGCCACAAGAAAATATATCAAGCTACATGATTGTATCCGGATCGTAAAACTAACTAAAGAATATTCTGAAAGGCGGAAGGCATGTAACCAGTGTTCTAGACGTGCGTACGTTCCGAGGGTCAAATATCGACTCGGATCAATATCTTGTGGAAGAGAAAATGCGCTCCCGTCTCTGAAGCAAACGTGCAGTTTTCCACTCACTGCTTCTTCATATATTCCAGCATTGATTACACATAAGCCCTCTTATGTAGAAGTTATAAAAACAAATTTTGAGAAAATGAACTCACTCGCGATTAGTGGCGGTGTAGAAGCAATGGTAGTTAACCTGACACAGTGTATTACACAGTTTAAGAATACCAAGCAAAAAATCAAAAAAAAAAAAAAAAAGGAAGTTGACGTTATGATGCAAGTAACTCCTGTCTGTCTGAAAAATCGGGAAAAGAATTCAGTAATTAACCACGCTTCTTTTTAACAGATAAGCAATTTAATCATTTCTTTAAGACTTTAGGTAATAGATTTATTGCAGGTGGTGATTGCAATACCAAACATAATTACTGGGACTTTCGCCATGTTAACCCAAAAGGCCGGCAAATATATAACATAGTATTCAACCTACCAAAAGCATTGATAGTAACCTTATAAATGCCAAAGCCAGTGTCTACTTGTCCTCTGATAATTCGATAGTTATGATCAAATTTTTCAAACAACCAAAAATAAGCGAGAAACCACTTCATCTGACAAGTACCAGAAGCAGTTAGCCATAGCACCCACATGCAAATGGAGACCAAAGTAGTAGGTGAAGTAGATATGAAAGACATTATTAACATATTCAATTGTGTATTCTAACGCCGGCTACTGTATCAACACCAGAGACGGAGTGTCAACAAAGTACGATGTGAATAATCAACATCCAATTTGAGAGTTTTGAGCAGAATAATTTATCTCCTTCATCTAAGTTGGAACTAAAAGCTGCTGAGAAAAACCTGAGGATAGCTTTAATGTGTGAAGAAGGGGGGACTTAAAAAATTTTATTTCTTCTTTGGCACTAAATTCTCAAAGAAATTCTTCATGGAACGCGGAAAAGACTTTAAGCCATCAGTATAAATTGAGATACCGCTCAGGCAGGGAACCACTATTTAGGCATGTTCTGAATAAGAAAAACCAAATCAACAGACCGAAGAATTTCAACCTAATACAGTAATTAATAATTTCTCTATTCCATCTTTTTCGCTCTATGACCCGAATTGTGTACAGCTTCACCAAGAGCGTGGAAAAAGTCGGTAACCATCATGTTAGCAAAACACGGAAAAGATGCAATGCTGTCAACATATCGGCCAATAAGCTTGTAGTCCCTTCTTTCCAAACTTTTTGAAAAAGTGCTGCTATCTAAAATATCTCCTTTTGCCCACGGAAATGAAAATATACCAAATCATCAATTTGGTTTTCTCGAAAATCATGGCACTATACTCGAAGAACAAGAGCATCGCATTATGAATAATATTAGGAAAACATTTGAGTTGAAAGAGTGTTGCTCATTTCTTGATCTGGCTCAAACATTCGATAAGGTACGGCATGAAGGGCTTCCATAAAAAATTAAATACCAAAAAGTTTCGATCAGGTCTTCATTTCATACATTACTAACAATATGTTTATGGTTGAAGAAAAGAAACTTATCTCAGAGGAGTATACTATTCTGGCTGGTGTTCCTCAAGGTAGCGTTTGGGAATAACACTGTAGGTCTTATTTATTGCAAAAACTCCACCTAGTGCAATAGTATTAACCTCAATATTCCCAGACGATACGGCTAATGGTAAAATATAGCAGTTTATAAATTCAGTTCTATGATTGAATCCCAAAATTCTGGTTGCACGACTAGAATATTCACAGGTGCACCGACCAACATCAATGGTAAACACAGATGTGACAAATACTTAGGAAAAATTCCTCTTGAAACTATAAAATCAATCGAATCTCCTAGCAAGACGAAAACGCCTTAAACGACTCTTGTGCATATACACAACAATTTTTTAAGGTTAACATTTACCTATCGTCCACAACTATTAATGGACGAAGGCTGAATTTCCTTATTATGAAGATTCTAAAATTTATTGTTAGATTTAAATTAAGCAGCTCAAGACTTCTGGCCTTAGACCAAATATCCTCTGGGTAGCTAACAAACATCCATTTGGACTCGAACTAAAGCGAGAGGGTGAACTCCCCGCGGTTATGTGTAGGGTTTAAAGCCCATCACATGAAAATCCTTCCCTAATGTCTCAGATGATGATGGCCACTGCAAACGTTTTAAAGAGGGAAGGTACCGCTTCCCAGCTAGTTGATGTCCTCGTTAGAGTAAATACTGACATCACCTCCACCCACGAAGTGCGATGGACGGGATAAGAACGGAATAAGGTATATCATTGTGAAATCTACTAAATCTATTGATGTTAAAAATAGTGGAAAAATTACAGCGAATCCGCTAGCGCCTGACTGTCTAGTACATAGTCATTTTGTCCTGTCGTTCGACTGTCTACCCGGCTGCAATAATGTCCTTCCACCTGTTTGCTGCACTAGAGCAGCACCAACACCAAAATTAAAAAAAATTCATTCAAGCCGTATTGAACTTCATATTCAGTATTCCTAAGTAAACACCTCAATTCTGATATTAGCTGCTTTTTTCTTGGAAATCTTGGTAAAAATGACAGCCAAAAGAAGTCGCAGTATGATGCAAATTCCACTTACTAAGGACAGAAAAAATAAGTGACGGTATGTTGGAAACTTCCCGTAAAAAGGAGAGACGAAAAGAGCGGTAGTAACTACTGCAGGTAGATGAGTTAGCGCATGAACGGAATGTTTGGACCGTCGTTTGGGATAGACGGAGTAACTGCAGCTACCGCACGCCAACGAATAATCAGCCTATTCTTGAGCGAGTGAACAGAATATTTGGACCATCGTTAAGTATAAAAGGAGCGGGAGCAGCTATTGCAGGCAATCGAGTTGAAGACTCAGTTATAATAATACTTGTGCAAAGTAAAGAATTGTTTGATGGAGATTTGTTAAGTAAACCATTGTGTATAGTGAAGAAAATTGTAATTTATTGTGGAGAAAATAAACGTTGAGTAAATTCTTGATGATTAAGATGCCAAACGAATAAATCTTGGACTATTATTTAGCAATCTAGTGATCGGACTCTAAAGATTTGGTAAATCAACCTTACAATATATATTTTGGGCTTTGTAACCGCTAAAGCGATTTAGGTCGAGCTCCTCTTGAAGTTTTTACCAACAAATAGTAGGGATTTACAGTTCACTTTAAGGTTTTGTTTCATATCAGAGGATTTGATATTTCTTGCCGAGGGGCGACCGCAATCAGAAAACTAATTTTCTATAATTTTTAATGTTGCTCGAACCTTTAGTTGAACTCAGGCCTTCCAAATTGTTATGCGGAATGCTAACTACATGGCTATTGCGGACGTATAAAGGACTACAATATGGTGTTGGATTTGAGATGTGAGAGAGACTCCATCGTCGAGCCCTGGCATTCCCTCCATTGGATGAACGTTTAGCCACAATCTATTATAAAGCGAAGTTCTTCAACATATTTCTGATTTTCGCGTACGCTAAGAAGGAAAAGAAAGAACGATGCGACCAAAGATGCTTTCTATGAGCGCTTATAACTTCCTATGAGCGCTGACCACGCTCCCACAATTGCAAAATCGCTTAGAGATTTAAACCACAGGATAGGTAAAAAAATATCTTTGGCACAACAGTCGGAAAATTCAGCATCCATTACGAAACATATCTAAACAGGCAAGGCTGATCGACTTCGTCGGGGCCGAAATATGGTTGACCAGATTTCGCCACAAGAAAATATATCAAGCTACATGATTGTATCCGGATCGTAAAACTAACTAAAGAATATTCTGAAAGGCGGAAGGCATGTAACCAGTGTTCTAGACGTGCGTACGTTCCGAGGGTCAAATATCGACTCGGATCAATATCTTGTGGAAGAGAAAATGCGCTCCCGTCTCTGAAGCAAACGTGCAGTTTTCCACTCACTGCTTCTTCATATATTCCAGCATTGATTACACATAAGCCCTCTTATGTAGAAGTTATAAAAACAAATTTTGAGAAAATGAACTCACTCGCGATTAGTGGCGGTGTAGAAGCAATGGTAGTTAACCTGACACAGTGTATTACACAGTTTAAGAATACCAAGCAAAAAATCAAAAAAAAAAAAAAGGAAGTTGACGTTACGATGCAAGTAACTCCTGTCTGTCTGAAAAATCGGGAAAAGAATTCAGTAATTAACCACGCTTCTTTTTAACAGATAAGCAATTTAATCATTTCTTTAAGACTTTAGGTAATAGATTTATTGCAGGTGGTGATTGCAATACCAAACATAATTACTGGGACTTTCGCCATGTTAACCCAAAAGGCCGGCAAATATATAACATAGTATTCAACCTACCAAAAGCATTGATAGTAACCTTATAAATGCCAAAGCCAGTGTCTACTTGTCCTCTGATAATTCGATAGTTATGATCAAATTTTTCAAACAACCAAAAATAAGCGAGAAACCACTTCATCTGACAAGTACCAGAAGCAGTTAGCCATAGCACCCACATGCAAATGGAGACCAAAGTAGTAGGTGAAGTAGATATGAAAGACATTATTAACATATTCAATTGTGTATTCTAACGCCGGCTACTGTATCAACACCAGAGACGGAGTGTCAACAAAGTACGATGTGAATAATCAACATCCAATTTGAGAGTTTTGAGCAGAATAATTTATCTCCTTCATCTAAGTTGGAACTAAAAGCTGCTGAGAAAAACCTGAGGATAGCTTTAATGTGTGAAGAAGGGGGGACTTAAAAAATTTTATTTCTTCTTTGGCACTAAATTCTCAAAGAAATTCTTCATGGAACGCGGAAAAGACTTTAAGCCATCAGTATAAATTGAGATACCGCTCAGGCAGGGAACCACTATTTAGGCATGTTCTGAATAAGAAAAACCAAATCAACAGACCGAAGAATTTCAACCTAATACAGTAATTAATAATTTCTCTATTCCATCTTTTTCGCTCTATGACCCGAATTGTGTACAGCTTCACCAAGAGCGTGGAAAAAGTCGGTAACCATCATGTTAGCAAAACACGGAAAAGATGCAATGCTGTCAACATATCGGCCAATAAGCTTGTAGTCCCTTCTTTCCAAACTTTTTGAAAAAGTGCTGCTATCTAAAATATCTCCTTTTGCCCACGGAAATGAAAATATACCAAATCATCAATTTGGTTTTCTCGAAAATCATGGCACTATACTCGAAGAACAAGAGCATCGCATTATGAATAATATTAGGAAAACATTTGAGTTGAAAGAGTGTTGCTCATTTCTTGATCTGGCTCAAACATTCGATAAGGTACGGCATGAAGGGCTTCCATAAAAAATTAAATACCAAAAAGTTTCGATCAGGTCTTCATTTCATACATTACTAACAATATGTTTATGGTTGAAGAAAAGAAACTTATCTCAGAGGAGTATACTATTCTGGCTGGTGTTCCTCAAGGTAGCGTTTGGGAATAACACTGTAGGTCTTATTTATTGCAAAAACTCCACCTAGTGCAATAGTATTAACCTCAATATTCCCAGACGATACGGCTAATGGTAAAATATAGCAGTTTATAAATTCAGTTCTATGATTGAATCCCAAAATTCTGGTTGCACGACTAGAATATTCACAGGTGCACCGACCAACATCAATGGTAAACACAGATGTGACAAATACTTAGGAAAAATTCCTCTTGAAACTATAAAATCAATCGAATCTCCTAGCAAGACGAAAACGCCTTAAACGACTCTTGTGCATATACACAACAATTTTTTAAGGTTAACATTTACCTATCGTCCACAACTATTAATGGACGAAGGCTGAATTTCCTTATTATGAAGATTCTAAAATTTATTGTTAGATTTAAATTAAGCAGCTCAAGACTTCTGGCCTTAGACCAAATATCCTCTGGGTAGCTAACAAACATCCATTTGGACTCGAACTAAAGCGAGAGGGTGAACTCCCCGCGGTTATGTGTAGGGTTTAAAGCCCATCACATGAAAATCCTTGTCTCGGATGATGATGGCCACTGCAAACGTTTTAAAGAGGGAAGGTACCGCTGCCCAGCTAGTTGATGTCCTCGTTAGAGTAAATACTGACATCACCTCCGCCCACGAAGTGCGATGGACGGGATAAGAACGGAATAAGGTATATCATTGTGAAATCTACTAAATCTATTGATGTTAAAAATAGTGGAAAAATTACAGCGAATCCGCTAGCGCCTGACTGTCTAGTACATAGTCATTTTGTCCTGTCGTTCGACTGTCTACCCGGCTGCAATAATGTCCTTCCACCTTTTTGCTGCACTAGAGCAGCACCAACACCAAAATTAAAAAAAACATTCATTCAAGCCGTATTGAACTTCATATTCAGTATTCCTAAGTAAACACCTCAATTCTGATATTAGCTGCTTTTTTCTTGGAAATCACCGTATAGAATCACTAAATTCCAGACAGGAATCCCCTTATAATATTCGTTCCCGGGCACTACCAACATTGTGAACAACAGTAAATACTTGTAACGACAGCCGTGTGTGTATGTGTTGATGTGTGTGTGTCTAAGAGGAGGAAAGGCCACTAATATGATGCCTACTTTTCAGGGCAAGGGTGTAAAACCTAGCTCACCCTGTGGTAGGTAAAGCAGTATGTTTGTGTGAATGTGTTTTTGTGGAATTCAGTGAGAGTTAAAGTAACTTCGGGGGATTTTTACGAAATGGAGAATGTGACAATTCCTCGGCTGGACAACGGCTTGAAGAAAGCGTTAACCGAGATTCAAAGATCATTCTAGAAAGTTTGCGGGACAAGTACAGTAGCTAATGTGAAGTGCAGTTAAAAAAAAAAAAATAATAAAAAAAAAAATAAAAAAAATACAAATTATTAAAATAAAATAAAACATAGTATTTGTTAATATATATATAATATCATAAGTGAAAAAAAAAGTGAGATAAAAGTGAAAAATTGGAGAATTGGGCAGTTTACAACAGTTCACAAAGAATAAAAATAAAAACGGAAACGGAGGTAAGTCTGAATTAATTTTAAATATAACTATGTCAGGCAATATGCATTGGCATGTACACGTACATGTCTATCGTCATACATATATTGTCACCACTAATGTAATCTTAAATGATATGATTACTAGTATAATTTTCTTTTATATTTGTTTAGGTCGCCCGCTGCAATGCAAAAGGACCTCCCGAAAAAAAAAATTTTTTTTTTTTTAATAAAAGAATTTTGGAGAAGTCTAAGAAAGACGAACAATATTGGACGTCAACGCTACAGTAAGTTACAGAGGACATATTCGTGGAAATGAAGACACACTACCTTAACCACCCACATCGTGTACTCAAACCATAAAAGCAAAAAAAATAAAAATTTACTGAAGCAGGTGAAAACGCAAAAAAAAAAATTTCTTCAGACGATCAGCTGAAGTGTAGCAGCGTAATCGAATCCAGCGACAACAACAGCACGAATACTGTTCCAGTCATCAGCTGTCCACGAACTGCCACCACCAACAGCAGCATCTTTGGTTTTTTTTTTGTACATATATATATATATATAGATATATATATAAATATATATACGTATATATACTTATACATATACGTAGAAACATATAGATTACATACATAATTTTTTTGAAGATTTTTTTTAATCACTCAATCCTGCTAATATTTTTTTTGTAATTAGCGTTCGATTATTTCTTCAATATTTTTATTTATTTATGATTTATGATAATTTCAAATTCACAATTATCTTCTTATAAAATTTTTTTTTCTGAATTTTTATCATCATCTTCTTTCACTTGTAAAGAGTTAATTCACCATGTCAAAGTTTTTTTATACATATATGTAAGCTTTTGTCATTTTTTTTAATTTTTCTTTTTGGTTCTTATACCAGGCTCTTTTTATTATTTTTGTTATTTCTCATATTTAATTTAAAATTAATTTTTTTTTATAGATCTTCCTCTTTGACATTTTTTTATTTAGTCATTAAATCCTTTTTTTTTGTTTTGTTTTTCTTTCAAATTATTCTCCAAGCGTGTGAGTGATTAGCATAAAAGAAAAATGTACATATGTATGTTAGATATTTAGAATTCTCACTTTCCAGCGCTTCCACATCGTTCTCAAATTGTTGGTACCATCAACGTGGGACAAGAAAAGGTGAGTGCTGAGAACTTTTATACATAAATACATATATATATATTTATATATTTACATACATATAACTTAATATGCGAGTAAAATAAATAAACGTGTTTACATATAATATTTTTTTTGAAGTTACATACACGCGTTTATAAGAGGTAAAGATGTCAGGGTTGTCCAATTAACGGTATTAATAATATAAGTAAGAGTTTACCTTAAAGAAAAATCAATAGACAAATTGATTGCTTAAATATTTTAAATTCAGAAATTTTTCGTGAATTACCTATCCGATAATTATTTTAATATAACCAAGAGAGGTGAATTTTCTTTCTATTTAATTTTATTTCAATTTTATACCATATTTTTTTCATAGAGTCTAAGCAATATTTATTATAATGAAATTTAAAGTTTTTATGTGAATTTGATAAAATGTAATAAACAAATGAAGTTTATTGTCAGTCTAAATTCCTTTTTTTGAAGCAAGAAGTAGCTACTATGGAGGAGTAAGTAATTTTGTTCTAGGTGTGGGTGTTACATGGGGTGAAAAGGGGACGTGAGAGCGTAGATTAGACTAGACGGACTATACTATTGGACTAATAGACGTGGTCAGGATTAGGGGGTGCTGCAAATTAATATGAGTCGGCGCGGCACCCATGGTTTCGTAATAGAGTACGCAAAGAGGGTGGGATGACTCTACCTGACCGGACAGATCTCTCCTTCTTCCATATCTTTCTTTTCTTTATAATTTCTTTTCCTTCTTTCCTTCTGCCTAAACCCAGGCATGAAATTTTTTTATTCATGGTGGGGTAGGTAGGGCTGGTGGAAAACCCCCCCATACGGCGAGCTAGTTTGGGCTAACACCACCATGCCTGGTAACCACCGTCACCTACCAACCGACGCCCCACACATAACAATGGCGCCCAACGATAAGGCCAACTTTGTCGGCCAACTAACTTTTTAACTTTTAACTTTCCTTTCTCCTATTTTTGCTATCACTTTTTCTTCCTATTTCAGTTTATAGTTTCCGCTTTCATTTCTTTATCTATAAACTTTTTTTTTCGGACGAGTTATGGTCACAAATGCAACATGCTTCTGGGGTCCGGAAGTAGTTTGTGCCTGAGTGACGAATCTGGGGGAAGTGAACGCCACAATTTGGAAGTGCCTTCTTGGCTGCTTCAACGCACCAACGAAGTGGGATTCAAAGTTCTGACGTCACTTATATTAGCATTTATTTAAAGGTTTTTTTTTTAAGTGAATTCAGGTCGTACTACCCGAAGTGCGATCCAGCATCTCTCAATGGTGAGGTACAAAACTGACATTCGCAGGGGGTAATATGAGGGTGGTGTAACATCCATCGCTGGAGTTGCGGTGCTGGCGATTGAAGGGTTACACTAACACTGTACCGGGGAACTTAAATGACTATGACCTCGAACTGAAGACATATGTTCTCACTATGACCTCACTTAATGTAACACCAAACACCAAAGTAATTGAAAATCGAATCTTGCACATTTTTGAGTTGCCTATTCTTTATATTTCTTTCGCAATTACTTCTATATTACTATAATATATTTTATATCGATTTATACTTATTATTATATATTTAACATTTATTTATAAATATACTTGAATTATATTTTGAACTGAACTTACATATTTGAATTTTCATTATAAACTTTTTTTATATTTCTTGGGGTATATGTTGTTTTCCTTTATTTTTATTTTTTTGAAGTATTTGGCATTCAACTATTTTTTTAGTTTTCACTTCGCATTTATATTAAGCTTTGAAGTAATTAAAGTTGAATTGGTTGTGAATTTTTCATTGTTAGTTTTTGTAATATTCATTGATATTTATCTTTATTTTTTTTTACTGAATTTTTTTTAGAATTTTTTTTTGAGTCACTCACTGAAAACATTTTTTTGAATTATTTTCTGGATTTATTCTCTAAGTTGAGAAGTGAATTCGAACTTGCTTTGCAAATTTATTTTAAAAATTTGTTTAAATTGCTTAATTTTAACTGAATTTTGATAAAATTAATTTAAGCTGAATTTATTTGAATTTCAATTTTTTTTTAATATATTTGAATTTGTTTAAACAACCATATTATTCTGAAACTTCTCCTTGAATTTTTGCTAATTTTCGAGGCTTAATTTCACTTAAATTAAAAATTTATAGTCTAGATCTTGGTTTGATTCAAGTACCAAGAGAAACAGGCATTCGCGCTGTGAGTTGTGTGAATGGAAGGAAGAGAGCTTGAGAATCGAATGAGTGAAAATCGAGTACAAGTTGGGGGTTTGAATTTATTAGATACAAACCGCAGAGTAACACGAAGTGTAGCCAGAGCTCTTGACAATTAAATTGTCGGTTCGATTTTCACACAAATTGATACCGGGATTCAGCATCCAGTAGACTTCGTCCCGACTGATTATTTCAATCGCTGTGCAGCGAAGATATTTGGAGCTGCGGGGCAAGAGACCCGACCAGTAACAGTACGAGTCACGGAGAATATTTCCGTAAGTACAGCAGAAAAAAGCATATCTTTCTCGCAGAAAATTGAAGAGCTGTTTGAGATGAGTGAGGAGTCTGAAGCAAGAGGGAGTATGCCGGCAGAAGAGCAACAACCTGAGTGTTCTAAGTCACCGACTAGCGGGCAGGGCTCTGCAGCCATTAATGTCGAGCAACTGAGCCGACTGATGGCCATGATGGCACAACAGGGTGACATGATGGCAGAATGTATGAACGAAGTCCGTCAAGTCCGAGACAATATGGCGTCGTTAAACAAAAGGGTGACAGAAGTAGAAATGTCAGCGTGTGCTCCAAAGAATCAGACAGCTATGGTATCCACGCCTGATGAAAAAAGAAAAGATCCAAATATAAACCACAGCAACGTAAGAGTACTGCAACAAGATAGTATTGCAAGCGATATGCACATGAGAGATGAAACATGGTCGCGCAAAAACATAGACCTGGAAAAATGGCATTTGAAATTCGATGGTTCATCAAAGGGCATTTCCGTGGAAAGTTTTGTTTTTAGAGTGGAGAAGATGAGGGAGCAATACCGTATTTCCTACCCCCAGTTGTTCACCGACTTCCACTGCTTAGTTACCGGCTACGCCTTGAAATGGTATTGGCAAACACTCGAAGACCATGCCGACGATTCAAGCTTCGGATATATCGAGTTGAAGGCAGAATTGCTAAGCCATTTCAAAACGGCAGAGTCCGATTATGAGGTGATCCGTGAGATCATGGAACGGAAACAATCTCCACAAGAGTCCTTCGAAGAGTTTTATAGTGGAGTCCACAGCCTCACTTTCCGTTTACGAAAGAAAATTCCGGAGCATGAATTAGTAGGTATAATTAGAGGAAACTTGAAGCCATACTTGGCAAACTTAACATTTGCTTCCAAAATGTGCACGCTCTCCGAATTAAAATCGGAATGTAAACGTGCAGAAAAGGTAATGAAGGAAAATAAAAGAAGAGTTAGAGCCGTAAACGAATTAGAAGTAGAATCGGAAGAGCAAGTAGAAGACAAGAAGATAGAAGCGTTCGATAGAAATAGGGTCGATAAAAAGCAGGAACACGCAATACAATTAAAACCTGCTGATACACCGTCCATGACTGTTAGTCTTAGTCCACCCAGATCCACCATAAAATCGTTTTGTCCATCACCATTTCACTTAATGTTGTGTTTTTCCTGTGGTATGCCAGTAGATCACTATACCAACAACCAGGCTGAAGCCCAGAGGGAAACCAAGTGTAAGTCGTCATTTCACAACATGTGTTTCGCTTGTGGTAGTGAAAAGTCCTTTTGCGTGTATAAAAATAAGGGAAACTTAAATCTGGCGGAGATGGCCGGGAATTTCAGCCAGGAAATAAGCAGCCCGGAAGCCAGGAAATAAAGATTTTAAAAAGGGAAACGGAAAGGATAGATGAAGATAATGGTAAAGTTAGGAAGAAAGAAGAAATAAAAACTTTACATCAGCGAAAGCTAGACTATGAGGAAGCACGTAAGCGGATATTCTTCGAGGAGATGCAAAATAAAAAGAACAGCAGAAACTTTAATAAAATTAAGAAGATGAGAGAAAAGACGAAAAATTTAAGAAGAATTTACAAAAAAATAATTTCGACAATCGTCACGGTTAAGGGAGACAATCGATTTTTTGCCAAGACAAAAATAGGAGGCAAAGAGGTACTAGCGCTTTTAGATTCAGGTGCAGGAGCTAGCTGAGTTGGTAAAAATGCAAATATCTTGTTAGAAGGAAAAATAGATTTGATTGTACCAATTAAAGGACAGAATATTAGGACAGCAAATGGCGAAAAGACTGCGGTAACGGGAACTATCAAATTACCAGTAGTGTGGGACAATACGACGAAAGAATTAGAATTCCTGATTGTGCCAGGACTTCAACAAGAAGTTTTCCTAGGAGTTGACTTCTGGCAGGCTTTCGATATGAGTGTTGTGAATATAGGTGTGACTGCGAGTGTGAACAAAGCTACTGTCTCAGAGCTCATACCCAGCGAAGGCGACCTTACGTTCGATGCAGTGCAACATGAGCTGACTCCTAACGAGACGAGGGCTCTAGACAGCGTCCAAGCGCAATTTCCTTCTTTTGCTGTTCTAGGTTTAGGCAAGACAGACAAAAAGGAACACATAATTGAAGTGACTGACGAAAATCTTCCAAACCAAATTCGAATAATAATAATTAGGCAAGCTAAAAAAAACACAGCACCGAAAGCCCGGCTTTAAGTGGGTCGATGCCACACGTTTGGCGACGAAAAAGTTCACAATCAGGCTGCGTTGTTAAATTTTTTGCGCACACGCTCCATATTGCATGCAACATCGACGGGTGCGAGCCTGTAACGACAGCCTTGTGTGTATGTGTTGATGTGTGTGTGTCTAAGAGGAGGAAAGGCCACTAATATGATGCCTACTTTTCAGGGCAAGGGTGTAAAACCTAGCTCACCCTGTGGTAGGTAAAGCAGTATGTTTGTGTGAATGTGTTTTTGTGGAATTCAGTGAGAGTTAAAGTAACTTCGGGGGATTTTTACGAAATGGAGAATGTGACAATTCCTCGGCTGGACAACGGCTTGAAGAAAGCGTTAACCGAGATTCAAAGATCATTCTAGAAAGTTTGCGGGATAAGTACAGTAGCTAATGTGAAGTGCAGTTAAAAATAATAAAAAAAATAAAAAAATAAAAAAAAATAAAAATTATTAAAATAAAATAAAATATAGTATTTGTTAATATATATATAATATCATAAGTGAAAAAAAAGTGAGATAAAAGTGAAAAATTGGAGAAATGGCAGTTTACAACAGTTTACAAAGAATAAAAATAAAAACGGAAACGGAGGTAAGTCTGAATTAATTTTAAATATAACTATGTCAGGCAATATGCATTGGCATGTACACGTACATGTCTATCGACATACATATATTGTCACCACTAATGTAATCTTAAATGATATGATTACTAGTATAATTTTCTTTTATATATGTTTAGGTCGCCCGCTGCAATGCAAAAGGACCTCCCGAAAAAAAAAAATTTTTTTTTCTTTTAAATAAAAGAATTTTGGAGAAGTCTAAGAAAGACGAACAATATTGGACGTCAACGCTAAAGTAAGTTACAGAGGACATATTCGTGGAAATGAAGACACACTACCTTAACCACCCATATCGTGTTTTCAAACCATAAAAGCAAAAAAAAATAAAAATTTACTGAAGCAGGTGAAAACGAAAAAAAAAAAAATTTTCTTCAGACGATCAGCTGAAGTGTAGGAGCGTAATCGAATCCAGCGACAACAACAGCACGAATACTGTTCCAGTCATCAGCTGTCCACGAACTGCCACCACCAACAGCAGCATCTTTGGTTTTTTTTGTACATATATATATATATAAATATATATACATATACATATACGTAGAAACATATAGATTACATACATAATTTTTTTGAAGATTTTTTTTAATCACTCTGTTCGCTCCGGGGTTAATAGGTCCAGAATTCCTCCTGAATTCTGGAAAACGGGGATCGGGGGAGGTGCCGTACTTCCACAGCAATCAAAAGCTATAATAAAAATTAAAACCACTTCCTCTCCAAGATGCGCATAAAAAAAGGTTAGCGTTTTGGTTCTTATGAAATAACTTCAATTATATTTTATTATATATATATATAAAAATTACAAGTTATAAAATTTAACGGAGACTCACCTTGATGTCGCTGCTACTAAGATCGATTTGAAAAAGAGGACGATTGTCAGGCAACATTGGACTTTTATAGATTCCACAGAAAGGGGAAATCTACATGGAATATGTAACGGGATTCAAAACTCCCAAAATGGTTTATCATGTTATTTTCCAATGTAGCAGCGACATCTATTGGTGAGGCTGTTGCGACGCAGCAGGGTTGCACGCATAAACATGCCGCCCGCCTTGCAGCATCACTGCAACAACTGCGTGCCTCCTGATAGCACCCATCCGAACATCGTGTTCTTAGCGGCTGGCTGTGTGGGAGTAGCGGCCATCAAACCTGGTCGCAATATAGGGGCATATACATCTGCTCCCAGGACTAACGATACTGGAGTTGCTCTGTAGAACATCGGGTCTGCCATTCTTACATTATCAAACTCATCGACGATTCGCGCATCCAATGTATGCTCTGGCGTAGTCTTCATTAGGTTGGGCAGTACCTTCGCTCGTATCTCTAGGCGTTCACGCCAGGCCTTAAGTGTTAACCTGGCTTCATCTCGCTGACCATGTGTTATTGCGTGGAGTCGTCTTGCTAATGCTTTTGATATGGTCGATGAAGACTGTCCTGGATCAATGAGCGCACGTACCGACAGCAGTCGCCCGTTCACCGCTAGTCTTGCCTTCACCGTTGGCGTAAGGACAGATCGACTCGGAACGCTTCGAGCAGACCCCTTTATTCACTGTCGGGCGTCTCTTACATTATGGCGAGAGGGTTGTGAACGGTTTCGTGTACGTTGTTGTTGCAATGGTGGACGTCTTTCTAAGGTGGACTGCGGGGGGCGATGAATCGCCGACCGGATAACCGACAGAGGAGGTCTGGCTATCGGCGTCTCCCGTGAATTATGTGATTCCTCAGTTACTTGTACGACGTCCTCTTCTTCTTCGCTGGCGTGGATCTCCAATACCTTGTCATCGCTTATGTCGCCTAGATCCTGAGCCGAGTAAGGGCAACGTTGTTTTTTCTGCCTTTTGTCAGCCGATCCTATGGCCGGCGGCACGTCTTCCTCACTTGTTGCGGTTTCCCACAGGTGTAGGAGACTGTGGTGTCGCTGCTGACATCGCTGGCAGGTTCTGGTGGATGGGCAGTTTTTGGCCATGTGATGCGGCGACAGACAATTGGCGCAGTGGCGGTGCAGGAGGACAACTCGAAGTCTCTCCGCGGGATCCATCCTTCGCATCTGGCGGCAAAATAACAATCGATGATTGTTATTACACACGGGGCATTGGTGTTGTGGTTTCATTATCTTGTTGTCCTTGTTGTAGTTCGCACGAACCATGTTGAAAATCTCTAGAAGTAGAAAGATTAATTGGTTTTACGACGGGAAGCACAATCAATTTCACAATTGGTCGTGTGATTATGCCTCGCGTCGTAAAGATATCCACGACTCGAACACGATTGTCTGGCTCTGAAAAAACCTTAACAACTCTGCCAAGTCGCCATTCATTGGGGGGTAAGTTGTCCTCTTTGACAACTACAAAATCATCAACCTCTATATTTCGCTGAGGGAATTGCCACTTTACTCTTTTGTGCAATTCTTTGAGATATTCTGCCTTCCAACGCTGGCAGAATCCTTGGTGAAGTGCTTTTAACTTTTGCCAACGGTTGATGATCGACAGTGGGCTTCCGTTGATTTCGGGTTCTGCAATAGCCAGAAGTGGAGTTCCAATCAGAAAGTGTCCTGGGGTTAAAGGTTCCGTCGATTCGGGGTTGTCTGAAAGTGGGCTGATTGGTCGTGAATTCAGACGTGCTTCTATTTTTGCGAGTAAGGTAGAGAACTCTTCCATTGTAAAGCGCATAGTGTTTGACACCTTTCGAAAATGAAGCTTGAAGCTCTTCACTCCCGCTTCCCACAATCCTCCCATATGGGGTGCTCCTGGAGGAATAAATTGCCAGTTAATTTCTTGATGGGCATATGACTGCATAGTAAGACTTGATGCTTCAGTCATAAACCTCTTGAAATCCTGCCTCAAAGCTTTGCTGGCTCCTACGAAATTTGTGCCATTGTCCGAATACACGTTACGCGGACAACCGCGCCTTGATACAAACCTGGAAAAGGCAGCTAGAAACGTTGAGGCCGATAGGTCGCTGGTGGCCTCCAGATGTATTGCTTTCGTCGCAAAAACATACAAATACGCACACGTATCCTTTTGTTATCAGACATGCTCGACCCGTAAAGTTTTTGATATCAAATGGTCCAGTGAAATCGACGCCAGTATTGGTGAATGGTCTCGACACATCTGTTCGTTCAGGAGGAAGTGCTGCCATGATTTGCTCTCTTGTCTTTTTTCTGTAAATAATACAAACTCACCAATTATTAATAATGTGTTTAATTAAATTTTTCACTCGCACAACCCAATATTCCGTTCTCAATAGTCTCAACACGAGTTGATTTCCACCATGCAGTGAAACCACGTGTGAAAACTTGACAAGAAGCCGGGAAAATTGGCAGTCATATGGTAAAATAATGGGGTAGCGCTCATTGTGCGGCAATGCCGACAGCGCGAGTCTTCCACCCACTCTCATGATTCCATTCCTGTCAAGGAAGGGATTGAGCGTAAGGATGGAGCTCTTGGGGCTTATTGAGTTTGAACCTTCGAGTGCCTGGTATTCAGTTAAATAACATCGTTTCTGTGTCAGCAGAATTAGACGTTCCTTTACCTTTCGAATTTCTTCGGATCCTATTTCCGATGTCTCGTTCCGGGGTGTCAGCTTTAGTATTGGATGCGTTCTACGGTAGAATTGGAAAATTCGTACAACTACTCTCAATGCTCGGGAAAAATTTTAGAATCGCTCCAAAATGTCTTCGCTTTCTTGAATACATGAAGCATGAGTTCTTATGATCTTCTGTTCCAACTCGGTTTCAATCGCTTCTTCATTTTTCAGAGGCCATTCAGACGGTTCCAATTTCAACCACTCCGGACCTTGCCACCAGAGCCTACTCTCCGCTAATTCGAGAGGGGATACACCGCGACTACCTAGATCGGCCGGGTTGTCAGTTGAATCCACATGATTCCAGTCATTCACTCCGACGAGTTCATCGATCTTTGATACTCTGTTTGCCACGAAGGTAGTCCAGGAGCAGGGGGGCTTCCGCAGCCAGGAGAGCACTATGGTAGAATCTGTCCATTTGTAAACCGTTGGTTGAGGGACGTCAAACTGTGGAAGAAGAGCATTGATTAATTCCGCCAGGAGTAGCGCTCCACATAATTCCAAACGAGGTAGGGAGATTGTTTTTACCGGTGCCACTTTGGTTTTTCCTACCAACAGATTTACCTCAGGTGTCCCATTTGAGGTACGTTCCCGTACTCTTACGTATAGGGCAGCAGCATATGCTTTTTCAGAAGCATCGCAGAATCCATGAAACTCGATCTCGTTCCAAGGCGTAAAGCTAATCCATCTTGGAATTCTTATTTTTGCAATGTGGATATAGTTTTTTAAGAATCTTACCCATCGTAGATAAATTTCGCTCGGTAAATTGTCATCCCAATCTATTTTGGAGAGCCATATATCCTGCATTAAAATTTTTGCTTCTACCACTATAGGTCCTAACCAACCTGCAGGGTCGAACAGCTTTGCTACACATGATAGCACTTCCCGCTTTGTATAACTCAGCTTGATTTGTACCTCTTGTACGTTAAAATGAAACCTATCATGGGCAGCATTCCACCTAATTCCTAACATTCTTGCTTCACTGATCGCATCAATCTCCAAGAAGTCTTCTTTGAATAGGTAGTCCTTTGGTAGATCAGTCAGGATTTCCTTGGAATTTGAAGTCCATTTTCGCAGGGGAAATCCTGCTTTATTTAGAGCCTCTAGAAGTTCGTTACGCATTCGTATCGCTGTGTCGCAGTCATGAGCTCCAGCAAGGACGTCATCAACGTACATGTGCTGCTTTAGGACTCTGGAGGCTAAGGGGTACTTATATCTGATATCTTCTGCCAGTTGAAGCAGAGTCCTTATTGCTAAATATGGAGCACAGTTGACTCCGAACGTCACCGTTTGGAGTTCATAGTCTACTAGTTCCTCCTCGTTTGAATCTCTAAATAAAATCCTATGGAAACGGGTGTCATTCGGATGTAATAGGATCTGCCGATACATTTTTTCAATATCAGCGTTAAAAACATATTTAAAAAATCGCCATTTTAGTAAAAGTGCAATGATATCAGCTTGCAGAACCGGACCAGGATGGAGTGCGTCATTCAAACTTACACCGTTCGAGGATGGACTTGAGGCATTAAATATAACGCGTACCTTCGTTGTGGTGCTGTCAGGTTTGATGACTGCATGATGTGGCAAGTAGTATGTTCCTCGAGTGCTTCTTCCAGTGTTGTTGTCAACTGGCTTCATATGACCGAGAGTTATATATTCCCGCAGTACTCGGTGATATTCAGCCCTAAACTCAGGCCTTTTTAGCATAGCTGCTTCATTTCGGAGGAATTGATGCATCGCACTAGTTCGCGAGTATCCTAAATTAATTTCCTCTGGAAATTTTTATCTAAAAGGTAGCGCCACCATGTATCGTCCTTCATCCTTCCTGACTGTCGTGCTCTGATAGTACTGTTCGCAGTATGCCTCGTCAGGAGTGACCGGTTTCTTGCTTGGAACTTGCTCAAGCTCCCAAAACCGAGCGAGCTCAGAGCTAGAGATTTCGGAGAACATGGAAACATATGAATTTGGACTCACCCTCGAGGTCGGAGGGGCTGGACCTGTTAAGATCCAACCAAAGACTGTCTCCTGTGCCAGGAGGGAGCCCAAGACATTCTTTAATATGTTTCCCATTATTATGGCAGGATACAAATCCGCACCTATGACCAAGTCAACCTGTTGACTTTTATTAAAATTGATAGCAGCTAAATCAATTGGGGGCAGTAAACCAAAATCTATTTGATCTACTGAAAACTGGGGGAGGTTTCCTGTCAGTTGGGGGAGAATCAGGCCTCTTGCCTCAATTCTAATCTGGGGGTTGAGAGGTGAACCTAAAACAAATTTAGCGATTTCTCGCACTTTAGCCGGGGTCGTCGGGTTTATTCCACATACTTTTAAGTCAGCTGGTTGAGTTGGCAGATTAATACGTTTTTGCAACCGCTTGGTTATAAACGTGCCCTCCGATCCCGAATCCAGAAGGGCCCTTGCCTCGTAGTTTACTCCTGAAAGACAAACGTGCACCATTGCTGTACCCAAAATCACGTTTTTCGTGCTTGATGTGAACAATGCGTTTACGCTGTTGGAGGTGGCTGGGGGTTGAGTTTGCCTATCATCTCTACATGCAGGTGTTGGAGCAGTGGGGGTTTCCGTGCACCTTTTCCCATTCGACGTTCTATGCAGCAACGAATGATGCCTTTGATGACAGTTCATGCAACTGAATGTACTCTTGCAATCCCTTGCAATATGAGAATGAGCCAAACAGTTCATGCACAGATTGTATTTTTTCACAGCTTCAACACATGGGATTCTTCTGAACATAATCTGCATACAGGTTGCGAGTACTGAGCATGGTGTGCCGATACCCTTTTTCCTGAGGGAAGAGCGGATGCACGATTTTGGGTTGCCTTATCCACTCGCGTACTCTGAATGTCAGATACTGTTTCAAGAGTCTGGAATCTGCTTGAAAGGAAGCTGTCTAAATCCTCCCACCTCGGAATTTCAGCCTTGTTCACTATTCCTTGTTCCCAAAGTGCTAATGTCGTATCCGGCAGTCTGCTAGAAACTAAAAACACAAAAATAGCGTCCCAATTGCTGATCTCAATCCCATACATTTGGAGAACTGAGATGCAATTGTTTACTGCTCGTTGTAAATTCTTTATGTCAATGCAACCACGCGGTTACTTCACTTCTTCACTTTTTTCACTTTTATAGTGGCGAGCTTCGCTAACAGCTATACTGAAGCCTGCGCGACCAATTTTATTCACTTCTTTTTTTTTTTTTTTTTTTTTTGCTTTTTTTAACTTTTATAGTGGCGCGCTTTGCTAACGGCTTTGCTTATGCCGGCGTGACCAATTTTATTCACTTCTTTTTTTTTTTTTTTTGCTTTTTTTAACTTTTATAGTGGCGCGTTGCACTAACGGCTTTTCTTATGCCGGCGCGACCACTTTGATTCACTTCGTTACACTTTTATAGTGGCGCGCTTTGCTAACGGCTTTGTTTATGCCGGCGCGACCACTTTTATTCTCTTCTTTTTTTCTTTTTTTTTTGCTTTTTTTAACTTTTATAGTGGCGCGTTGCACTAACGGCTTTTCTTATGCCGGCGCGACCACTTTGATTCACTTCGTTACACTTTTATAGTGGCGCGCTTTGCTAACGACTTTGCTTATGCCGGCGCGACCACTTTTATTCACTTCTTTTTTTTTGCTTTTTTACACTTTTATAGTGGCGCGTTTCACAAACGGTTTTGCTTATGCCGGCGCGACCACTTTTCCTCACTTCTTTTCTTTTATTTTATATTTTTTATGCTTTTTTGTGAGGTTTCTAATTTTTTGTTATATATATATATATATATTATATATATATATATATATACATATACATGTATATTCTTTTTTACCTTCTTTTTCTTTTGTTTTTGTTGGCTTTTCCAACGCAAATATACATGCATACATGAATATGTTAAATATCACTTACCTCCATATGTCCGGCTTAATCCTCTTCTTGATGTCCTCGGAATTTGTGGCGTGATTTTGGAGAATTGTTTTTTAATTCTGAAAAATATTTAATTTTTTTTTTTTGGAAAAAAAAAGTTAACTCACTGTGGAACTTTTGTGGATCGGCAAAATCAAAATCCACAACTCGTTCACAGTGGCCAGCAGGGATGCTTTTTAAGAATTTAGAATTATTTTTTCCAATGAGGCGACTTGGCAATGGGAAAATTCTATTTTTTTTAATACTTTTTTTTGATTCCCTGTGGGGTATCCGGCTCGAAGGACCAATGTTCGCTCCGGGGTTAATAGGGTCCAGAATTCCTCCTGAATTCTGGAAAACGGGGATCGGGGGAGGTGCCGTACTTCCACAGCAATCAAAAGCTATAATAAAAATTAAAACCACTTCCTCTCCAAGATGCGCATAAAAAAAGGTTAGCGTTTTGGTTCTTATGAAATAACTTCAATTATATTTTATTATATATATATATAAAAATTACAAGTTATAAAATTTAACGGAGACTCACCTTGATGTCGCTGCTACTAAGATCGATTTGAAAAAGAGGACGATTGTCAGGCAACATTGGACTTTTATAGATTCCACAGAAAGGGGAAATCTACATGGAATATGTAACGGGATTCAAAACTCCCAAAATGGTTTATCATGTTATTTTCCAATGTAGCAGCGACATCTATTGGTGAGGCTGTTGCGACGCAGCAAGGTTGCACGCATAAACACACTCAATGCTGCTAATTATTTTTTTGTAATTAGCGTTCGATTATTTCTTCAATATTTTTATTTATTTATGATTTATGATAATTTCAAATTCACAATTATCTTCTTATAAAATTTTTTTTTCTGAATTTTTATCATCATCTTCTTTCACTTGTAAAGAGTTAATTCACCATGTCAAAGTTTTTTTATACATATATGTAAGCTTTTGTCATTTTTTTTAATTTTTCTTTTTGGTTCTTATACCAGGCTCTTTTTATTATTTTTGTTATTTCTCATATTTAATTTAAAATTAATTTTTTTTTATAGATCTTCCTCTTTGACATTTTTTTATTTAGTCATTAAATCCTTTTTTTTTGTTTTGTTTTTCTTTCAAATTATTCTCCAAGCGTGTGAGTGATTAGCATAAAAGAAAAATGTACATATGTATGTTAGATATTTAGAATTCTCACTTTCCAGCGCTTCCAGATCGTTCTCAAATTGTTGGTACCATCAACGTGGGACAAGAAAAGGTGAGTGCTGAGAACTTTTATACATAAATACATATATATATATTTATATATTTACATACATATAACTTAATATGCGAGTAAAATAAATAAACGTGTTTACATATAATATTTTTTTTTTGAAGTTACATACACGCGTTTATAAGTAGTAAAGACGTTAGGGTTGTCCAATTAACAATATTGTTAATATAAGTAAGAGTTTACCTTAAAGAAAAATCAATAGACAAATTGATTGCTTAAATATTTTAAATTCAGAAATTTTTCGTGAATTACCTATCCGATAATTATTTTAATATAACCAAGAAAGGTGAATTTTCTTTCTATTTAATTTTATTTAAATTTTATACCATATTTTTTTCATAGAGTCTAAGCAATATTTATTATAATGAAATTTAAAGTTTTTATGTGAATTTGATAAAATGTAATAAACAAATGAAGTTTATTGTCAGTCTAAATTCCTTTTTTTGAAGCAAGAAGTAGCTACTATGGAGGAGTAAGTAATTTTGTTCTAGGTGTGGGTGTTACATGGGGTGAAAAGGGGACGTGAGAGCGTAGATTAGACTAGACGGACTATACTATTGGACTAATAGACGTGGTCAGGATTAGGGGGTGCTGCAAATTAATATGAGTCGGCGCGGCACCCATGGTTTCGTAATAGAGTACGCAAAGAGGGTGGGATGACTCTACCTGACCGGACAGATCTCTCCTTCTTCCATATCTTTCTTTTCTTTATAATTTCTTTTCCTTCTTTCCTTCTGCCTAAACTCAGGCATGAAATTTTTTTATTCATGGTGGGGTAGGTAGGGCTGGTGGAAAACCCCCCCATACGGCGAGCTAGTTTGAGCTAGCACCACTATGCTTGGTAACCACCGTCACCTACCAACCGACGCCCCACACATAACATACTCCTATCCACTAAACTGAAAAGGTTTCTCTTGCTACTATTATTTCTATTTATTTAATTTCCACCCTTTTTGTTAACCCTAATGAATAGACATGTATAGTTATATATAAGTAATACTCAAAAAGGCACACTCTTCATTATGCACATGAATCCCTAGAGGTTAGCGCCAGCAGAGAGGGAACCTGGAAAGTGCTAAAAAATAGGGAAGATATTCGTATATACATAAACATATATGTATAATATTATTAAAAAAAATTATTTACAATTAAATGTATATATAATATATATATATATATATATATATATATATATATATATATGTATATATATATATATATTTGTATATTTGGCGATTTGTAGCCGCTGAAGCGACTTTTGGCCCAGCTCCTCCTCTAATTTGTGGTTCTGCTTGTTGATGTTTATACCAACAAATGGAGGGACCTACAGTTTATACTAAGCCGCCTCCGAAATACACTCGGAAGGCTTGACATTCCCTGTGGAGGGGCGACTGCAATTAGAAAAATTAATCTACATAGTTATATATAAATCAATGCGAATTTTGATGAAAGCCTGTAACTTGAGAACCACCAGATAAAGTGGCACCAAATTTTTAGGAATTATAAAGGGATATTAGGGTAAGGTTCATGAGATTGGCACAGCCGTTCCAGAGATATAACCATTTTAGTGAATATTGGTCGCTACCCATACAAAATACATGTAACAACAACAAATACATGTAAACTTCCAAAATATGCGTACATTACGTTGAATGTGGGGTTGAAAGAGAGGGAGAAAGAGTAAAAAAATGAAATGAATATTAAAATAAATTTTAAAAAAAGTTTTAAAAATTATATTAATTTGGAAAAAAATTTAAATCATCCTTTTCCAAAAGAAACAAAAATTAAAAATTTCAGTTAGAATTTCCTGATATTTTATAGGTGTAGCAAAGCACGCTGTAATTCGCTAGAACTCTATAATTTTGGAAGTTGGTCGAACCCGGGCTTGAACCCAGGCCTTTCGAATGGGAGTACGCAATACTAACCACTCGGATATTGCGAATTTTAAAGCAATTAATTAGATAACATGGAAAAGCATACGGTGAAAAAGATTTTAAAAAAATACGCAGAAGTTTACAAAAATAAAGGAATATAAAACTCTAAAATAAAAAAATTGGTTAAGAAATTATCCTTTAATAATTATGGTGTTCGGCAAAATTATATAAAAAAATTATAAAAAAAATTATAAAACCAAAAATTACCAAAAAAATTTTTTTTTTAAATTAAACGTAAAATTTTAATCGAAAATCAAATATAATAATTTAATTATAAAAAGTCTAATAAAAAATATAAATTTAATTTAATCATAGAAAGCTCATACTAAGTGCAAACTTTATACAATCTTGAGAAAATTGAAATATACTGATTTAATAATAATAGATGTACACAGATTTATACTCGCAGAAGGGCAAAGAAGCGTGGAAAAAACAGAACTATACAAATACAGAAAATTTGAAGGTGAGTTCAAGAAACTATTCCGTAATTGGTTACACTAATTGAAAGAAGGCATAGACCGATGTTGTGACCCTACTGCCGTAGTATGGCTTTTGGTGATCTTGAAGTCGCGTTGTTGTGTCGTGGAGGCGGTTGATCCTGGTTTAGTTGCTGCTCTGCTGAGATAGCGTATCAGGTGTTTGTGCTGGCATATTGTTTCGGTGGATGTGGTATGTTATGTCACGGCTATAGACCACTGGTGTGATTTGGTTAATGATTTCGGCTTTGTCGGTGATTGATTTATGTCTTTGAATATGTCGATTGTGTTCACTTTTTGAAGCAGTGATGTCTCCAGAATTTTTTAATGCGTTTTGTACACTTTTAGACCACGTTTCGGTATGTTCAATTAAATTTCTTTTTTAAAACCGTCTTTTTCTTTCCCCTGTTACCTTATTTACCTCCTTCCCTGGGCAGTAAATGTCGATTGCAATTTTTATTTAAGTGTGGGAATCAAGCTAAACGCAGCCATTTTAAATATGTTACTTCCATTTCGGCCCTTTCCAATCGACCCAGGTTAAGCGTATTAAAACGTAGTAAGTAGACCTCTCCAGTCATTCCACCCAGTACAGGAATAGAGGCTGTGATTCTCAATCTAAAATATTTAACCAAGTGCATAACAATTTATATCAAGAATGCAAAACATCGTTCAAGCACTAAAAGGCGCAAGGCCAAAAGCTTCAAACTGTGATATGCATGAGTGAACTCAGAACTTGTACATATGTACATATGTACTTGTATATGGAATGCTTATGGTGTCAACCAGCATAAATGAGCACTCAAATTATTCAAATTCAATAGCTGATGTTATGCTATTTTCCGAAATATACTTCACCAGTAAGTATAAAATTTTCATCCCTATGGTAAAGCTGTACATCACTAATCACCCAGATAGCAAGGCGCAGCTATACTCACAATGAATCGTTTGAGTATAAGTATAGCTTAGCGTATTGACCTTACTTATACCGCGGTATACTGTCCGCCAGAGAAACAATTTAATGACTTTTCCATAACTCTGGGTGATAGGCTTTTAGCTGGAGGAGATTACATGGCGAAGCATACCCATTGGAAACTACCTGACCCTTCTGACTTTGCAATCGTCAAAAACCTAGGTAGGTATTTAGTATTTGCTGCAACTAGTACTAAGTTATCATTCGATTACTCCAGTTATCGAAATTCAGCATATTTTCGTCTAGAATAGAAAATAGAGAGTGTAACAGACATTGATAACAAGGTATTTGTATTTAACAGTACTCGAGTCAGCAAAATTTAAAAACAAATATTATTTAATATTTTTCTGAGCAAGAGCTCTTTATTTGAATTCATATAATTTAGAACTAGTTTTCAATTTATTCTTACATCAATTTATACTTATTTCTACTAATGATGACAAAGGGTGTTTGTTAGTGATTAAATTTGTTATTGAAGGTTGTTTACAATGTTATGATATTCATTTGTTACTTATGAGACAAACATGTTTGTTTGTTCATTATAACTTATCAATAGATTGTTTACGTGTTTTGTATACTCTGAACAGGAATATATGTATATGTTTGTTTGTACTTTATAGTTAGTGTAATGTATGTAACAAGGTTTGTTAGCTAAGCATGTGTGTATGTAATACAGATTTTTCCAAAAAGAGTGATATGATTTCTTTAAAAAAAACACACTAATTGTTAATCAAATTAAAATGTTTTTTATTTAATGTGAAGTACAATTGATAAAATTAAGTTCTGAATATAACTTAATTCAAATGGCCTCCACGACTTCTTTTGAAGGAACGAATTCGATGAACCCAATTCTCGAGCACTTTTTTCACTAAATCAAGTCGTATATCATGAATAGCGCGTTCAATATTGACTTTTAAAGTTTGAAGAGAGTTTAATTTATTGCTAAAGACTAATGACTTTAAATAACCCCACAAGAAGTAGTCTAATGGTGTTAAATCACAACTTCTTAGAGGCCATTCAATGCCACAATTTCTTCAAATAATCGAATCTCCAAACCTTTCACGCAGTAATTCGGTTATTGCAAGTTATGTGTGACACATAGCCCCGTCTTGTTGGAACCAGATGTAATTCGGTTTTTGCAAGTTATGTGCGACACATAGCCCCGTCTTGTTGGAACCAGATGTCGCAATATCAACTTCTTCGAATTGTGGCCATAAAAAGTTGGTTATCATCGCTCTATACCACTCTCCATTGACTGTAACGGTGCTATCAGCATCAATTCGAAAGAAGTGCGGACCGATGATTCCACCTGACCAAAAAAACCACAGCACTGTCAATTTAGGTGAATGTAGTGGTTGTTCATGAATAATTTGTGGATTTTCTTCGCACCAGAATCGACAGTTTTGTTTATTTACCGCACCACTCAGATGAAAGTGAGCCTTATCGGAGTAGATAATTTTCTTAAAAAAATTGTTATCGTTTCAAGTTGTTCCAAGGCAAAATCAGCAAATTCACTGCATTTATAGCGGCCCGAAGGCTTCAGTTCGTGAGTGAGAACAATTTTATATGGATCCAAGCCTAATCCTTTCTTAAAATCCGCCAGGTTGTGGTTTGAGACAATCCCTATTCTTGAGAACGTCTTGGAATCGATAAATTGCGGTCTTCAGCAATACTTGTCTGAATGGCAGCAATATTTTCGTTACTTGAACATTATGTAAGCTCGAAATTTTTAACAATTCGACGAATAGCCAGCACAGGTGGACGATTATTACGACCATAAAATGGCAACGCACGAAAAGTTGCAATTGCAGAACGATTACTTTGATAATAATATTGAATAGTTTGTAAACGTTGAATTTGCCATGATGAAATTGTAAACATTACTGAACACAATGAAAAAAACAATGACAGATCATGACATATTAAAAATGGCCAAAACGACACTTATCATATCATCCTTATTGGAAAAGCCTTTATATGTATGTACATATATATTAACGTTTTTAATTCACCCTAGCAACAGCAGCAACCATAGCAACTCCAGAGCGGAAATCGGAGCTACAAACTGAGAAAATGAGTTACTGGTGAGAAACAAACAACGTATCGAGAATGGCGCAAACTCACTGATCGCACAATGCAAAATTCGGACTCAAGATGGCAGAGAAAAGTTTAAAAGTGGGATTAAGAACGATTCCCAATATTTCTATTGAAAATCACTTTGAAAAGCTAGTAAAAATCTTAAGCCGCCACTTCTGGGCTAGAAATGAAAAAGGAAAGGCGACTTGTTTCGCAGGGCACCCAGTACGGGATTTGTCATTAATCAAGACACACTGCCCCTGGTGGAACATCTGTATCTGAGTTACCTAATGTGGCTCAAGCATTTGACAAGCAGTGGCATGATAGACTTAATAATAAAATTAACAATATCTTTGAATTCTACTTATCCAACTCGCAACTGACTGAAAAAGTAAACGAATACATAACAGAGGAGTATGCAATCACGGCAGGCGTTCCGCAAGGAAATGTTCTTAGGGCAATATTGTACTTGTATATGCTGTCCACCACAGATATAAATGCAAGTGAAATATAAAAACGTCATCTTTTGTGGATAATACCGCTGTAATAAATCAGCATAAATGCTACTTTACAGCCACAAACTACTTGTATTTGAAGATTGGCTAGAGTTTTAATAAAGTGTGGACTTTGTTTTAACAACAAAGTTCTCCTATACAATGCAACAATAACCCGATATGGATGTAAGGTATCCAGTCATGGGACAGGTCTGGCGTGACGAATATAGATAAAATATAAATTTTTCAATCTAAAACTTTAAGAATAATTTTGGGCGCACCCTGGTAATTTAAACCATTTTTTAATAAAAAAAAAACGTATATATAAGAGATAAGTCTTTTTTAAATGATCGTGCCGGTAGAAAGCTAAAGATATCATAATTAAGTGTTTTACATACCAATAGAGTGACTTAGTGTATCATAGAATATTTTTGCGACAATTGGATAAGCCCATCTAAAAGAAAGAAAAAAATTGTTAGTAGCATTGCATAGGTTACCGGTACAATAAAAAATAACTAAACTAAATTTTATTAAATTTTAAAGTTTTCAAAATTTTATTATAGCTCAATTTATTCACTTAAATTTTATGTGCGAAAATGTAAGTTAGCCCTGGAATAACTTAACCTTTTACAGTAAGAAATGGTCTCAAGTATACGCGGAAAGCGTGAAGAAATATTCCATTCATAATGAAATCATATCAACACTGTAATATTGTGCCTTGCGATTTCATATTTACTTTTAGTACTTTTAGTATTCTACCAAGTATCAACCATCAAAATTTAATACATCTGTTTAAGCTTTTCAGATTTTAGATGCTACGTCCTAAGATTCAATACATTTCCCTTTTAAAAGCTCGATAATATAAGTATCCTTTACTTACCTACTGTAATAATTATATAACTGTGGTAATTACCATCTCAAATTCTTAAATTATTTTAATAGATAAGGAGGATAAGCAATGATAGCGGCTTCTAGTGGTGCCCACTTAACTAAAAGTATTTGTAGATTACTTGCGATACATTATCTAAAAGTTATTTTAGAACCATTATTGTTCATTGAAATTAACAAAAACTGATAATTACAATAAATATTAGCAAAATAATATTTTATAATGAATATATTTACTTGAATTAATTATTTACGAGTGGCGTTAATATATGTCTACATTCAAATATAACGTACGTAACAGGTCAATTGAAAAATTCGCGGCCTGGCACATAGATGGCTCTACCAGAATAAATCCATATAGAATTTTAAATAGCCCTAACCCTCAATAGAAACGTTTAAAAATCTGACAGCTGGCGGATCATTAATTTGTGAATTATAGCATTTTGAATGAAGCAACTTTAGTTATAGTGAAAAAAATTGATAAAAAAATTGCCTTTTGAAGAGAAAAATACAGTTGAAGTAAAAACATGGCTTGATGACGAGTTTCCGGACACTGCCTCAGGAAAGTCAACCATCAAGGATTGGTATGCTAAGTTCAAACGTGGTGAAATGAGCGCCGAACCGGTGAACGCAGTAAACACCCAAAATGGGTGGTTACCGACGAAAGCATAAAAAAGAAAAAATTATTATGAATGACCGTAAATTGAAATCGAATAAAATAGCGGGCACTATAAAGATATCAACTGAACGTGTACTTTATATCATTCACGAATATTTGGGTATGAGAAAGTTCTGTGCCAAGTGGGTGACGCGCGAGCTCACTTTTACCAGAAATAACGACGAGTTCATGATTCGGAGCAGTTTTGATATTTTTAGATAATGACTAAATACTAATTAATGAATGCCAATGAGACCAGCGACTGCTTACTGAATACCGGGGTTAACTTAATTATATTTTAATATTGCGGCGCAAGGCAGGATGAGAAGTTACCTTTTTATGTATAGTGTCTTGTAAATGGGGGATCAACCGACAACTAGTTTTAACTGAATTGCACTTACAATAAACAATAGTCCTTAATATTTTACTGTATTCAAGAAGGTAGCCAGCAATTTCACAAAAATTGGTGTAATATGCGCTGGTAACAAAGATAATGCCCATGGCAATAAGGATTGTCTCGATGGCTGAGATACCTTAGCAGTGCGGTACGCAATATAACAACATCGTAAGAAAAATTAAGAAAATAAACGTAATCGCGTATACATTGATGTTAGTAGCGAATTGTAAAATTTCAAACAGCTTTGGCCAAATACAAACATTGTTTATAAATACATATATTTACGGCTTGAAACCTAATAAATTAAATTTAAGTCAATTCAGCTAGTTCCTGTTTCCACCAATTCAATATCCCATGAGTTCACTTTTGTATACAATAGCAAATTTTTCATGAAAAATATTAAATTCTACAATGCAAACATTTGACAGTTCTTAATAAATAACACAAAACTTGCAATGCATTCATAATTTACGTTACGTGAAAGACGGACTGTAACATTTAGGGTAGCTTTCAAGTCAGGTGCCACTTTGTAAATAACTTTATCAGTTGCACACCATTCTTACCGCTATATCTGCAAAACTTGTACATCGATTTATGTTATGTTATGTGTTATGGATATGGTTCAGCAAATTAAAAATAGTATAAGGATAAGTCACTTGTAATCAGGATGGGTTCGAACACTTAAGTCCAAGTTAATTTACGATGCCGTGTTACTAGTGTTGGGGTGCGATGAGAAGTATTCTTCATAATTAAAGTAACTTGGTATTTCCATGTAATTGGATTTTACTTTATGATGGACTAAGAGGTATCTACCACACCAACTAAGAATAACAAATATAGGAGCGTTAAAAACTTACGTATCATGTGAATTTATGTCCATTTTTATGGAATTTGGATCCAATTTATTTCTTCTAAATATTTTCAATATATTCTCGAACCAATTGTCAGAAGATATATCTATTGCTTCTAGTTCCTTTGTCGCTGTTGTTATATTAGTGAAACCTTCCCAGGGCTTAGATTGAATTCTTAGGGATGATAATTTTACCAAAGCAGCTCCTTTGAGCGAGGGAGCACGTTTTAAGTGTGATTTAAGTGATTTGAAAATTAGATCAGTCTAAAAAAAAATTAATAAATACAAAATAAGTTCAAATATGCGCATTAAATTATATTCATACCCTTTGAATGTAACTGTGCAGGTCACTTTTTGAATAATACGCCATAAAAAGTGCAGAAGTGATATCCGGTAGTGCCCACATTGTAGCGCGGGTACATACTGTTGGATTTGGTTTATCTTGTGGCAATACCCCAAGAGCAAAAAGAGCAAGGATCGAATTATGTGCAACTCGAGTAGAATATTTTACTAGTATGAATCCAAGAGCTTTTAAATAATCAGGACTCCGAACAACAATAGGCTTATTCCATTCTTTCGGGATTAAGTCGACCCAATCAAGCTACAATTAAAAAATATAGAAAAGGGGTTAATTATATATTATACAAATATGTACATTTATATATGTGTAATACTTGTTTATACTTCCTACCAAAAAGCTGTAATAAAGGTGAAACAGAAATTTCTTTTTTTATTGACGTAGACACCGCTTGCTGTTGGTGTTTTATAATTCGCTGAGCTATATGAATGTCATTGTGTTTCTTACACAGCTCGTCGTTCCATCGTTTACGGTATTCACAGTATTCCCTGGGGTGCGTCAAATTTGCTCGTGCCGACTAGTCGTATGTTGTCATCGTCCTCTCTTCTTCACCATATAGCAAGACCAAAATTGCACCTGTTGGTAAGAGTGATTCTGCGAAGGATTTAAGGGTTATGTAGTTGTTAGGGTTGATGCTGATTTCTAAATAGACAATATTATCTTGGCTTTCAAAGTTATGACTGTCACTGTGACGTGGGAACGAATGAGCTGACTGCTCGTTTCTTGTTTGATGACAGAAGGTATTTCGTCTTGTATCTACTCTGTTTGGCACTGCAACTGATATTACTTTCTCTAACATTAAATTAAAAAATTCACGCGATAAAGAATCACCTTATCATATTTAATATCGAATGACTTCGGGACCCAAACTTTATTTAAATAAAAAAATTAAGTCAATTTTTCTAATAGCAGGGAATGTTAAATCCTCCGAGTTTATTTCTGGAATATAGTTCTCTATAAAAATCCATCAGCGGTTCCACATCAAGACGCGCACCCCAAATTGGAGGAAAACCTCGGCCGAAAATCTTTTCAAAGGTTACAAAATGCACTTGGGGGTGGGTTAACGTTAATAATTTCTTCTTGGAAGGTATGCCCAAAACTGAGACAATTCTAAAAATTTGAGCCCAATATGACCAAAATGCGGCAGCAATAGCCGAATGGTTAGCATTGCGTACTGCCATTCGGAAGACCTGGGTTTGAGTCCAGGTTCGACCAACTATAGGGCCCTCCATGTGTTGGTAAAATACCAAGACGAGAAACCACAAATTAGAGGAGGTGCCCGGCCGAAATATATTTAGTAGAAAACTCATAGAGCAAAATGTTAACGTCACATTACCGGAAACGCTGATGTGATTTTCAGAAATTGTATACCATTGACGCTGCAAATACGCTTACTTAATGTTTAGTGACTTATTGAATTTGCTGCTCACTTTCTGTATATGCAGCACTGCTCCCTTCAAGTGTTATATATTAAAAAGCTACTGTAATATTTTGAGTACGCTGCGCCATTTAGTTTGTGTTTGACAACCATTGAAAGCAGACGATCTTGTGAATTTTAACGAAAATGGAGAAATGGGAATTTCGTGTGCTTATTAAACATTATTTTTTGCGTAAAAAAACCATCACCGAAACCAAGGGAAGACTTTTTAATACTATTTGGGCTCTGCGTCAACAATTTTAATAGTGAAGAAGTGGTTTACAGAACCAGTAAAAATGACGCCGATCGTTCAGGTCGCTTAAAACAGGTCGTCCCGCCATATATAGTCGATTAAATCCATAGAGCTATATTGGACGATCGGGGAATAAAAGTGCGAGGAGCTGAGGCTGTAGGCATCTCACATGAGCGCAAACATCACAGTTTACATAAATCGCTATTTCAGAGAAGGGTGCCGCGATTGCTAACACAATCGTGTAACCACTTCAGAGGAGTGTTTGACGATGTTTAAACGTACTCCAAACGAATTTAAGCGCCGTTACCATAAACGAATCATGGATCTACCACATCACAGAAGAGACCAACGAACATTAAAGACAGTGGGTTGCTTCAGGTGAACGAGGGTCAACAAAAGAGAAGGTGGGTCTGTCGGCCAACAAAGTCTTGACAAAATTTTTTTTGGTTGCCCGTGGTGTCATTCACATCAATTACATTGAAAAGAGTAAAACAATCGCCGGCGAATATTATTCAGACCTTTTAGACAGATTCCATATTGAGTTGAAGTAGAAACCACCGCATTTGTCGAAATAACATGACAATGCAAAGGTGCTCACGTATATAGTCACCATTGCAAAAATTCTTAAATTGGCCTACGAACTGCTTCCCCATCCAGCATATTCTCAATATTTAGCCCTTTTGTGACTATTCCACAGGATTTCATCATAGAAACAAACGCTTTTTTGAGGACCTTGAATAAACCTACTATTTGGAACGAATACAAAAACTGGAAAGACGCTGGACTGAGAGCATAGAGATAAAAAGAGACTATGTTTATATATAAAAACTTATTTGCCAAAAAGATATATTTTATTAAAAAAATTCACTAACTTATCAGACCAGACATACGACAATTGATAAAATGCGAAGCCTTTACAAACATACTAACAAATCAACTGGGAGCCTGGAGCCCATTAAAATCAGTAATTGAAGGCGTTTTAGGGAAAAATCGGGTACATGCAGATGATATAAAGATAAGAATTGATATTGTATTGTATTTATTCGAAAAATCGGTGCATCAATGACTAGAAATTACATTTTCTTCATAGTTACCTTAATGACTTTTTACCACAATTTATTTAAGAATCGGACGAACAAGCTGAATGATATCACCAAATCACCAAGCCAATGGAAACACGATTGAAGGGAAAAATTAAGCGGTTATAAAGACGAAGATGAAGGAACAAAGACTCAGGCAATACCACGAAGGACACTATATCTAGCTCTGATGATCATGATGATCATTTAAATCCATTCACGAAGAGATTGAGGTTATCAGAACCGCCTCTCACATCTGGCATCAACTACAAAAATTTTCAGAAATTAACATATTTTCCATACATACATAGCATATATATATATATCATATATATCATAAACTCATTTTTTTTGCCTTTATATCTAAAAAATTATATGTAAACATTACTTTGTTTAAAAATAAAATATAAACTAAAGTGTGTTTTACCGGGTAAGTTGAATTTTTTTCTCTTATTTCATATTTACAACTTCGCTGAATACCTGAACAATATTCCATACGGTTAGCCGAGATATACCCAAGTGAAAATATCGAAAAGTGGTCAAACTCGTCTTTAGCTAACAAATTTATGAGATCATAAAATTCGAATGGCTGCTAAACTGGCAAAACAAATGATGCAGAAACTCTAGTTTTCGCAACTATCAGTAAAAATTGTTATTAATGAGAGTATTTTTCATACTGTGTTATGAGCATTATAATCCTTATTGAAGCTAACGTGTTAGTTAGCCGAAATTATCAGCGATGCTGAGATTCTTTGCGGAAGAGGGGCTTCAACGATCCATTTGAAAATATTTTCATATAGCGTTAGACAGATCCTTCGCTTGATCGCTTGATTCCTTGAGTAGTTGGCTGCGTTGACGGAGCCCACATCAAATTGCTAAAACTCCGCGACAATTATCATTTGTACTTAAATAGAAAAATAAATGCTTGTACCTAAAAGTAAGTAGTTACTTCCTTTATACATTTAACAGAACAAAATCTATATACCAAAATATTTGAGATTTTGCGCTATCAAATATTTTATTCGCGTGCATGTTAAATTTCAAAATGGCAAAAGTTAAAGCGAGTTTGATGTCATTTCATTGTGATTTGATGTTTAAAATCGAAAAGGAATTGCAACACATGCTTGTGTATTCGGGAAATCTGTTCCCGAGTTAAAGGGGTTTAGTTTTATACATCTACATATTTGTACTCATAATCATACCATAGCATGTCAAGAAAATTTGCATTTCTATTTACTGATAATATTTATACAATTATGTGGTTTGTGATATGTTTACAGTTTAGTTTCTTTTCAAAAATATTTAAAGAACTGAGTGTTTATTTTTGTATAATTTAAAAAATATTATGTAGGTAAAGTTTTTAAATAGGAACATAATTTTTCTACAATATTTTATAAACCTCAAGTTTTGAATGGTCTGGCATTATTAATTAATAAGGGGGATTCTCTATGTCTAGGAAATGCATGCTACGGTTGACGGTTCCTATCCCTGCAATGGCACAACAACAAAACACATGCAAAAAAATATGCTACGATAGGAAAAATATCCTATATCCAAACCTATGTAAAGGGTGTTTTTTTAGAGGTATAGAACTTTAAGTTGCAATAAAACAACGATGGATTATTCGATTGACATGAGTTTTATTTATCCGAAAGATAATCTTGTGGCATTACATTTTAAATATGATTTATGACATATGACTACCACGGCTGGCGCAGATGTAGTCCAATCTGGACGTCCAATTTTCGATGACCTTTTCCAACATTTGTGGCCGTATATCGGCAATAACACGGCGAATGTTGTCTTCCAAATGGTCAAGCGTTTGCGGCTTATCCGTATAGACCAATGACTTTACATAGCCCCACAGAAAGTAGTCTAGCGGTGTTAAATCGCAAGATCCTGGAGGCCAAATCACAGGTCCAAAACGTGAAATTAGGCGCTCACCAAACGTGTCTTTCGATAAATCCTTTGTGGCACGAGCTGTGTGACATGTTGCGCCGTCTTGTTGAAACCACATCTCCTGGACATCATGGTTATTCAATTCAGGAATGAAAAAGTTAGTAATCATGGCTCTATACCGATCACCATTGACTGTAACGTTCCGGCCACCATCGTTTTTGAAAAAGTACGGACCAATGATTCCACCAGCCCATAAAGCGCACCAAACAGTCAGTTTTTCTGGATGTAACCGTGTTTCAACATACACTTGAGGATTACCTTCACTCCAAATGCGGCAATTTTTTTTGTTGACGTAGCCATTCAACCAGAATTGCGCTTCACCGCTAAACATCGCTAAAATGGACGTAGTGCGCGATACGTTTTCCGCACAGAACCATTATTTTCGAAATAAAATTGCACTATTTGCAAGCGTTGTTCAGGCGTGAGTCTATTCATTATGAATTGCCAAACCAAACTGAGAATAAATCACTTGACAGCTGTTAAATCTGTCGCCATCTTGAGAAGTAATGCCAACTTAAAGTTCTATACCTCTATAAAAAACACCCTTTATATTTATTTCCCACATATTGAAAGAAGAAACAATCAACCCTGTGTTGTGTCGTTGTTATTGCTTCACTTGAAAATGTCGCAATTTTGCAACGGGGGTGCTCTCGGTCTCTAGCACAATTCCATAGAAAATGTTTGCATAGTATGCATTGCCTAGACTTAGAGATTCCACCTGTAGAGTCTCAACACACTAAGTTCCCTCCAGTATGCGCGGTGGCAATTGTCTCTTAGTATATAGAATTTTACATGCGCCGGATCTATCGCTAGCTCTGCGCTACAACTTGTCTGTCTTCCGTTAGTCTCTTCGGATATTCTCTCCACTGTGAGAGGTAGCTATTGCCCCTTGTTAAATAGAATTTGGCGTGAGTTGGGATCAAACGCTACCGCAGCATTACAAGTTCATAGAAAAATTAATGAAAAGCGACAATCACCACCTCTGCATTGCATTTCGTCTGTCTTTCGCTAGTCCCCACGTAAATAGCGAAATATGAATGGGGGCATCGCTTAAGTGTTTCATGTTTTTCATTTCGATTATGAAATTTGAAGTAGTAAGTTTGTGATATTTAATGTCTACCATTTTAAATACAATTTGATACGAAGCCTTATGTAAGCATGAAGATAATTTACATATTTCTTATTTGAATTATTCCTAAGGTAAAATGTTGTGGTCATGATTAAAATAATTTTTCAGCCAGCCAACCAGCAGTACTTCAATCTATGAGTAATATAATGGCGGACCAGGGAAAAAAGTCTCAAGACATTTTTATTGAGTTCTACTGGGTAAGAATATATTAAGTAAATAAATATTTACTTACTTTTAATTTTTTTTAGCGGTTTCTACTGATTTTATTATTTGGTATCCACTAAGAGACTAACAAAAACATTTTTGCATTGCATTTTTTTGCTTTCTACTAAGGGACTAACGAAACACAAATGAAACGCAGAGGTAGCGATTGTCTTCATGCTATATACTAAGGGACTAACGAAAGAAAAAATGTTGTAATATTAACTTTTATACACACATTCACACATTCGTTCATACAAGAGCATAGGCTGCAGCAAACAAAATATACACACATGTATACATATATACTCGTATATAATATTATTTTCAATTTTGAGATGGAAAAATATTTGAAACTTCTTTTGAATTAAAAATATAAGTATAAGTAGTTCAATTTTAAATCTTAATGCACCCTTCGTGATTGGTAATTAATTGCGATTTCTTTTAATTTACATGCCACTCTCATAAGATAGGGGTTTTTAACTCAGTCGCTTTGTTTTTGACTGGTTTGGCTAGAAGAAATATTGGGAAGTTTCGCGTGAATCATATTACTTCAAAAACTGAATTTATGTTATACTTAAATCTGTACATAATGGCGTATGCTAAAAGACTGGTCATTTTTTAGGGCTTCCAAGACCTCTCCTTCTCATCATGTGCATAACGTGATATTTCTAATAACCTGTCACCCCCTACCCCATGGACATGGTTTTGTTTCACACTACATTTCGTTTTCTTCTACATATTCTTTATATTATTTTAAATGCTACATTAACGTCTTGTAAGCCATGGAGAAAGGGAGAAAGTGAGACTAAAGCTACAACCTTTCTTCAGATGATATATAAGTTAGTTAATAAACTTTTAGTACGCAACTTACTTAGAAAATTATTTATATAAATAAATTGTATTATATTAAAAATTTAAAATAATACAATTTATTTATATAAATAATTTTCTAAGTAAGTTGCGTACTAAAAGTTTATTAACAAACTTATATATCATCTGAAGAAAGGTTGTAGCTTTAGTCTCACTTTCTCCCTTTCTCCATCGCTTACAAGACGTTAATGTAGCATTTAAACTAACCCATCCTTCCCTTTGACCGAGATACGTGGTATATGGGCCCTTCCTATTTGAAAAAGTTTCTAAATTTTAAAAATAAATTTTAATTCATTTAATGTGGCTTACTTTTTATAAGGAAATTTATTTAAAATATTTATGTTTGGAAACACCTGGACTTGTGAACAATTCTTTCCATCAGGAAATTAAATAAATCTAAAGTAAGACAAAGGTTATCTAAAAAAAATGTTAGTGATATTATGTTTATTGATACAGCAAGGTATCTTTTCTGATAAAATAAGTTAATGGATGAATTAAAAATGTATTACGAAAATTAATAATCGTCGCTTGTTATCACTTGTCGTAGATTTTAATATATTTTACTTATAGTTATTATGAGCCTACATAAAATTGTTATACAATTTTACGATTGTTGTCCTCAGTGCATCTTCTCGTTAATGGGCGAACTCTCATTTGCAAATATGAAGTAGTAAAACTCGTTATCCTCATCATATGTGGCTGCGATCTCGCTTTTATCCAGCCCACAAAATGGGTTCTTGTCCCCGGATGGCCAATATGGCAATGAGGGCAAATAGGCCCATCAATGTTGCCAGATAAGGATATTAAGCGCAAGATAGGCTATCTTTCTTGCAGGAGGGCGATAAGATATTATTCGTTAGTCATCGGCTATATACCATGTTATAAAAAAAAGGATTTTTTATCAAATTCGAAAGGCATTTTGAGAGAGTTTCTTTCATAGTCCCCTTTTACTATGACCGTTAAGGAAAAAAATTACTTATTATTTCAATGTCGTATCGCCAATTTATGAAATTTATATTTCTTTTGGCGGTAAGAACTGTGAAAGTTTCGGAGTAATTATAACACTTATAGTACTATTCAAATGCTTTATTGAGTAAAGTTAACAAACTTAATCGCGAATTATAACTGGCTTCTTTATATTGTTTAAAAAAATTATTATATATTACTGCTATGTAAATTATTTGTTCTGAAGATCAGCAGATCTAACACCCATGTAGCCTAGCAAATTAAATGTTAGGGAAAGGTTTGGAAGGGAAAAAGAAATAATAAATGACGTAGAGTGCCCTTAAAGCTCTTTTAGCAGTTTTTAATAGTTAAATTTTTTTAAAAGATCAGAAATATGGAAAGGCTAGTAACGATTTTGCTTGTTGGGACAGAATAGAATAAATATAATTTATAACTGCTATGAAAAATTGTAGAATAAAGCCTTCAATAAATTCCAAGAGATTTAGTACCATCTGCTCCTCGGCTTTTTGTATACATCTTATCAAAAGTAACATATGTTTGTAATATAGAATATATTTTATCATGTTAAGCCCGAAAGAATAGATGGTGTATTCGGTTATCTATTTATAACTAATTTTAGGAAATCCTTAGACCTCCAAGTTTAGGTGCACTTGCCTAAAGCACTTGCACTTGCTCAGAGGGAATGGACCGGCCACATCCATGGCAACCCGCTCAAATGGTGCACCTGAGTTATACTGCTTCATCTGCCTATGACTTCGTGACTTTGGTCCTATAGCTGCTATGCACTCCGTGCAATTAACAATCTCTCAGCGATCGACTGACGACAGCCAACCCAATAGAACCGCTGCTTGATCTTCTCCAGGGTTTTATAGTGCCTAGGAGTCCTCCAATAGGACCATTATGGAATTCCTTAAGAAAGTCCGGAACTATTAACCTCGGAACAAGTATTAGGCTTCGAGAGCACTGGCCATCTTCACTTTCCCATATTCTATGCAAACAGCCAGATATCAATTCTAAACTGCTCCATTGGGCCCAGTATGCCTTCGCGATAGGACTTTCCGCTGCCATTTGTTCTTTACTTGGCCGTCTGTTCAACTCCAATCCGTGCATTACCAATTCCAAGTCCGGATCTTCTTGCTGACATTTCCTTAAGTGACTTGCCTCCCAGTCTTCTGCTGATGTAACTGTCATTAGCCGGACGTCTATTATGTCTTCCTTACCCTCGGCTTTGAGCAATGCTTACATTCCAAACTACATGGTCGACGGGACATAGCGTTAGCATTTCCGTGCGTATTACCTTTGCTGTGCTCGATGGTGAAGTCATAACTTTGCAGTCTCTCAATCCATCAAGCTAGCTGCCCTTCGGGATTCTTGAACTGTAGTAGCCACTTCAGTGCTGCGTGATCCGTTCTAACTCGGAAATGTTGACCACACAAATATTTGTGGAAGTGTTTAATACAATCCACCAATGCTAATAGTTCTCTCCGAGTTACGCAGTAGTTCCGCTCCGGTTTCCCAATAGGTCGGCTATAGTAGGCAACTATGTTCTCCTGCCCATCAATCACTTGCGAAAGAACACCTCCTATGCCATAACCACTAGCATCTGTGTCCAGAAAAAATGTTGCACCTGGAACCGGGTACGCTAGCATAGGTGCGGTGCATAGTCGTTCTTTTAACGCTTGGAAAGCGTCCTCTTGTTCAGTTTTCCACTCGAAAGATCTATTTTTCCTTGTGAGCTCATGGAGACTATGAGCTACGCTGGCGAAATTCGGAACAAAGCGGCGATAGTAAGTACACAGCCCAAGAAAACTTCTTAATTCATGCAAATTCTTGGATTTCGGCCAATCCTTCACTGCTTCTATTTTTTCCTTCGCAGTACAAACGCCCTTCGTGTTTACTTGATGACCTAAGTAATTCACCTCCTTCTTGAATAAATAGCACTTCTTAGGACTTAGTTTAAGACCAGCGCCAGCTATTCTCTGGAAAACTTCTTCCGAATTACTCAGATGTTCATCGAAGCTCTTTCCCAATACGATGATGTCATCCAGATACACCAAACAAGTCTTCCAGTGTGGTCCTTTGAGCACATGGTCCATTAATCTTTAAAAAGTGGCAGGAGCGTTGCATAACCCAAATGACATTACCGTAAATTGCCATAGACCGTTGCCAACACTAAAGGCTGTCTTCTTTTTATCTTCTTCACTCACTTCCACTAGCCAATACCCGTTTTAAGGTCGAGTGTTGAGAACCATTCTGTGCCAGTTAACGGGTCTAGTTTATCATCGATCCTGGGCAAAGGATAGCTGTCTTTCTTTGTAACATCATTTAATCTCCGATAGTCCACGCAGAACCGCAACTGGCCATCTTTCTTCTTCACGAGTACCACCGGAGAGCTCCATGGACTTGCCGATGGTTCGATAACATCGCTTTCGCTCATTTCCCTAATTATTTGGCCAACAGTGTCACGTTTGGCTAGTGGAACGCTTCGAGGAGCTTGACGAATTGGTCTTGCGTCACCAGTATCAATGCTATGCTTCACTACGTTGGTCCTGCCTGGTTTGTTGCCATCCCTGTCGAATATGTTGGAGTATTTACGGATCATCTGGCTGGCCTTGTGCTTGTACTTGTCGTTTAACCCTTGCGTCCATGCATTGATATCTTCTTCCATCTCCTTCTCAGCAATGAGCCGCTTCCAGATGAATTATTGCAGTTGATGATGGCTTCCACCTCTTGACATTGCCCTATTACAGTTCCACTAGGATCTTTACTGGTGATCTGAAGTCATTTAATACTCTCACTGGGATGCATCCATTCTTTTGTGTCTTAGCCAGGGTTTTACCAATACACAATTTGTTTGTACCACAATCTCCATTAATTTTCGCCAAAACAACTGCTTCTGACTTTGGTCGAATCAGTTCACTGCCTTCTAAGATTACTTGTTTGCTACGTATGTGGAATCATAGCCAATGCTTAGTGGTACTTCCATGTTCTTATACTCCATAATCTTGTTATTCAAGTCGATCTTGATACCTTGCTCCATCAAGAAGTCCACTCCTATGATTACCTCATCTACAATCTGCGCGACTATAAAACTGTGTAACACCGTCACATTCCCTATTGTGACCTCACATGTTACTTTTCCCACCACTTGGGTATCCTCACCAGTCGCCGTTTTCAACATTGCTCCAGGTAATGGTCACACTTCTTTAGCGATTAGGTCAGTTCGAATGATGGAGTGTGATGCGCCCGTATCTATTGTTAATATTCGCATTAACAAAGGACAGTGTTTTTACCTTGGGAGCGTGCACTGAAGTGCATCCATTTTTTGTGAAATCTCTGAAATTTCAGCCAACTTTTGTGAATTACGGGCATCCTGCACATCCAGTTTTGTGACATGTTGGCATTGATTTGTGAAATTGCAGTCAACAAAATGTTCATGTCCATACACGTGGATGATACAGGAGCCTATTCTTGAATCTTACTTGAGTTCTGCTCCAACTCCTTCGCAGAATCAATAGCCTCTTCCTTGTCAACATCCTTCACGGATACATCTTCATCCTCGCGGCGGAATTCGTATTGGTTCAAGCCGATACCTTCGACTTCCATTGCTTGTCGCAGTCGCGATAGCAGCCCTGCCTTATTTCCTGTTGTAGACAATCCTCGCTTTGCCAAATCCTTCTTGAGAGGAGGTATCGTCAAATCCTGAATCTTCACCATTTTTAATTATTATCCTTTGGGATTTATTTAACAATCCCACTTCTGACACCAATTGTTACGATCTCGCTGAATCAACCTCGATGATTTCCCAAATCCTTTAGGTACGATCTCTGGATTGTTAAATAAAAATCGCCAACTTAATTTGCAGTTTCTTTATTTATAAAGAATTTATTTAATGTCCTTTTTTACCCAGTAATTCACAATTCAATTACAATTCACATTACTATTTACAATCACTTTTATACAACTTTCACAATGTACTGTTTTTATTACTTTACTGTAATGTAATCTCTAACGCGTTTACTCTACGTCTGATTCCTTTTGCAGTCGTGTGTCGCCCTTATATACTTGTTTGATGCTTGAAAACGAAACCCTGGAATAATCGAGTCGTTACGATAACGTCTCGTTTTACGCTCTAGAACATGCCAGTTATAGGCTCCTTTCTTTCATCTCTCATTCGTTTCGCATTTTCGCCACAATATATACCACCGCACACATGCCCCGCAAACTCATGCCAACAAGTTGCTTCTTCGCAGCGGTGACAAAAATCACAAATACAAAAAATCATGGTCGCGAAATGTGATGCAAAAGCAACAACAACAAAAAATCATTTGACTCCGGCAAAAGGTCAAATAGCCAACCACAAAGCATGCGACTGAAATCAAAAGATAACATGCATGTAATGCGTGTTTTGCTATCATACATATAAAACAAAGAAAACAAATGCAACAACCAAGAACTATCGCCTGAAGACTGGTATTTGTTTATTTAACATGTTGATGCATTGCACTTTTATCTTTAATTTCATTTTTTTTTTGCTTTTAGCAAACACAAGATACATACATATGTACACCAATAATAGAAAAACACAAACAAAACTAACCAAAAAATATTGTTGTGTTGCAGTGCTATAGCATCTTGTTTAAATTCATTCAAAAGCTATTCTCTAAAATAAAAAAACATTAATTGAAATATGAAATAACTATTTTAATTTAGATTAATATCCTTACCTTAAAAATCAATACGCATTTATAAAGAATTTCGTTCCAGTTTTTTAAATTCAAATTTAAACTTTTTTTTTCAAATTAACAAAATGTAAACAAAAGAAGAAAATATTTTAATTGTGCGGGTGAAAGAGCGAAAAGTTCTGAATGTGTTTGTAATATTTTTCATTTTAATGAGAAAGTGGGTAATCCTGACTAGCAGGATATATCAATTCACGTGCGCATATACATATTTATATAGAAATATGAACATGCGTGCTTGTTCTTATTACGCTTATTTGTACGCACGCTCATATGTTATTTAATTGGATTAATTTGTTATGTTTATTTACATATTTTGATAATTGCTACCAAAAATAATTAAATATGTTTAAATAGAACTAATTCCAATATTAGGATATAATTTTTTAACTTGTATTTATCATTAAAAATATATTAGTACAAAATAAGAAATAGGTAAATAAAGAGATATCATTGTTAAATTTGAGAAATATTTAATAAAAATGTACACATTTTTAAAAGCCAATCAACAATAATTGATAAACTCAGAATATTCTGATAGTAACCATCTTATTTTATCTCACATAACAAAATTGTACACATTCTGCTAATGTCTTTTAAAATGAGCATGTATTCGTAGCTATAGAAATTTCTTTTAAAGTGCTCCACATCGTCTTGCAGGGTATAGTTTTGCTTAGACAGAATGCGACACTACAGCCCAGACATGCGTGTTTTCACCAGCAAATATTTTTCAGAGCTTTTCGACAAATTCGATATTGATTTGAAGCAGAAATAACCACATTTGGCGAAAAAATACTGTTCAATCACAACAATGCACGAATGCATACGTGTGTAGTCACCATGACAAATTCTTAAATTGGGCTCCGGACTGCTACCCTATCCGGCATATTCTCTGAAAGAATGGCTAGGCGATAAGAGGTTCGGGTTGACGAGGTCATCACAGAAATAAACGCTTATTTTGAGGGCTTTGAAAAAAATTGAATGAATACAAAAGTTGAAAAAAACGCCGCACTAAATGTATAGAGCTAAAAAGAGACTATGTTGAGAAATAAAATGTTTATTTTCGAAAAAAAAAAAAATTATTAAAAAAATCACTGACTTATGAAACAAACCACATATACTGGATTGCTTACCTGAGCGTGTAATCGAATCTCAAAGCTCACATCGATTCGATTGCATACGAAGGCTGACCATAGTTCTGGGACACGTTTACGACAGCATATGGAAATCATCCAAAATAACAACTGGCTAAAAATTATATCATCTGCGCCTAAAACTTGAAGGTTAAGCGGGACTTGTAGTTCAGCAATATCCCCTCAGTAACGAACATGTCGATCTCTCAACATATCACCAGAGTTCACAGCACCTGTAAACTTTCAGAGCAGGGAATATCCACAAGCCGATACGAAATAATGGAACGACTCAGTGCATATAGACCAGGTAAGCCAAACCCTCAATTTCCAAACTATACTTCTTAACAAGAGAACGACTTGCTTACATTTACGAGCAAAAATTGTATGACAAATTTTCTTACTTCCACACATGTTTCTTGCATGCTGTGCGACCAAGCGACTGTGTGAAATTTAAAAAACTCTCTGTGCGAGTAATTTCTCGCTTATTTACGGTCAAAAACGACATCATCCCCTACTCCAGTTTCAACCAGCCCTATATAACTCCAAACCAAATTATACCTCTCAAAATGCTACATCTAATTTTGCAAAACGTGTGCGAATACAAGATGACACACCACCAACCTCAAAAAGCGTATTCCTATTTGTTCAACGCCTAAACATATAGAAAAGGTTTCAACTCTCTTCACGGGCAGTGTAACCGCTTTACATCCCTACATAAAGTACTTATATACTTTGGTGGTGAAAATCATAATATTCGTGCTCTCAATTGCTTACAAATAAGTACTCGAAACGAAACGCTCAATACTCAATCTGCAAATAACTTAAAATATATTAGTATATTTCCTTAAATTTAAAAAATGTCAAATGAGGTGAAAATTTTTTACGGCTAACAGAAGGTCAAAGTTTGTAATTAACCCTACAATTTCGGGAATATTATAAGTTATTTGCAAATGTAGCGACATAAATATGAAACAGTTTTAATTAAATAGACATATACTTAAGTGTTCCTTGATTTTCCATTTCACACAACAAAATTCAAAAACACACAATTAAACTTCATGAAGGAAAACTTATCTCGCAAACACAGTTGTTGTGAAACTTACATAGATCGACATCTTAAAACAAGCAAACATCACTTGTCTTTGTTTCGAAGTATTTATTACGAAAAATTGAAAAGACAAAAGAAAACACTACTCTGATTATTATCACTTTTGCACTGGAAAAGCAATCACAGGACGGTGGACTTTGATTTCTTACACAATACGCTTGAAAGGTTCTTGTATGCGATATTGAGGAGGGTTATCCCTCATTCTGGAAATAAGTTGATGCCTACACCTTGCCAGTTCTTCGCCACCGTATGTTAGTATATCAGCCGGTAAGCCATCGGCTCCCGCCGCTTTGTTATTTTTTATACGGGCAATCGCTATTTGCACCATCTCCAGTTGTCAAACCATTCGCCATTCCCTAAACTCCGGAATCGGTATCTGCCTCACGCCGCGTGTGTTGTGGATGATCGCGAAGTTGCGAGGTAGGTAGTCTGCTTCCTCATCTAACCAGCTCTTTCTTTGGCCTTGCTGAAATCCATTGTTTCTGCAGCAGCGGTACGTAAGAAGCTTGAGACATCGTTCCATTTTATCTATTGCTTGACTTTATGGAAAGATTTGAAGCTCATTTGATTGTTTGCGCATGAAGAAAAAGATTTTGATGTCATATGGTCTTCATCGTACGTACATATAAAGTAGTTAAACTTATGTGCAAATAAGTTTACGGATGGGGCGACGTTTCTTTTATTGGACGTGAAAGCTTAGGCCCAGGATACAAAGTTGGTTGGAATAGACGTTTTCTCTTTATTAGCGACAGGTTGATGAGTAGTTAAATTGTTGGAGGTATTTTTATTTCTTTATCTTATAAAGTTATATATATAGGACAACGTATATTATTAGCAGTCGGGGCTTAAGCATTTCAGCTACATTTAAAGGTACAGACGTCGTTTTTGATTTCATATAGCTGAAGAACCATGTAAACCTCTATACATCACACATACACTTGATAAGGAGCAATAACTCCTCATATGGTCAAATTCTATGTGGTACCTTTTAGCTGATGGCAAATAGAACTTTTGTGCGTTACGTGAAATTTTCGACTTTGCAGTAAAGCAAAAAAACGCCAATGTTATAACATAATGAACATTTTTCGATTAAATTAGAATAAAGGAAATTGTTTTAAGTTTACTAATTCTTTGGAATTGTCTGAAAATTAAGAAAATAAATTAAATTATCCAATGAGCAACTCGTGCAAAAGGATTAGATACGATCAACTTTTGCGTTGGCGCCAGGATTACTTACGAGGGACATCTCGTAGAGTTGCATATATTCATCTTAGAGTTCAAGGTCAATCTGTCACGCAATGGTATTCTCTCTGCCATCGGCATTACAAATATACCAAGATGATGAAAGTATCGCAATTTGTAAATAGGGTGAACCTTTCTCTCTTTGTCAAGACCTGAGAATCTGTTTTAATCTCAACACTGACAAACGGCTCAGGAACTTTACCTTTGTTTTAGGTGTTGTACATATTTTTAACCCTGAAACCATTTTCTTTAAACACATTTCCTGTGTCTGACTTATTGTATGTTCAATGCATATAAGTACAACAGATAAACTTCGAATACTTTTGTGCTAGAAGGTAAAAATAACTTCTTATTCTTCTTAAAATTGCTTGGCAACTTACAATAAATCTTCTCCGTTTCTTTGAATTTTATCTTCCTAATTATAAGCCACTTTTACTGGTACTACATGTAAGTTATTTTTTCCCACTAGCTCTATTAATTCGTAAGTTCGCTTCTCTAAGGTATATTGGCGATAGCTGCGAATTTTATCTTCGGCGTTAAACCTGGGACCTTTGACTTAGAAAGCTATCGGAAAAGCAAATCAAAAATTAATTTTTTACCAGATAGTTTTGTCGTTTCTCTTTCCTTTTTTATTATTTGTTTTCTTCGATATGTAAATTTGTTTTAATTTTTCGCCTGTATTACCTAAAGGAATTTTCGGTAACTTATATATGTGAAATAAAATTAATTACCCGTGAGCTGTATTTTTCTTTAAATTTGTATAAATTTATTGAATATGCCTCGACATCGGAAGCTTAACAATAAGTAATGAAATCTTAAGTCAAACTAAATTACAAACAATAATAGTCCATTAGCTATTAACCGGCCTCTGGCTCAACCTTGCTATTTAGAAGGACGATTTGTCTCTTATTTTCAGGCGGGTTTGATTTGTTGCGGAGGCCAAGGGGTTCGAATGATTGCACAGTTTTGTTATATATTTTTGAGTTATGATTTTATTCTCTTCTTTGGTGCGTATGTTTCAACCCGTTATTATCCTTAGAGATTTCAATTGGAATCTTTGTATTATGTCAATATTCACAGCGCAAGCTGTACCCCATAACTAGATTCCATACATCCGCAGCTGCAGCTTTTCTGCGGAAATGTGTAGTCTCCAGGTTAAGCGTCTGTCTAAGTGAATTCCGGGGATTGCTGCGAAATGGATACATTGTTGAGATTCACAGTGGGGCACGTTTTAGGCTTCAATTTCAATTTGACTATGTTAGTTTGTCATCAACAAGAACACTGTCGTGATTTTATGCACTTTTGTTATGTATTCATCTATTTTTACAGTGACTTGCCTATTAGACAAATTTGATTCAAAGGTACTAGGAACGTGTTAGGTAATGATTGTTAAATTTTCTGAATTAGATCGCCACAACTTGTCAAATGCTTGAGCCACATAAAGAAAAACCATGAAGAAAAACTACCGAGTAATACACCGAGGATTCGAAAGTTTTTCTAATTTCTTAATTATATGATTGATTTTTTCAATTGTGTCCTATTTTTCGCTAAAACTAAATTGATATGTAAGAATTATGTCGATTTCATAGAGAAATTTTGATAGTTGCACTTTTTCGGAAAGTTTGAAAAGGCAAGGCAACAGGCTGCCTGGTCTATACGATAATGGAAGGGTTGGGCCTTACCTGGTTTAGCTATTATAATTATCAGCGACATTTTCCATGTTTATGGACAAATCCTCGCTTTAGTAAGGCACTGAAAAGATTAAAAAAAAAAACGATTTTCGGCAGTTCTTTTAACATTTTATATGATATGATAATATCCAAAGAGATATGATAATATCCAAGAGACTTTTTTTTGGATCTAGGACAGCGATTATCTTCTTTAGCTCAGATACAAATGTTCCTCAGAAACAATATGTCTTGAAACTTTTTGATTCAGTGCCAAAGAGGCCATATCTGAAGTAGTATTTGGTTGGAATACCGTTCTTATGTGCTCTGCCAAAGAAGTTGCCTTTTCAACGGCGTTTCAGTATTTACTGGTGGCTTAAGTTTTTTGCTAGCTTTCCAAAGCGGTTTTTATGAGCAAACATTGGGAAATAGCGACGTTATAAGATCTTAACAAACTTTTTCTACGTCGTATCTTAAGGCCACGATTATCTTTTTTTCTGCTATCTTTTCGCATCGGGCGATCGGTAGTCTTGCCATTCTCGACGCAAGCATCGCTTATTTCGGACCAGCAACTTTATTTCGATATTAGTTATCAATGTTCTGGCTTTTTGTTGAGTTTTCTGCTCTGGTGTTACTATAGTTGCTGTTGTTGCTAGCGTACGAGTACTGTTAAATACAAGTATCTCGTTTTCCAAACCGGTGTCTCTCAGGATTAGCTTATATGTGATTGCTCATATATTTCTTATATTAAAGGCAGTTAGTTCTGAATGAAGTAAGACAGAAAGCATACTCACATTCAACTGGTTGTTCGTTCAAAAGAAAGATTTTTGGGGAATGATCAGAAAATGAGTCAGCACTGGTTCCGGCAAATACTAAATTTCTATCTGACTGCGAAGTCAATCAAATCACGTATTTTGATTAGGTCTGTAGGCCAGTAAGTTGTTTGCCTTTGTGGCATAAAATCGAACCTATTGTGAAGAAAGCTATGCTTAAAATGGTATAGCTGTGCCTACATGGGATTTTGTTATCAGTGTTGTAAAGCTTAAACTTGGCAATATAAAAATTATACCTTTTGATGTGGTTTGTGGAACTCCGATAAGAACATATCGATGTTATGCCTCTGAAGAAATAATTTGAAGGTTAATTTGTACTGATTAACACCATTTGCATTCTATATGCATATCCTTTCACTCAATTTTTGATCATCAAGGTTTGGAGCATTTGGGTTTTGCGCCTTTATTAGGTCTTGGACCAGCATAGTTGTCATAAATTGTGTATATTGATCTTACTTAAAGATCATTTAATAGAATGCCCATTACATGCTACGCAGACAGTACGTAAGATACAGTAGAATTTAGTAAGCCAAAATTCCTGACAATTCGTACAGTGTACAGGAACATTTCTTTTAAGTGGTTCTTCTACCGTAATTCTTCTGTGTAAAAGATATTTTAGACTGTAAATTGGATTAGTTTCATTCTTCTTGATCTAAAGTAAGCTTAGGTTTAGGAAAAGTTTAAGCATAGGTTGTTGTTCCTTTTTTCTATTAATTATATTTACTAATGCTCCAAAATCAAAACCTCACTTTTTTAGAGGTCCTTTAATATAGGGTTTTCCAAAAAGAGTGATACGATTTCTTAAATTAATTGTTAATCAAATTAAAATGTTTTTTATTTAATGTGAAGTACAATTGATAAAATTAAGTTCTGAATATAACATCATTCAAATGGCCTAGACGACTTCTTGCAGGAACAAATTCGATGAACCCAATTCTTGAGCACTTTTTCCACTAAATCAAGTCGTATATCATGAATAGCACGTTCAATACTGACTTTTAAAGCTTGAAGAGAGTCTGGTTTATTGCTAAAGACCAATGACTTCAAATAACCCCACAAGAAGTAATCTAATAGTGTTAAATCACAACTTTTTAGAGGACATTCAATGTCACGATTTCTTCAAATAATCGAATCTCCAAACCTTTCACGCAGGTTATTGTAAGTTAAGTGTGACACATAGCCCCGTCTTGTTGGAACCAGATGTTGTAATATCAACTTCTTCGAATTGTGGCCATGAAAAGTTGGTTATCCTCGATCTATACCGCTCTCCATTGACAGTAACGATGCTACCAGCATCAATTCGAAAGAAGTACGGACCGATGATTCCACCTGACCAAAAACCACACCACTGTCAATTTAGGTGAATGAAGTGGTTGTTCATGAATAAGTTGTGGATTTTCTTCGCACCAGAATCGACAGTTTTGTTTATTTACCGTCAGATGAAAGTGAGCCTCATCGGAGAAAATGATTTTCTTAAAAAATTTCCTATTGCAGAATGATTATTTTTATAATAGTATTGGATATTTCCTAAACGTTGTTCTTGCGTATATCTTGCCATGATGAAATTGTAAACTGAATACAATGAAAAAAATGACAGATCATGACATATTAATAATGGCCAAAACGACACATAGAAATTATATCAGCCCTATCGGAAAGCCCTTTATCTCTTGAGTCAACTGAGGTTTCGATTACCTTAATGACAACAATCAGATCCTTCGCACTCTTGAACTGTTAAGAGTAGTACTTCTTTTTGCAGAAAGATAGTCAACGATGAAGCAAATGTATGTTTCGCTTTGCACCTGAATTTTTTTCTGTTCAATATTTCCTTCTTTAAGAGGTACAATGTGGAAATTGTTAGTACTTACTAGTTTCGCTATGTTTGAGTTAGAGCTGCGTTCACCCAAGTAGTTTATACTGTAAATGTAATGTTTACCTCTGCACTGCTGTTTGGTGAACATTTTTGCGCAACAACAGTGAAATAGGCATTTCTCTCGGCTGGTCACTGTCAAACGAAACATGTTTTAAAATGGATCGCTTAACAACCGCATAACGAGGTTAAAATTATTGTTTATTCAAACTTTTCGTACTTTAAGAAGAGATTATGGTGCACATAATCGTCCAACTGTTCAAGCAATTGGTCAAATTTGAAAGAAATTTGAAGAGACAGGATCTGGCAGATATTGTAAGTCCTGCGATTTATCGTTTTGCTGCTTATAAGTGAAAGTGTAGTCGAAGACCCGAATGTGTATATTTCTCGACGCTCTCAAGAGCTGGAACTTTCTTGCGGCACATTATAGCGTATTATGCACTTGGACTTACACCTGCATCCATAGAAAGTCAAGCTGACACGACAACTGAAGCCAACTAAATATTGGCAAAGCCTTAGTTACGTCGATTGGTGGCTTGAACAACAAGTGCTGTGATTTTTCCAACAAATGTTTCATCAGCGACGAATCACATTTCTACTCGGAAAAAAAGCAAAATTGTCGCCTTTGGGGCTTCAAAAATCCTCAAATAATTGAAGAGAGTACGATTGGACTTTATTTCTTTGAAAACGATAACGGTGAGACGTTCACCGTCAATTCGGAGCGTTATGGTCATATGATAACCGACTTTTTGAGCCTGCAATTGAAGAACACGACTAGGACAATATGTGGTTCCAAAAAGATGGTACCACATGTCACACAACATGAGCGAGTAGTTCTTTATTGCGTGAGAAATTTCCCGGTCCCTAATCTCTCGTCTTGGCGATGTCAATTGGCCGCCGAGATCGTGCGATTTGACATCGTCGGTTTTTTTTTGGGGGGCTACGCTAAAGACCGTGTTTATGCGGATGAATTTTTAGCTCTTGAACACTTAAAAACCAGAATTCGCAAAGTTACGGAGGCCGTTTAAATGATGTAGTGTTTCACATATAAGATCAAAATTTAAAAATTATAATAAAAAAGGAATTTTATGAAAAAGTTATTTTAAAAGCATCTTATTTCCGTTTATTTTGGAAGCCTCCAAATAGGTAACCCTGTATTTCACTTTTGCTTGTGATTTTTAATTTATATTTTTCCTCTAGGGCTTACAATTGCTTTCATCTGTTTCGTGCCTAGTCAAACATTATACACTCGTGTTGTGATAAATTCATTGTTTTAAGCCGTATACTTATCAGAATTTTAAATTAAGTTCCGCAGACGTCCAAAAACAATTCCGTAAAGGCCGCTTATGTGTATCATTTAAAGGGCTACTTTAACAATTTGATTTTTGATTTAAATTTAATAATTCGATTGGTTTTGGGCAAACACTTATTCTTCTTTACTGTCTCAAACACCGCGTCCTTCTTCTTTTCGCTGTTTGGCGCCAATTGGGCATACCGAATGCAGCCAAATTCTTCTCCACCTGAGCTTCCGCCGGGGACAAACACATATTTAATTTTAGTCAACACGATATCTCATAATTTCAGCAATCATGTACGATTGATATAGCATATATTACATATAGGAAAGAAATAATTCATTAATATTGGTACTTACAATGGGATACATATCTTGTAAAGAGGAAACATTGTACAACACTGAGCTGTTCCAGAAACCACGAAGTAAATCTTCTTTTTGAATCTGTAAAGATAGAATTTATAAATTGTAATTAAACTTAATATCTTTTAAATCCATAAATAAATAAAAATCCGTTATATGCGAAGAGCTGTGGGCTCGAGGCCTGGCTTGACAAAAATATAAAATTATACATAAAAAATGTAACTGTGATCAACTGTAGTATATCCCAGACGAAGTTTTATGTATATAATTTTTCAATCTAACAGCGTGGAGGTTTCCACCCTTCCTCGCCTCCACTGGCGGATACTGCATCGAATACTTTCAAAGCTGAAGAGTTTTCACCCATCCGGCTTACATGACCTAACCATCGCATCCTCTGTCCTTGATTTGCTGAACTACGTCGATCTCGCCGTATATCTCGTATAGCTCATCGTTCAATCGGCTGCGGTATTTGCCGTTGCCAACACGCAAAGGATCATAAATCTTCCGCAAAACCTTACTCTCGAAAAATCCTAACGCCGAAAGCAGAAGTCAATGCGAAGTTGTAAAGCCAATGATATCAATATTTTCGGCGTAGGCAGCAGCAGCTGCTTACTTTTATAGAAGACCATACGATAAGGAGTCACCTCTTCTGAAACCTCGTTTGTATAGAATGAATCCCGTAGAGGTTCTTCCCGATCCTGAGACAGCTTTTTGATGTAGCTTAAGGGCAGTTTACACAAATGCTGTTGAAAGCTTCTTAAATATCGACTCTACTTTCACTCTCTCTTTCAAAATTTTATTTTCAAGGACTAGAGCCACACTGAAAAGGTTCAATTAGTCGGTTAACGATGGACTTTACCTTTTCACACAATACCGGACTTTCTATGCGATATTGAAGAGGCACATCCCACGGTAATTGGGCCAGACTCTGATGCTCTCAGAGACTACGAGTGCAAGTCAAGTAGAAAACTGTTGTGCATCTGTTGTGATGGAATCTTTCCGATGTCAAACCTTCCTTGCGTTTGTTTACATGATTGAACTGGTTGTAAGTTTTTCGATCCCGATACAGCCAAGTTTTAGCTTAATGAATTTTCTTGTGCTGAAATTTAGTTAATTTCCGGCCCCTGCGAAGTCGAACCGCTTCAACATATTTGGAAATATTTCGTCATGGAGGATGGATTTTATTCCAGTTGCGTCCACCGTATGGATGAATTCGCACTCTGGCGTTTTAGTTACATCGTTTTTCTATTCCATCGGAGCGTGAGCACAAAGCAGCTATATAATAAAGGACTTCGCTTTGCTATGGATTACGGCGAGATGTTCATCCACCGGAGTGAAAGCCAAGACTGTACGACTGGGTCTCCCCTCCTACCACGAAACCAAAACCAAATTTGCGTTCCTTTATATGGCGGCGGTAATAAATCGCGCAAAGAACCTACTCATATCCGCCCTTGTCCAATCGATCGCTCTTCTTCGGTCAAGGCGATGCCAGTCTTAACTCTTACGAGGACATCAATCAGTTGTCACTGGTACCTTCCAAATTAAGCGAACGAACATTCCATCCGAGCCATCTTGAAAATTTTTATTTGGGCTGATTTCTATTGACCACTTGTTCCAAGATCGTCGCCCGCCGGCAGACACATCTCTGGTGAAGAGACTCTGCAATTAGATTTCTCTTAGCAGTTACCCAAGGTTCCAGCGGGCTGGTCAGTGCATTTTGCAGAAGGGTACACCCCATTACCCTTACTACATACATATTGTAACGGAAAACCCAAATACGAGAGACAGACAAAAGGAGTAATAGGAATGGCAAAAGAAGTGGCAGTTTGATGCAAATTGCCCGTACCAAGGACAAACAAAAGGGTCGCCAGCGTAAAGAAAATTCCTCGTAAAAAGAACAGACTTAAGAAACGGCAGTATGATGCAAATTACCCTTACCAAGGACAAACAAAAGGGTCGAGAGTGTAAAGGAAATTCTCCGTCGTTAAGGATAAACGGAGCGGCTGCAGCTACCGCAGGCAAACGAATAATCAGCCCATTCTTGAGCATGTGAACAGAATGTTTGGGTCATCTTCAGGTATAAAAAGATCGGCAGCCGCTATCACAAGAAGAGACGAATAGAAAACGCAGTGGAGTTAACATTGCTGTGACCTGTGTGTTTTAGAAACGGATAAGCTGTGTGAAGCAGAATATAATTGTGCGTCATAAAGATTGTAAAATAAGCCACTGGTTATAGTAAAGAATTGTAATTATTGAAGATTAAATAAACATTCAGTCAATTCCTGACGATTAAGAGGCCAAACGAACCAATCTTGGGAGTTTTATTTAGCAATCTAATGATCGGACTCGAAGGATTTGGGAAATGATCGAGGTTAGCCACAAAAAACCTTACAATATGTATATTGAGTGCTTACAATCGCGTAATTCAAAAATTACTTAACATATTTTTATGATTTTTTTTTAAATTATATATCTGCGTTAAGGAAACGTTTACACTTTTGCATTTTCCTAAATAACCATTTTTCTTTAATGTTGAAAGTTAAAAAGAAAATAGTAAACCTTTTTCTTCGACAAATGCAAATACAAGATGCAGCTTATTTCTCTGCCTTCTTGTTGTTTTCCTGAGACAAGAAATTGAACGCAATAATTGGTACCTCTATTAGGATATAACCCTACACATGTGGTCGACAAGTAGTGTGTTCTCTACGGTGTAGAAAATAATTCAATTTATAAACGGAGTGTACTTAGTTTTTGCTCTATTGTACCGAGCTTAATGCAAGTTCTACCTTGTAAATTGATTGTTGTACTTTGTTTTTATTGATAATTATATACTTCTTCCGAATCTAGTGTAGTTTCTTTTCTCTATTCCGTTTAAAATGACTACTAAATCCTTCGAGCATTTTATTGTTTTCTAACAGAAATGTTACAACTTCTCGAAAGCTTCCCTCAGTGCATGCTTTAATTTATGCCTCATCTGTATTGCCTTGCTTTAAGCAACCAATGTGGAAATTGTTAGTTCCTAATATTTGCGCTAAACTTTTAACTAATTCATTTGAGCTCCGCATGTGTAAATAAGTTGGTGGCGGCTTGGCAGCTCACTCTTGTGCGTTACCATCTTTTATAGAGCTTTTGACAATCGGATCTTCTTCACTAAGAGCCGCGAATCAATAACCGACTACTGACGTTGTAGTTTTTGAGTAGCATTCTTGGTGTTTGTTGTGTAGCACTATTCTCAAATGTCTTATCTCTCTACAGAATTTTGATGCCTTGGAGAACGAGGTAAGTTCAGACTCAGCTACAATCCAGTAATTTCCTTTAGTTATCAAGTAATCATTAAAGAAGTAAAATTTGCAATTCCGCACTTTTGTTATACTTGGCAAGTAAACAAGACACAACTTAAGTTTTTCAAACAAGAAATCGGTATTCGATGTGGCCAAAGACGCGATAAAAGAGAACGTCGTAAATACCATTCACTAATTAATCATTATCTCTTTCATCCAGAATGGACATATTAAAACTTTTTGAACAATAAGGTTAGTATAAACACGATTGTAAATAATCGACATATATTATAAAAATAAGCAAAGCGAAATAGTGTTGGACGAGCATACCTCATAGGGCTGCACAAAACAATACGAAGCAAACTCTGCACGAACTTTTTTTTACAGTTTTTGAGATATTTCAAGCGAAATTGGTATTCGGGTGTATCTTTACATTTATACGTACATTTGTTCAAATTCACCAGATTCACCAATTGCGCAAAATTTGCATCTAATGTAGTTTATGGACAGCAGAATTATGTTTGTATAAATTAGCGCTGCTAAATACAGTCGGCTGCGATAGCCGAGTGGTTAGCATTGCGTACTGCCATTCGGAAGGCCTGGGTTCGAGCCCAGGTTCGAGCGACATCCAAAATTATAGAAAATAAATTTTTCTAATTGCGGTCGCCCCTCGGCAGGGAATGTCAAGTCCACCGAGTGGATTTTTTAGGCACGAAAAGTCAATTTTAATTTTGAATATTACACATGTAGTCAATGCTTTAAATATTTCAAATTGATTATTACGCTAAACGAAATGTTTCGATTTTAAATGCGGAAGGAAGTTTTTTCACAGCAGTGTAACTTTGTATTACATGTCGTTTATCGTTTCGGCAATTCAGAAGCAGTTGTCACAAAAATTTTCCTTTCTGTGTATGAATTTTTAGGAGGAGCCTCTGAAAAAAAGTTAGAAATATGAATGTTTAAAGATGTTATAAACAGGTTCTGTAAACATCAAACAATTTTTTGAAAAACATTCAGTGAGAAGTAGCCAATTTATTGGAACACTTTTAGCCCTCCACCTTTCAATTCACTCACTACAGAACATTCTTATTCAATTAACAAAAAATTATGTGAATGTGAATGTCGAAGCATGAGTAATATAATTTCAATTCAAATACACAAAGTTTGTAATGTGAAAATGTGTTCACGGCTGAATATTGCCCTTGGAAATCATCTAAATCTGAAGATTATATCAAATTACCCTCTACATCCTAAAATGCAATAAAATAAATTCGCTTTGTTCATGAAGGGTATAAAGGGTTCGGCTTGGCCGAAGACAGCACTTTTTCTTGTTTTATGTTTTATTATATGAGTAAGTCTATCTTAAAAAGGTATTTCTTAAAAATAATGAACGATTCGAATGAATGTTCACGAACGAATAAACATTTATTTCAATTTCCAGCATTTGTTGATTTTTTGTTGATTTTGTTGATTTCCAGCATTCCTTCTCAACAAAATATTCACTGTTGTATATACTACTTAAATTAACAATATTAATTATTTAAAGACTAAATAATATATATGTACATTAAATCAAGAAATACCTAACATGTCAACGAATTTCAGATGTTTATTTTTTTTACAGATTCTTGGTCAAAATATCGACTAAAATTTCATTCCTTGAAGTGTACTTTAAGTCGATTTCTTTCTTCATACTTATATATTTCACGAATATAATGATATCTGGTGTCGATATGTTTACTGCGCGCATGAAAATTTGGATTATTTGCAAATTTAATAATGCTGTTGCGCTAACATTATCTCCATTCAATACCTTTGTTGATTGTTGCATAATAGACCTATTCCTACTAAAAGTTTTTTTACACATACCGCTTCTTTTGCATCTGCTGTCAATGTCATTTATTCAGCTTTAGTTTCGCAACTTCTTATACTGTAACTTATATTTTGACGTCTGTGAAAAATATCGCAAAATATCTTCCGCTGCATTTTCATTTGATCGACTCGCTTGCATTGCTCATTACTGCGCTTCACTTGAAAACCTGCATCTAAAGGAATTGCTACAGACTTACAATTTACATTAGTTCCTCCTCGATCGCGGTATCGGTTAATCTCGATACCTACAAAATGACTGAGTTGACTTTTACCTGCTAATTTGAAATTCTTATCGGTCGCTGTTTTCGTATTTATCAATTCATCTTGACTTGTACTAGCCACCATCAAATTATCTTCGTAAACCGCTATTTTCCAGTACACGATTCGGGTATCTTTTATATGCGAACTACTGAATACAAATACATTTCGTATTCTACTGAAAGTGCTATTACCATACGAATGGTTTCACTTTACAACATATTGTTGACTGCATCCTTTAGCTAATAATTTAGCCTTAAGTTGCTCCACTTTACCGTTTTTATTACTTTAGTGCAAAATCCCAATTTCTTCCTACTGTCTTCTGATTTTGTGTTAAGGCAACTAAATTCCAAAGGTTTTCAATAAGAGATTCATATTCCCTGATCATTGCTTAATGTCATTCTTTGGAATGCTTCGAATTCTTAGCGTTTTTTCCGTTTTAGGTATTTCTATATTATCATTGCAACTTATTGCACTAACGATATTGCTGCTTTCGCGGTCGACCTGTTTTGCCGTCGCGAACTATTCTTGTCATCTCTGGACCTATCTTTCCTTTTTCATTTGCTAACTCTTCATACAAATCTTTTCTGCTAGCGTCGTAATTGATAGACCTTTTTTCTTCTTGTGCAATTCTACATCTTTGCTAACAATTACTTTACGACTAATTGGATATACTATTAAAATATATTCGATCATCTTTGAACGAAACATATGCTTTTCACTTTTATTTAAAGCTATTGCTAGTGATCCAAAAATCCTCAAATAACGAAAACTGGGTTTTCTACTCGTTCATCTTTCAAATGGATTTTTGTCTAATATATATATATATATATATATATGTGGGATGTACGGACGGACAAAGGACTACTAGAAGTGGACAACACTTTTAAAGCAACAATTCATTACTTTTATAAACATACATCTCTGTTCATTTGACGAAACTGTAACACTAATCGACAAGGGTAACACTAATCGAACGAAAGGGATACAAAAAACGGACGTTAAAAAGCAGAGTCAGTCAAGTTTGAAGAACAGACCGGATCGGCCGAAGCTGTGTAATTTAATTTTATTTAATAAATACTTTTACTTAAACGTGTTGTTATTTATTTTGCGCAGCGGAAAATATATCCCACAGAATTTGGGGGCTCGTCCGGGATTTCCGCTGCTTTAATTCGCAAATTAAATAAAGTATCATCAAATCGGTTCGGTTCGATTGTAGTAGCATATAAATCCAATTTTATGGTCGCGAAAAGCAAAAGCGTCAACTTTTTTTTTTCGTAAGTCACGCCTTCAGGAATTGCAGTACTTAGCGACAGTTACAGAGCAAAATATAGCGGCGGCGCAGGTTAGCAGATTAGTACAGTTGTGCAGTGCAGTGGTTAGAGGCAGAGCAGAAGCTGTATCGGGCAGCGAAAACTTACATATATAGTCGCGGCGGAAGCAGAATATTGTCAACGTTAACACCAATTGAGCATCCAAGCAAACATCATACAAGTGTCAACGAGTTGCAAGAGAGTAGCAGAGCTAGCGAAAAAATTTCTATTCCTAGTTCGACGGAGTTAGAGTTTTGCGAAGTCGTGTTGGACGGAGTTTAGTCGATAGAGTTCGACAGTAAATTGAGTAAGTTCAACGAGTTCGTGTGAGGTGAATTGCCGAGTTGGAGAGTTTGATGAGCAGCAAATTCGAGAGCGGATTTTTGATGTTTTGCTGGTTGGAGCAGTCGTATGATCTCGTTGCAGATAAGTGATTGATCTGAGTAAATTCGATATGGTGTTATGTTTCACATTCTTGTTTACATAGATATAGTAAAAGGAATTGTGCACTTTAAACAAATTTGAGTGGAATTTTTATTCCGTGTAGAAATTTTGAGTTTTTTTTTTTTCTTTTCGAGTAAAGTAACTTGATGTTCGAGGTAATTGAATTCCCGAAATTTTGTATTCTTAAATTAAAAGAATGTTAAGTGTTAAGAAATTAACATTTTGAGTGGTCAATTGGTTGCACTGGGGAAATAGATTCTAGAGTTGTTCTAAAAGACTAAAATAATTTTGAGAGAGTAATTATTAATTAGAGTTGAGTTATTTGAGGGGAACCACGAGTGTGAAATAATTTTATTTGAGTAAGAAAATATATTTATAAATGAGTGTAAATATTTTAAAACAATTCTGTAAAATCAATTGAAGAATTTGAGGGTTTTTGTGAATTGAGAATACTTTGCAAATATATTTTTAATCACATATAGTCGCAGATATTTTAAAAATATTTACAAATTGTAATTGAATTATTGAAATACTTACAAGAAGACTATAAGTTTTAATTGAATTTATATATTGAATTTGTAATATCTATAATTAATTTGTAATCGACATGGACGTCGACGAAATTTTGACATTGACCTTTAACGAGCTTAGGGAAAAACTTACCGACTTGGGATTATCGACAAGAGGACGCAAACGTGAACTGCAAGATAGACTTTTAGAGCACTTCGGTCATGCCAGAGATGTAGATGAAAATTCAACCCTGGATGAAGAAACTTCGGTTAGATTACCAATTTCGCAAGCCTCAGTTCAAAGCCACTTCACTCTTCGTGATATTGAGGACACATTGTCATCATTTTCGGGTTGCGGACAACCTAATGTTAATCAATGGTTGCAAGAATTCGAAGACAATGCAGCCGTGGTTAATTGGAATGACTTGCAAAAATTTATATATGGGAAGCAGTTACTGAAGGGTGCAGCGAAGATATTTGTACGTAGTCAAAGAAGTGTTAAGGATTGGAACTCTTTAAAGTCCATCCTCAAGAAAGAGTTCCGCGTAAAACTCAGTGCAAACGAAATCCATCGTACTTTAAAGAATAGGCGCAAACGAGCGAATGAAAGCTTCCTTGAATATCTATATTCACTAATCGAGGTAGCGGGTCAAATCAATATGGATGATGAGAGCATAATTGAGTATTTTATTGATGGTATTCCAGATACGCGCTCCAATAAGCAGATCCTTTATCAATCACTCACTATAGACGAACTTAAAGAAAACCTTCGTGTATATGAAAAATGTCATGGACGGCAGAATATGAACAATAGTTCAACTGTGCCGCATGTTCCAAGAGATAATCGTGTTATAGCAATATGAAAATGCAATATGAAATGTTTTCGATGTGGCAAGATGGGACATATGGCCAAGCAGTGCACGGAATCTGCAACTAGGTGCTTTAGGTGTGGTCAAGTTGGTCATAAGGCAAATGAATGTAGGCAAGGGGTACAACGAACGGAATTGAAGAATGAGAATAGAAAAGTACATGTTGTAGTAGGCAATGAGGATGAGTTGAAAACTAAGTCAATATCACAGGATACTTGTCTATTTCGAGACATACAAATTAATGGTTACACGTTTTCAGCATTGTTAGATACGGGTAGTGATATTAGCGCTATCAGATATGACACCCTAATGAACATTGGTTACGTCGATTTAAACTCGAAGATTCAGACATTGTATGGTATCGGCAATAAAAAGATTAAAACAATTGGATGTTTCATCTCGCGCATAGATTTGGATGGCACCGAAGTTGATATTGAGTTTCACGTCGCTAAAAGGTGCGATATTTTGTACGATGCAATTTTGGGCAAAGATGTATTGAGGCAGGTAGATGTCGTTATTAATAGTGAAGGCGTAAGATTTACACCGAAGACAATTGTAGAGTATAAACAAGAGACGCCAAAGCAGAGTATAGAAACAGAAGTAGATATCAATCGTATTGGTGAGTTACAGAAGGAGTTTGGGTCAATTTTATAAACAATGAGCAGTGAGCGCGAAGACCTACGAGTTGAAATTGATCATTTACCATCTGCAGTGAAGGAAGATGTACTCAGTCTTATAATCAATTACAGTGCCGAGAAAAAGGAGAAATCACCAATTGAAATGAAAATTATTGTAAAAGACGAAATTCCAGTATACCAAAGACCTCGCCGGTTATCATATGCAGACCAGGTTGTAGTTGAGAAACAAGTTGAGGAGTGGTTGTCGGATGACATCATAAAGGTTAGCACATCAGAGTATGCATCACTAGTATCGAAAAAAGATGGTACAAAGAGATTATGCTGCGACTACCGAAAACTTAATGAAAAGATAATCCGCGATAATTTTCCGATGCCTTTGATCGATAATATTTTGCAAAAGCTACAATCAGCGACTGTATATACTACCTTGGATCTTCGTAATGGATTTTTTCACGTGCTGATAGAGCCTGGATCGCGAAAGTATACGGCTTTCGTGACACACTATTGACAATTTGAATTCTTGTATGCTCCGTTTGGCCTATGCAATTCTCCAGCTGTATTTACGAGGTACATTTATGCCATCTTCAGTGACCTTATCCGAAGTGGTACCATAATCGTTTATATGGACGACATCATTATTCCTTCAAAGAGCATGGAGGAAGGGGTGGCTTCTTTGCGGGACGTGTTAGTAAAAGCAAAGTCATATGGATTACGATTGAAATGGGAGAAGTGTCAATTTTTACAAACTCGGGTAACGTTTTTAGGTTACATCGCGGAGGAATCAACCATAACACCATCACAGGAGAAGACTCAGGCAGTACACGATTTTCCCTTACCCACCAATAAGAAAATGTTGCAACGTTTTTTGGTGCTCACATCATATATTCGACGTTTTATTCCGAGATACTCTTTGGTCGCTAAACCGTTGACAGATCTCATGGGGCAGAATGTAGAGTTTCACATCGGAGATGAGCAAATAGCAGCATTTCAACAATTAAAGATTGCTTTAATAAATCCACCCTTACTTAGACTTTTCGACCCGACGTTACAAACAGCGATTCACACTGATGCATCCATGTTTGGATATGGCGGAGTGTTGATGCAAAGGGGTTCAGAAGATAGACTGTTGCATCCAGTTGAGTATATGAGCAGAAAAACTACACCTGTAGAGCAGAAATACCACTCTTACGAATTGCAAGTTCTCGCAATCATAGAGGCCTTAAAAAAATGGAGGGTATACGTCATGGGAATCAAATTTAAAATAATAACGGATTGTAATGCATTTGCGCTGACGATGAAAAAGAAGGACGTCCCTTTACGAGTTTCACGTTGGGCTATGTACCTTCAAGACTATCAGTATGAGATCGAACACCGTTCAGGAAGTCAGATGAGACACGTGGACGCATTAAGTCGCATATATTGTTTAATGCTGTCTGATAGCCTACGACACAGAATACGAGAAGAGCAAATTAAAGATGACAAGTTGGCAGCTATACGAAAAGTTTTAGAACGAGAAAATTATCATGACTATTTCATCAAACATGGAGTTCTTCATAAAGATTTCGCTAAAAATCTATTGGTAGTACCAGCATGTATGGAACAAGAGGTTATTAACATAGCTCATAGACAAGGACACTACGCGGTAAAGAAAACACAAAATTTGGTTGAAAGAGATTTCTTTATTTTTAATTTAACACCAAAAGTGACAAACGTGGTAAGGAGCTGTGTAGAGTGTTTGGTGGCAGAAGCGAAAGCGGGTAAAAAGGAAGGCTTGCTTAGTCCAATCAATAAAGAAGACAAACCCTTTGGAACATTTCATTTAGACCACGTGGGTCCTATGGAAGAAACAAAGAAACTATATAATCACATTTTGGTTGTCGTCGATGGATTTTCCAAATTTGTTTGGCTGTATCCGACAAAGAGTACTGGAAGCGAAGAGGTATTAGAGCGTTTAAAGAACCAATCAGCGATTTTTGGAAACCCTTGCAGAATAATAACAGATAGAGGAACCGGCTTTACTTCAAAAGCTTTCGAGAAGTACTGTGCAGAGGAAAAAATTCAGCATCTAGTTATAACGGGAGTTCCACGAGGCAATGGACAAGTCGAGAGAGTCCATAAGGTTGTAATATCAATGTTAACGAAATTGTATTTAGAGAATCCGAAGCAGTGGTATAAGCACGTTGCAAGAGTTCAGCAAATAATCAATTCTACGCCGACGCGAAGCACAAATTATTCCCCGTTTCGACTACTGACTGGTGCGGACATGCGCGTTAACCCAAATTACGATATTCGACAGTTATTGGAGAAGCTAGCTGTAAACGAGATTGATGAAGAACGAGAAAAAGTGCGGCAAGATGCGAGAAATAATATTAGACGTATGCAAGAAGAAAATGTGCGAAACTTTAATAAAAACCGCAAACCAGAAACAGAGTACGATGTTGGTGACTTAGTGGCAGTCAAGCGAACTCAGTATGGATCAGGACTTAAGCTTAAACAAAAATTCTTTGGGCCATATAAAGTTAAAGAAAAGAGAGATCATGGTCGTTATACAGTTGAAAAGATTGGTGACATTGAGGGACCGAGAGTAACGCATACAGTGGCAGAGCATATGAAGCCATGGAGTTCTTCGTTCGGGGCGAATGAAACATCAGCATGACCGAATGTGGGATGTACGGATGGACAAAGGACTACTAGAAGTGGACAACACTTTTAAAGCAACAATTCATTACTTTTATAAACATACATCTCTGTTCATTTGACGAAACTGTAACACTAATCGACAAGGGTAACACTAATCGAACGAAAGGGATACAAAAAACGGACGTTTAAAAGCAGAGTCAGTCAAGTTTGAAGAACAGACCGGATCGGCCGAAGCTGTGTAATTTAATTTTATTTAATAAATACTTTTACTTAAACGTGTTGTTATTTATTTTGCGCAGCGGAAAATATATCCCACATATATATATATATATATATATATATATATATATATCAAATAAGCCGCAGTTAAAATTACTTCTGCCCAGAAAGACTTATCTAAACCAGAATAGACTAACATGCTCTTAGCCATTTCTACAAGAGTACGATTAGCTCTTTCAGCTATGCCACTTTGTTGAGGTGTGTATGGTACTACTAATTGCCTCGGAACTCCATTTTCTTTCAAAAAACTATCTATACTAACGACTCTTTAAGTATATCTTGAACTTGCGATTTCGATTTGATAGCATAAACATATATAAACCTTGATTTGTCGTCAACAAAGTCTACAAATATCTCGAGCCTCCTAAGTGATTCTTACTCATCGGGCCGCATTCTGAATCCACGATATCTAATAAATTCTGTGATTTATTTTCACTACATTTCGGAAAAGTTTGAGTATAAATCTAACTTTCCATGCAAGTCTTGCATTGTATATCTTTTGAAAAACTTTTCAGATTTTAGCTCTTTATCATTTTATTCCCTGAAATCTGGTTTAAGTTAGCGAAATTTATGTGTCCATAACGATTATTCCACTTTATTTCATTCTCATTTTCCACATTTAAGTTAAAGCATTTGCTTTTCTTATCTATGAACATAAATATAACATTTGTTACATATGTTTACCTTGGATCACTTCTTGGCCACATTTGTTTTGCACACTTGTTGTTGAAAACTACTGTGTGTTCCTGTTTGCTCTACTTACGGATATAATATTGCCCTCATGTCAGGCACAAATTAAATATTTTTCAACGTCACCTTAGATTTTCCAAATTTTAACGTCATGTTGCCTTGCCCCTTATCTTGTACGAAGTTTTCACCTGCTAAAATTATCCGCTCATGATGATTCTCGAATGTTACAAAGATTTTCCTGTCGCAGCACATATGCGATGTCGCACCGCTATCGACGCACCAAGTATTTCTTCTTGTGCTGATGCAACTACTACACCCTTGTCTCGCACTGAATAAGCTTTCCAATAACATTACCATCTGTATTTCGTTCTAGCCCACTTTTTCGGTTCCCTTCATCCATAAGCTTCACCTTTAGTATGTTCAGCGGAGACAGGATATCTTGCGAAAGTAACATGATGACTAAAATCTCCTCTGGCAAATTTACATTTACATATTTGCTAGTTTTTCAACAATGCCCATAAAAAAATTTACGCAGAATGTCATGTTTCTGCCTCTGTTGGCTGGTGATTCAGCAAATCCTCTAGTCTGATGAATTTCCTTTAAAATAGTTCAGGCCACTGCCGCTGATTTTGCATGTATGATGTATGACGCACGCTTTTCATTTGTACTTTTTATGATTCGTAATTGGAAACATTTAGCTTCTCCATTTGGCAAATTTCAAAAATTTTCTTTATACGCAGCGAAAAGAACAATTTTCAATTTCCATAAAAAAATGTTTCTTTACATTGACGTTCAATTCAAAGCTGAGGTGTCCATAACCTCTTGGAAATAATGAAACGATGGAATGAATGAAATGAACGAAAGAGCATTTATTTCAATGATATTATTTAATGACTACAAAAAATACAAAGCCTATTGTTGATTTCCAAAAATATTGAGGTATTCAAAGTAAATTTTATTGCCAAGTTCTAAATAGTTTTATTTTAATTAATACAAAAATAATTAATTACAAAAATATTTTTTGTTTTAGAGTTAAGTCTCAATTATAACGTGAAGTTACTATTTTAAATTTTTTTACAGTTAAGCTATGTAACACATGAACATGAAATAAATTTTTTATATTTCTTTACAGTTAAGATACAATTAGAACATACATAAATACATTTAAACTTTAATCCAAAAAAAATGTTTTTTATTTTTGTATTAGAAAATATTTAAATTTTTTATATATTTGAGTTCATATTTGACTCCATGTAATATATACTATAATCAATGCTTTATTACTTGTTGACAAAAAGAACGGCAGTTGCATGTTGTGAACGAACGATTTAATTTTGAGATTCGCCTATATTTAAAATACATTGCAAAATATAGCTAAGAACTTTTAACAAATGTACTAATATTGAAATTTATTGGTACCATTTTTTAATGTATATAAAATAAGTTTCAGAGTTTTCAATTATGAAATTGATATTTATGTAAAATAAGTCATTATTAGGCGAACCTGGATGAGTTTTGCTTTGGACACGGAGCGTCATAGTTTACATTGACTGTATTTGTTATTTGTTCTAGGAACTCTGCCTTCGACTCATATATTTGGTCACCTATGTAATCTACTGTTATGTAATACATACCTACCAGTGAACACGGGATCATACAAGCGAGTTTTTTGTTAGGAAAGGCATCGCCACAGTCACTTGACTGGTGCTTTCACAATGCCTCATTATAGCCGAATTTAGAGCTTACTTATGGTTGGTTTGAAAGAGGAATCATGTTATTTATATTTAAAATTAGTTTTAATAAATGAGTTTAAATAGATTTAAAATTTTACATTTATATTAATTTTTTGAACCTAAATAAAATAAGAAATCTTTTGTTGATGGCACCAACACCTCGCAAATATTTGTGGTTTAATTATCAAGTAATCGAGTAGTTAACGATAACTGATCCATCGATAAAGAAACATCGTTAAAATATGCATAGTCAATTGCTAAATCATTAAAATTGTCGCTATGTATTTTTAACGATCTGAAAATCGTTAAAAAAGCATAGTGAATTTTACCACTGAATATCAACCGAAACTCAATTACGTGCGTAAAAAATAAAAATGAAAAACGTACTACGTTTATGCGTTGCAAAGTGAATTTTACCACTGAATATCAACCGAAACGCAATTACGTGCGTAAAATATAAAAATGAAATACATACTACGTTTATGCGTTGCAAATTTCATGAAAGATAACAAAGTGTGCCAAACACCAATTCACGTATTTTATAATACATGAAAAGTTTACATGAATTTTGTCGAATACATGAAATTTTCGTTTTGAATTCCTATTTTCACGAATTCTTAAGTGTTGCATAAACGCAACCATTTTAGAATTCGGAAAAAAAAGAATTTATCAATAAACGTAGTAAGAGTATACTAATAAGTTTTTTTGGTTTTTACTGATTTTATTTTTCTATTATCTAATATACTAGGGAACCGACGAAAGGTAGTGCAGAAGTGACAATTGTCACCATACCTTAATTTTCCTATCTACCAAGGACTGACGAAAGACAGATGAAAAATAATGCAAAGTTGGCGATGGACTCTTTGCATTAGTTTTGCTTTCTACTTTTAACGCTACGGTAGCGATGGCCTACAGTCTAGGACATGCCCATGTTTAAATATGTGTGTCGAAGCAATCCAAGTGGATTGGACGGCTTGTACAAAGTGGTTGACGATTCATTAGTCAGGGACTGTCCCATGGTACTAAAGTTTAGTGTAAAATTGTACGATTTACGATGCTTTATGACATCTTGTGAGTCTCCCAATTATATTTTTAATTATTAATATGATAAGGAATTTTCTAATATATCGTACGACTTAATAAATATTTAGGAACAATTAATATATCATTTAGTAAGTACATTTTATTATCTTATAAATATGCACAGTTGGCTTATGAGAAAAAACTACTTAGCTTTAGTCTCATCTCCTCGCCTAGTTACGTAGATTTAACGCATCATTTAAATTTATCACGTCTCCTCTTAGCTGAGCCACGTGGGTAATGGATGTTTGATGTCGCTTTATATACATATGTATTATAATTACATGTAAAAATACGTGCATTAATGTATGGCCATGTAGACATATTCTAACTACAGAATCGATGTGAATGTGTAAAATGGGTAAGCAATAAAACTAAAACGAAACTAGTTCCAAAATGCCACCTCTCAGGTTCTTAGATATTTAATTATGAGAACTATGACACAAAGTCACAATATTGAACTATTATGTGGGATTTATATGTTATAGTCGTCCGGTCTCGCTGCTTACTAAATTTCGCTCAAATATCTCAAAAACCGATATACTGATTTCTGTTCAAACAATCAGACAGATAGATAACATAGACACAAAATCCATCGTTCTGATAAATTTAAATAGGTGTAAATATCCTACTTCTGTTACTTACATACCACGAACCAAAATTAATATATAATTTCATGTTTTCGATAGGTTAGGATAGGATAAGTTATTATACGTAATATGTATGTACTTGCATCGACTACTTACGCGATTGATTTCAGTGATAAATGCTGATATCGTCTCTTTTTCCGTAGTTCTTTGCTCAAAAGATAGCTCTTTTGGAAAAAAATTCTCCAACAATTTATTGAGCAGCTTGTATTTCTCTTTTTTGAATTGATATGGTGGTGCTTTTGGGCCAGACCAGCGAATATTGTTCTGCGAATACAAAACAAAAAAGATTTGACGTTAATTTTTCATATATGTGAACAGATTTAACTTACCTCTAAAATTGGCGACGAAATTCCAGGTTCACTTATTATTAAAATGGCTTGAGGACGACGACCATAGCTTGAATCATAATATATATCAACAAGAGGAGTTGGACCCAAATTATAAATTTTCTTAATCAAGGAGGAAATGGATATGGGACCAACTGCACCAACTGGAAGATATCCGCCTAACTGTTCTAAAACAAATTTGATGGTGGAAGAATTTGTAGTTTGGCGTAGACAGCTGCTATAGAGTCGACCAAGTTTTCGAAATGGTCCCGTTGTAGTGTTGTGTTGAAGAAGATCTAGATGATAATTGAAAAATGTAGTGTATATAAATGATTAATGTTCAGACGTGTTCGAAATAATAAGAACAATCAGATGACAAACAACGTATTTGATTTCAACTATTTTTTAAATGTTTCGATACTCTTTAAAGTTTTCAAAAAGTGAAAATATAATAAAATCTCCTCAAAAAATCCATCGGCCGTTTGGAGGCGACTTAGTATGTATGCCATTTGTTGGTAAAAGCACCAAGACGCAAAAACCATAAATTATAGGAGGAGCTCGTCCAAAAATCGATTCAGCGGTTACAAAACGCCAAATATATATACATATATATATATATATATATATATATATATATGAGCAAGATCACTTGAAGCGGACCCACTTTATCATAAAAATTAAGACTATATATTTTTTTCATAAGTAGCTACCATGAACAATTGATCCCCTAAACGATTTTTGAAAATTTAGATTTTAACAATAATTCTTATTACAATGAAAATTTTAGGTACTTTTAATTAAAAAAATGGTTTTTAAATTAACAGTTAAAGATAAATTAGCGAAGCTTTCAGTATTTATTTTTGAAATATTTATATTTTAATCAAATATTAAAAGCAAAAATTATTTGTTTATTATCATATTGTTAATTAACTTTGCTCTCTCACAAGAATTGCACATATAATATCCGATAAAATCTTTAAAATCGCAAGCTCGATTGGCTGTGATTAGAACTAATTTTTTAATGACGTGCTTAGGTGGAGATGCGAATAAGAAATAAATATCGTAACCAATCGGTTCATTTATTTTAACTACAAACGGGTACTTATTTGTAAATTTAAAAATAATAGTCTATTAAGTTACCAAGCAAAAATAAATATAAAATACACGGTCTTGACAGCGCATGGCGGCCTGCGCGTTGTGATAAATATATTCATATTGTTTAAACTAATTGCGAGCAGTGATATTTTCTTTCGGAACCTTGAATTTAAATAAATAACACATGTATCCGATAAAAGAATTAATTTTTTCACCGAGAAATCAATGAAATTTTCATTTGTTAAGTTAAAAGTTAATTAATTAAACAAGTAATTTTTAGTTTTTAATATTTCATTAAAATGTAAATTTTTCAAAAATAAATGCTGAAAGTTTCATTAATTTATCTTTAACGGTTAATTTAAAAACCATTTTTTAATTAAAAGCGCCTAAAATTTTCATTGCAAAAAAAATTATTATTAAAATCTAAATTTTCAAAAATCGTTTGGGTGATCAATTGTTCATGGTAACTACTTATGAAAAAAATATATGGTCTTAATTTTTATGATAAAGTGGAAAATGGGGGGTCCACTTGACGTGATGTTGCTCATATATATATCATATATATAAACATTAAAAGCGAAACTACACAGGCAAACAAATACCATAAATGAACCGCTATCTGGAAAGTTAACACGCATTGTTTTGCATCATACAATATAATTCACAAATATAGTTCCTTTTATATTGTGCTTGCTACAAGCATGCGTTATCTTAATCTCTTTTTGGATTAATCATAATAATTCAAATTACTGAAGGTCGCTCGAAGTCCTAAATTAGTAGTCCTTCTAGAAAGTATAAAATACCACATCATCTCTCAATTCACTGAATTATGTCAACGTCAGCATATATCTCATACAGATCATTATTCCGTCATCACGGTATTCACCGCCGCCTATGCGCAAAATACCAGAAATCTTCCTGAAAACCTTTCGGGTTTCCCGTCGCGGTTCGAAGGGCGGTGTTCTGACATGCTTGTAGCTTCTTCAACTGCGTCGGAGTGGCATAGTTTACGACCGGCCGGCCAATTGCCTTGTACGTTGCCAACAACTTCTTTGTCTTTTCCCCAGGTGCTACCAGCTAGTGATTTGAGGATTTTGTTGCGGCTCTGTATTTTAGTGGCCATTGCAGTCGTATGCGGAATAAAGGAGTGCAGGCTATCAAATGTGACTCCCAGTAACTTTAGGTTACTTTTGGGCGAAATTTTAACGTCATCGACCTTCACATTGAGTTCTAGCCAGTACTACTTCATCCAGCTGGTGAAAAGGGTGGAAGAGGTTCGCTGGTTGTAAATGAAGTCGTGCAGTTAAAAAGTGAGAAAGGTCGGCGAGATAGATGTTTACTTTCGAACAAAGGTTATCAATATCCTGGGCCAAAATTAAACAGTCATCGACGTATGAGATCAAGGACACGCCCCTGGTGGTATAGAGAGTCTCGAAATATAAAAATTAAACAACATCGGGGAGAGGACACCACCGTGCGGAACCCTCTGTTTAATTTTTCATAGCTTTGATGTTTGACCTCGAAAGTCAACCGATTATTGTCGACCATTCAGGTGATTCAGGGTCCACCTCTTGAACCTAGGCGGTAATAAGGAGCTTTCGACGGGTCCAGTGCTATTAGGAAAATTCGCGCACAGGGCCGATTTTTGTTGAGGCCATGAATTATCTGAATGTTTATGACGTTATGTGCTGTTGTGGTGCTATGCACTTTCCCGATGCCATGTTGATGTGTAGCGGGGCACAGAAGGCGTGTGAGAGACGGGAGCAGCTCAATTGTCTTTGCTACTGGGGAAAGGAGAGATATCGGCCGATAAAACTCTCCTTTTTTCAGGTTTCCCCGGCTTTAGTAGTGGGACCACTCTACTCAGTTTCCACATATCGGGTATGAGAGTGGTCAAAGTACAAATTGAGAAACTTGGTGAGGTAGTCTGATTCCGCTAGACCCAAATTTTAACATCAGCATGCATTATTCCGTCAGGGAAGATGGACTTGGAGGCTATCGCTTTCCCGATACCCCCTGAACTTCTTCCCTAGAGAAAACAAGCGTCGCGTCAGTTGGAAAGTTCGGGTGGATTTCCGCGATTCGGACAGTCGGTATGAAGCAGGCGGCAACAGACACGACAATTTTGCTGAAAATTGTTTCACCGTGGTTGTAGTTGGTGGGAGCGGTCAGCACTGAAGGCGTTCTAGGTAAATTCCGTGAAGCCGGAACAGTTAGTTTTATTAAAGTTACCAAGGCTCCGGTGGCCCACGAATACAAAGTTGGCAGGCCTTTCAATCGAGATGATTATGGGCAAATGGTCTGAGAGTCATGCTGAAATGCAACGCTTGGATCTCACATTGTCTGGATTACAAGATAGTATTTATAAGAGGCATTTCTAATGAAGCATATAAATTATCTCGAATGCCACTGGTTTCCCTCAAGTGGGACTACAAAGGTAGCAATTATATAAATTTAGTAAGCGAGCTAAATTATCTCAATTTATATTTCAGAACAATAACAAAAGAAATACGTTGCGATAGCATTCTGTCGAAAGTATGCAATTCTGTCCAAATAGGTTCTTATAGTAAAAGGACTTAGCTTTTTGCTGAGGACAGTTGTCTTTTATGGGGTCACATAGTTATAATACTGAAAAATTGCTAAGTCAAGTTCTAGTTTCTTTACATTTATCGTACTTAGGTATCGCGAAGACTAAAGGCCTCAAGTGATCATATCTGCGGGAACCAGGCTTAGGTAGAGACAAACTTATCAACTCATTCCAACCGTCAAGCACTACAAACTCACAACAGACAGATGCTGTCTGCAAGCATATTTATTTAGATTTTGCAGGACCGACAAAGAGTTATTACATTCGGGTCGATACTTTTAAAACCAAATAAATTATTTCAGAGTTCACAATATCTATAATAAGAGAGTTATTTTGCTGATATAGCATTTCTACTCAAGAAGCAGGTACAATGAATCGCAATAAATAGAATTTTTGTTAAAATAAATTATTTTAAAAATTACAAAGGTATTTAAATTTTTAAATAAAACAGTAAATTGTGAATATCTACTTAAATGGAACCGGCGCACGTCTGTCCGATTTGCTTAAATTTTGTTTTTCCAGTTCCTGTGGTCCGGCTCGAAGGACCGATAGATATATCAGTGAAGAGCTGCAGAAGGTATTCGCTGCAGGTATAAAATAAAAACACAAAAATTAAATTAAAAATTAACCATCAATTCAATTAACAAAAACCATCGGAACTTAACTAACCGCTAGGATGCTGCAAGCGATGAGAAAAGAGTGTAAAAGTGTAATAAAAAATAATAAACAAGTTAAACAAAACAGTGTTATTAGGAGTTGGCTGGTTTTTTTAAGATTTTTAAGGTTGCCATATCATTTGATTAAACACTCATTCTAGCACATTCGTACTATCTGAGACGCTTTATAATATTAAGAAAACGATTTTGTTGGCTCTCAACTAATTATTAATCAATATTTTAATTTACATATTTTTAAAAATCAGCTGAAGAGTTTTTGTTCTGCAGCTGAACTTTTTTGGTTCTCGACATTAAATGAGCTCCTGCTTATCATTACTCGATATTAAAGAGAAACCTAAACAAGTTTTATACGTTATGCGAATTACGTTCCTCGCGCGAGTAGGCGGTAGGTGGGTAAACCGTTGGGGATAATAATAAAAAATTACTCTAGGGCATTCCTAAAAGATAATTTTTGAATGAGCATTTTACAAATACATATATTACACATTACAGATATAAATTTAAATATACCCTGCAAGACGGAGCTGAGTACTATGGTCAAAAATTTCCAATACATTCACACATTTTTCTTTAGTTGCTAAAACATGCTCATTTTAAGAAACATTAGATTTTACATTTCTTTAGTGAAAAATAGATAGCTCAAGATGAACTGAGTTCGCTGAAAAAAGCTTGTGACAGAAGAGTCACACTAAGAATCGCATTTTGTACTGCTCATAACGGTTCTTCCTACACTAAATTTTTATTTGTTCGTATAAGTACCCGGATCATATAAAAATTCTTTTCTGAAGTCAAACAACCCGTTATTATTAATCTTTATTATACTAGTTCTAGTTACGTCCAAAAGTATTAATATACGAAAACAGTTTATTTACCATAATAAATAGTCGTAACGAAAATATATCAAGTAAAGAGAAGAAATTTTGAGTAATGAGACTAATTATAATTAATACTAAATGCGCAAATCATAATGTTCTTAAATTCATACGAAATTGAAGAAGTAAGCTTCAGAATTAATATAAAGGTTATCACATTTTCTATATTTCATTAACGATAATAAATTAATTTATAAGGGAAATGTTTATCAATTTCATTACAATTGTTTACTTGCATTGGTGCTTGTGCTACTTAATTTTCCTTATTTCAGTATTTTATATACAACACTGTAGGTATTTCACACAGGTTAAAACAAGAGTTCCACACATAGCATTAATTATTACTTCAAGAGGTTTTATTTTATCCAAGTGCTGCTTCTGCTTCACTTAGTTTTCGTCTTCACGTATGATTAAATCTATATTTTATAATCAGAATTTACATTACCCCGGTCTATCACTGCGTTCTTATTTCGTTCTAAAAATATTTCCGTAATCTGAACTTAAACTGTGTAGTGGTGAGATTGTCATGTAATCTGCCTTTTCTTGATGTGTTCAGACGTACTCTAAGCCATACAGGGGGTATTGGATCCGAGCCCTGACCAGACAAAATACAAGATTATAAAAAATTTATTAAAAACAAAAACAAGATGAAAGTGCTGTCTTTGGTCTTGACGAAACCTTTGTTTCTTTCATGAGCATATCAAAGTTATTGTATTGTTTATTTTTTTGACGATTTTAACTGAATTAGATAATTTTCTCGCAGATTTTTGAACCCAATTCTCATATCTGAACAAATCGGTTGTATGTGGACTAAAAGTTATAGTGAATGTATTTTGATGATTTTCACTACCATTGCGCAATTCATTATATGTGTGTAGAATATCTCAGACGCTTTTTTGAAGTTAATCAACCTAAATACCTAAAAAAACTGAGATAGTAGTTGGTGTTCAAACAGAAATACAGAGGACAGACAACCACATGAACATGATTAAATTGGAGCGTCCCTTGGATCATATAATATAAATTTTAATGGGTCTATCTATTCCTCTTCTGGTACCTACTTTCTTCTGACCAAGGTCAATATTCCATTTCATGTCCATGAAAGGTTTAAAAAAAATTACCTAATTAAAAAATTTTATTTTTCTAATTGTGGTCGCCCTTGGGATATAATGTGAACGCTTTCCACATAAAAATTCTTTAGCTATTCGATGGCAAATTATAAATAACTGAAGGTTCCTTCATTTATTGGAAAAACGTCAAATTGTAGCAGAAGCAAGGCAAAAAAGCTTTAGCGGTTAGCAAGCGTCAATTTTATAAATTTTGAAATATCATTAATTCTGTTCTCTAACGTTTTATATATCAAGAAATTTTCGTAAAAACATTGTTTCTTTTTATGGCATCATATTCTTCTTCTCAGAAAGGTAAGCTTTTGACATAAAAAATTATTTTAATTTTTAATTATATTCGAAAAATTTATTGAAATATGCATGATAATTTTTAGATGGTTTATGAAGAATATGCGTGCCCAAACCGCTCTATGTATATGCTATCTAGAAAGATCATAGGCTGCTCATTACTCTGAAATAGATATCCGTTTTATGTGAGCTAATTTCAAACCATGGTCGCCTCTATAAAATAACAAAATTTGTATATTCAAACTAATTATATACCAGGTAATGGAGGGTAAATTTTGGTGGAACCGAGTATTTAATAGCCTATTTGTCAAAATTTCTTTGACATTTCAACCAGTAAAGAACATTGAACAGATAAGAAATTCTCGGGCCTTCAAAAATGTCGAAAAAAATCATGAGTTCTATTAAGTATATGTGATCATTAGTAGGCTCAAAGCAGTAAGCATCTAGTCATTGGACTTACAAATTTGTTATCGGGTTTATACAAATGACAATTATATACAATTATAAACTTTAAACAGGGCTTTCCGAATCACTTTCGGCTTAATTTACTTCAGTTATTTGAGAGATGTCAATATACCTTTAAGAAATAAATAATAACAAGCTAAATTAAACACGCATTCCCAACTCTTGATTTATTCAACTTTTTACTATTGTTCTACAAAACCCTTACAAATCTCCCTCAAAATTGTAAAAGAAATGACATTGTTTTTCTAAGGCAGCCAATATGACGAAATTAGAGCGAGAAGCCTCTCTTTATTGTATCATGTATATAAATGAGGGTTGCATATTTAATATATTAAAATTCATATAATCATGACCTTTTCATTTTCAGTGAGTCTGCATATTGTAAGAAGCTGCCAAAGTAAAAAAAACGCATTTCCTGTGTTTCTGTTGCGTTAGAGGTGAGTTTCCAATAAGCTTTATTATTTTAAGTGCCAGTAATAATTTATTCTATTATTTTCATTGAAATTTATTATCTATCTGGAAAGCAAATAGACCTTGCAAGTTCTGATCCGACCAACCTCCAAAATTTTTGGAAAATTTGAAAATGATGAGTGAATGATAAAATACTAAGTTAACTTTTCTAATTATTATATTTATTTATTAATATAAATATATAGTTTTTTAGTTTTCTCTTTAAGTGTCTATATTTAATAATTTATTCTTTTTATTTTATCAAAATTCAAATAGACTGGAAACACTTTCCTTGATGTACATTTTTGTTGCAGTAAAATTCAATGTCCCTTCGAGTATGTATGTACTTTAAACTTGATTAAAATTAATTAATTTAAATATTTACAGATTAAATTATATTAAAATAAACTTAAATGAAGTAAAATATATTAATATTAAATAAAATATAACTACACTACACAACAAAATAAAATTAAAATAAATAAAATTTAAATAAAATAAAATAAAATATAATAGATTAAAGGAAAAAAAATTAATTTATTAAGTCAAAATGAATTGAATTACACAAAATTAAATTGGACAAAAAATTAAAATAAATGATTATAAATAGAATAAAATTAATTTAAAAATATTAAATTTATATATACTAAATAAAAAAAAGTTACCAAGGACTGCCCTATTCGAAACAGTCGTATATATGGATCGATTTAATTGAAATTTGGTACATCGATAGTTTTGCACTCAAATTAGCATGAAAACTACTTTTTCTCCATAAAGAGAAAAAAAATTTATTTATGGTTCGATTCACTAGAAATATGGTACACAGGTAAATTAAGCTTGGTTTAACGTAAAAACTATTTTTGCTCCCGAGAAGTGGGATTGGTCTCCATTTTCGTGAAAGAAAAGTGTTCTACATGGTTGTCTAGCCGGGTACCTTCGTATGAAAATTTTTTCCCAAAAGGATCAGTATATGGTCAACATCCTGAAAGGAAAACTTCTTCAAGTAAATGGAACCAACCTTTCGAAAGTATCAAATGGACCAAGAGCAATTTCATTTTTCTTGAAATTTAGTCCATTACTAGTTTTTTCGTTGATTAGCATATAGAATACTTTTTTTTCCAGAATCGACGAACTGGTATTATTTGAATACAAACATAGAATAATTGTATGTGAGCAGGTTTGTTTGATGAATCGATCTATGTAGTGGCATTCGGCACATTTTCAAAGTAGATTCTGATTAGCGACTAATATCTATCTCTGGTGTACCTGCTTAAGGTGGTAAGCAATAACGCTTCCGCTGAAATGTAGGAATGCCAAATAATTTATACAAATAAATAACAATAATATGTGTAATGTGTATGTAAATAGATGAATAATTTAATACAAAATATCTCTCTCCTCCTTTACAAACTAATTATACTATCTAAGTTGAACAAAAAAAAAATTAAAATTTTAAAAGAAGCAAGAAGATCGGTAATCTCAATTTCTTATGTTTATGAAAGCATCAGAGGTGATACTGACTCCTTGTATATTTTGAATAGAATTAATTTTAATCTACCCTTTTCAGATCTGTACCTTTTTATGTATATAGTAAAATATAATGCAGAGTATTCGCGGAATGCTCCACTTGTTCGAGCCTTAATTGCATTTTATTTAATCTCGAGTTCTGTTCAACTTGAATATTCAGTTTCCAATAGTGTATTTTCACATATTTTAAGGAGGCGTTTTAATTTCTCAGTTATTCTTAGAAACTAATTACTTGGTCACTGTTTATGTTGATAGATTAAGTAAATAAATAATAATGAAAAGAATAAAGCCGGGTATGCTAGCAATTTATATATTTTTTACATTTGTTAATGTAAAAATTGATGATGTAATATAATTGTAATTTGATCTAATGGATCAGTGAACTAAATACAATTTTGTCTAATTTACTATGTAATTTTGGGGGTAAATAAGGCTTTATTTACATAAACAAAGCCATCGTAGGGTGTACAAGGGGCAGCCACAGAAAATAACTAAGCGCTGGTGACTATTGTGATCTTATAGGTTAGTTAGGTGTGCTATATATATTTTTTTTAGTTACTGTCGTTAGTTACTAAGATTTGTTCGGCTTATAGCCCTTAAAGAAGCCCCCCAGGCCAAAACTCCGGCATAGATAAGCGAGTGCACACGCCGCAGTTGTAAACAGGCATCGGAAGCACTTCTACGAAATTTAGCCTTCGGTTACGTAACAACGTAGGGCCATGATGAGCAATGGTAAGCTGTTAAGTGGCCTTAACAATTTGTGGTCCACTTAATTAAATTTGCTCTTAGAATATTTATTGTTTTTCAAATTTTTTAATAACTATACTGATAACTATCTTTTTTCGATTTCTGATTAAGCTTACTTTACTTTCCTTTCAGAGATGTTTTTTATACTGCATAACTTTTCTTAAGCTTTATCGGAATGTTTAGCAGGAGTACAGTAGATAACCGATATTGGATTCTTTTAAGAAACTACAGTCTTTGACTAGATAGACTAAACTAAACTAACAAATAGACTAAACATATTCGTTGATTACTTTGGAATTTCGACTTATCATTCGATGATTTGTATTTTTGAAATTTTGTTTTGATTATTCTTTTTTTATATTTATGCTGATATTGATTGATTTTGAGAATAAATCTAATATATTTTGATACAAACACAAAAAAAGAAGATATCATATGAATTAATGTTCTTTTTTATCGCATATAAATATATATTGAATAATAAATTGTAGATAAATACAAAGAAAACCATGATGCAGTAAGAAAAGATGTTATATGTTCGCTACCCTCTCGCTCTAAATACTGCCTTAAACTCCTTTACAAATTTCAATTTGCTTCTTTGCCAAAATACATTTTATGTTAGAGTAATTTTCATCAAAAATACTAAAAATAGTACTCACCTAGCACAAATATAGATCGACAAGCGTAGGCATCACTGATCTATTTTTTTCGTTTCATATTGATTTTCGTTGACAATTGAATTAAAATATATTAAAATTTGCGTTTTTACAATAAAACTTAATATTATTTAGCAAAAGTCGCAATATTTTGGAAAATAATTGTTCGCATCGTAAGTATTTTATGTATTTGCAAAATAACATCTATAAGAAAGACTATTTAAAAGTTTTTGTGTTGGTTTGTGTGTATCTAAAAATTTGGTCGGCTCTTGGAGTTATTTCAAACATACTGGCCAACTTCAACTAGTAAGTATTTTTGCAAAATTTATCTTACTACCTATTAATAAAAATTTGTCACACTTTTTCATCTGTTTATGCATATTGGCGAAACTGTTACACAACCAGTAAATATTGATGCAATATTAGACAGACTTACAATTACCTGTGGCCTACACTGCTAACTGTGTGATCTAACTCTTTTGTGGTCTATTCTCCAACATCTTCGTTTCCTGTATCTATCACTTTGTTTCCCATGCAGACTATTTCGTGGGCTGTGGTTTAACTTTAACATACATCAGTAACATTATTTAACAACAGCAAACTTATATATATATATAAATATAGACAATCTTAAACCTTATTACATTTGCAGTTTTCTGAAAATGCCTAAAACAACTTGTGTCTTATAGCATAAGACGTGGAACGTTAAAGGTGTACCATGTACCAAAATTGAAATTAAAAGACAAAAATGGGCGGAAGCTTGGGGTGTGGTGTTAACACCCGAGGCAAATATATGCGGTTTGCCTTTCTCTTGTACGGAATTCTTGTCTGGCTCTGATCAAAAAGGTGTTTAGTTATGTAATAATACTGTTCCAATACCAATAGATGTAATTTATAATGAGCCACAAGTTGATAACAGAGTAATTTTACGATTTGTTATATATAATTGCAATTATTATTGTATATCCTATTTAGAAGTATTACGTACCGCGAACCAATACTTGAGGCTGAAATAAAAGGCTGAATAAAAAGGCCCAAATAGAAGAGCTTCAGAATATACGAAAAAACTTCAAGCTTATTAAACAGAAGGCCAGATCAGAAAAACTAAAACCCGTCCAGTAGTATTCATTGGACATGGAGGGATATGTCCTCTGCTCTCCATATGGCAGGCCCTAAGGCCTATACCCATTTGCTGAAGAGTGTTAAACTGTGGCGAAATGGATACAGAAAGTGAAATTCGAAGACGGTGTTGTGAATTTTTCGATTGGGGCAATGCGGAGCATGAACGACATGGTAACTGAAGGCAAAGTTTGTATCCTTTGTTTCGATATAGGACTTTGGAAGGAGCTGGATATTTCAACATTAAATAATTCACATAAAACTTATGATTAGAATATTCTAGTCTCTATTTCTTTAGACAAAACGTGGTTTATGAATCCGGTGAGTGGCTCAAAAGTTTATGTCTTTGCTGATGCACCAAGGAAGGTAATTTTTCGCTATTTTAATCATACATATTTATAGCAAAAAAACAGAACATTGGCAATTTGCGGAAACGTTGAAGAAGATGAAACTCAATGGCTGAATTATGACCTAAACAACGAATTATTATTTTATAATGAGGTCACTGATAATGACGTTGCCGCTTCTAACATTGGTGAGTCATCACGAGTTGATAATATCGATGCCTTTCACGAGATGAGTTGGAATTTGTAGCTACATTTGCTTTGGCAAACCTACCACCGCATAAGATAAAAGTAATTGAGGAATTGTTTTATCATTTTAATGGTCAAATGATCGAGACCCGAAATAAATTTATTGAAACATTATGAAAAACGAGATTAAGTACGTTTCAGATTATAAGAGTTAATGATACACTTTTTGCAATAAACTAATGGTAAACTCGTATTGAAAACAAAAAATATTAAGAAAAAACTGTATTGAAACTTAAAAAGTGAAAAAGCGTATCAGGTTTTTATACTCTTTCCCCTTTCTCTCCTGTTTCGTTCTTACTACTTATAGTTACATTGAAATTTGTTATTAATTATATTGTAGGTTAAGAAAAAAATTTTTTTTTTCAAAATGCTAAGGCAAGCTAGAAAGATGAATGACGAGGAGATTCGAGTATGGATTATTGTTTCCGCGGTTACATCCGCACAATCCGAACAGTTAAAAGAAGAAACTTTTTTATTTAATTTTAATTCAATCTAGTTATTACCGAATCTTCTTAACCCTAGCCCCTCTCGAGCTTAGAGCGCTCCTTAGAAGGCAAGAACATCTCTCTGCTACAGTCGGGAATTTCTTTATATAAGTTGCACAAAGCGTTAGCTAGCGAATTGGAATGATTTTTCACTTTTGTGAGGTACTTCGATCTTGTACTTTCAACTTCAGGCTTAACCAGTAGGATACCAAGGGCATTATGAGTATTTACGTTAAGATGGTTCCATGATGTACCGTTAGTGCCCTAAGAATTTCGGAATGAAACCTCTGTATTTTCTCAAAATCATTTGCACGGGTCGTACCCCACAATTATATTAAATTTATTTATAACTATGCTAGATTATAAACTAGTACTTTGTAATCAAGTTTTAGCCCAGTCAATTTTAAATTAGCTGTTTTTAAATTCATATCACACATTTCGGAATCTATGTGTCATTTCCATACAAAAATCCCTGTATGTGGCGTTCTTTATCGTCGCTGCATCTGCAGAAATTTTACATTTTTGCTAATATTTGAATGACAAATAAATATATTATTAATGACATTTCTGGAATAACAGCTTGAATTTTTAACATTGACTGCTGTTTTCGACAGTAGTCTCTCAAACGATTGTATTTATTTTCATGTAATTGTTTTGTTAAGCTTTTATACTCCTGTTTGTGTTTTGTATCATAATGTATTTTTACATTATACTCTTTTAGTCTCTGAGCATATTAAACATACGGCTTAGTCCTTAAATAATACTGAAAAAATCCAATTTCCATTTTTTTAAAAGTCCTGCGTTTATCCGGAATTCCTTAAAGGTCTCTGGTCAATATGATGTATAAGAAAAGCCTGTCTTTCGTTGAATATTTTGAACTATTAAAGGTTTGGATAAAAGTGTTGTAGCTGTGTAAACTAAAACCTTAGTTTGTTCATATTATAAAAGCTTATGGCCATTTCATAAACTTTGAAAAAATGCTGATGGCAGAAATTAAATATTTTTTAAAGGTGATGGCCAAAGTTGGCGATTTTAATTAATTACCAAAACATTTTTCTACGATTTTTTTTAAATGAATAACATCATTTCACTTTGCAATAGCAAACCATTATATTTGAACTCAAAACAAAAAAATCATTCAAGAAATAATTAAACTAATAGCATATTAAAAGAAGAATCACTCGAAAAAAATCACACCAAGGCCCTTAATCTCGTCCAAACTTTCTAACAAGGTGTGAGGAGGTCGGCAAGATATTTCGAATTTTCGAGTAAGTAGCCGAGAATTAACACGCCAATGTTGCAAGCTATCAATGTCTTTCTGAAGCTTAGTGGCATCATCATATTAATATTTGAAAATACTTTAAGATCATCTTCATAAAGCAAAAAATTTGCAAATTTAAAGCAACTACTTATATCATTAATGAATAGAGTGAAAAGTAATGAACCTAGAATACTGCTTTTGGGAACACCTGAAGTTGCTATAAAGGGTTCAGTGGAGAAAACGTCAATTGTCAAAACGCAAGCTCGTTGAGATAAATAAGGCTTCATCAAATCTAAAAAAGTTGAGTGAAAAAATCCCAAACGACTCAGTTTATATATATATTAACAAGCTGTAAGAAACTTTATCAAAAGCTTTTGAGAAATCAGTGTAGACGCAGTCCACAAGTTATTTAACGGGTAAAATTTGGTTACCTGTTTTGTACTTTAAAAAAACTTTATTTCTAATGTTATTTAATCGTGGTTGTATCACGAAAGTTTACTTATATATGGCATTTCTTAATAACCGGAATGTTTTTTAAGCAAAAATCAAACAATAAAGATTTCTATATGCAGTAACGCCTTGTAACGTCATTAGTACACAATAGATTATCCCATTCAAAATTCATTAAAAAAAATTAATCTTTTCGAGATCGCAAACCAAAAAAATTTAAACACATCCTATCAGTAGTCGAGGAAAAATCATAAAACTGCAAATTAAAATTTAGGGGCACATGATGCTTGTCGAAAATATTTATTGGAGAAAAGCATTTCGAAATTTTGTAACTCAAATTATCACTAATAAAGATAAGATCATGAATTCTATGCAACTTGTTCACATAATTGTTAATTTGTATTAAATTAAGACTTAAAAGACTATCGATAAAATAAGATTCGAGATCGCAAAAAAAAAAATAAAAACACATCCTACCAGTAGTCGAGGAAAAATCATAAAACTTCAAATTAAAATTTAGGGGCACATGATGCTTGTCGAAAATATTTATTGGAGAAAAGCATTTCGAAATTTCGTAACTCAAATTATCACTAATAAAGATAAGATCATGAATTTTATGCAACTTGTTCACATAATTGTTAATTTGTATTAAATTAAGACTTAAAAGACTATCGATAAAATAAGATTCATGACCTGACCCGAGACCAATTCACATTACTTAAATGAAAGTCACCCATAATACGTATTTGGATATCGCCTAGCTTATTTTCCAAAAATGACGTTATATTGTTAACATGGAACCGATAAAAATAATATCACCTATTTAGTGGAACGCAAAAAACAAAGAACAACACGCAGACCTATTCTTCACACAAACACTTAGTTGATCGACCAGAGAATCGTTATTCTCAAGTAAGACTAAGTAAGAATTAAACTTGCGTTGAACACCAATGAGAACACCACCGCCTCTTGCGATAGCAGTTTTGACAATGTTTCTATCCTTACAGTAAACATTATATACATAGTTTAGAGTCAATTCTTTCCATAGTTTTTTCCAGTTTCCATAATATTAAATATATCATAATTAATTTGCGAGATAAAAGCGAGAACATTTTCGGACTTAGTTCGTTTGAAGATACACGTTCAATAAATTAATGTTATTATTAATTTTACGGGATTTTGTAATTTCTCTCTTCGAAAAAAAAAACGAAAAAATCGTATATTTACATTAGTTGGCCAAAGATAAGCTGAAAGCAATTTATCATAAAAGACGACAGAAACATCCAATCCTTATAACTAACTGTCTTAGACGAGGTATCTCGCTAAACTAATGTATATCACAAAAGATGTTTATTATCAATAGCGGCATGTTTGACAAAGTACTCGACGATATTGTCAGAAGAGACTGAAGGCATGAAAGATGACAAATATAGCCACTTCATGCGGCCAGCAACCTCCAAATTGGTATTCGAGTTTAGACCAACAATTCGTAGTTGCTTACGACGCTTAGTAAATATTTACAACTTTCCTCCATCCATAGTTATTCGGCAAATAGCAGTTGAAGTAGCAGTAGTAACAGAAGATCGCGAAAATATTCGTAATTGTCACCAACATTTGCACGTGAATGGGATAAATGCGAGCAAGAATTCATATTAGATACACTAGAAAAGCATATACCCTCGGAATTGCCAACAATGTTTAATGCTTTGTCTGCCAGAGTAGCAGAAGGCTCCAACAGAGTAATGTCCTCTGGCGCAAGATCAGCAAAATCCCTAGCAGACGTAGATGAAAATAGAGAGTTTCCAAGAACAGCTAAACGAGAAAGCAAGAAAGAAAGAAGATGAGAGAGCGTTCGGCTTATCACACCCGACGATATTAGCAGCAACAAGAACAGGTTCACTGCTAGGCGCAGCAGAACCATCGTTTGCACAAACAATTGATGTTTAATATAACATACTTGCATATATGTACCCTAGAGTATTTAATTATAGCACTTTGCCACAATATTTTAATTTCAATTAAGCTTACATCCAAAGCATCCTAAAAAATTGTCATTTTCCTGGACGTTTTTCTTTTTGTATTTCAACAAAAAATAATTGTACTGAAAATTTATTGTTCGCAAAAAATAGTGCATCCATTCCCGCGAACACCTTGCTTTTGCACACATACATACATGCATACTTACGAATACCAGGGTTTGGCGATAATCTTTTTCACATTGTATTTAAAGAATATCATAAACCCACCAATTCCATTTTGTATTGTGTTTTTTTAATTTTCCTTATGTGTTTTCTCCAACACAATTTTGGCTGATAGCGAACAATCAATCGCACATATAAAAAAGCCACTCAGTTCATTAAAACATCAACTGATCTACTTCACTCTCATTTCAGCTGAAGTTTTAAATTTTAAGTACATATATACAAAAGTATACATACATATACTCAATAATAACATTCCCAACGCAGCAGTGAAAAATATCTGGTTCACTATATATGCATGTAGTACTCCACGGCATCCACATCCACGTAATTTAAAATTTTCAGCTTAATTAAAATGCCAAATGACCAAAACCTTCGGTTAAGTATCTCATCCAAAATACAAATCTCCATCTCTACTTATGGCACAACCCACCACTAAAGTTGCTTTCCCCCATGAAGCAGTTGAAAGAAAAACAAGACCCTCTCGAGAACAATGCCGGAAGGAAAGTACCAATTCAGCATTGATACTTATGAATCAGCCAAAGTGAGAATTTCTGAGTAGGTAAAATTATTTAGAGCTGTATATGAACGAAGCTCTAAGTGTTAAGGAAATTCAAATATTTTTTAATTAATGTGAAGTACAATCGATGCAATTAAGTTCTGAATATAACTTCATTCAAATGGCCTCCACGAATTCTTTTGCAGGAACGAATTCGATGAACCCAATTTTTTTTAAGAAAATCATCTTCTCCGATTAGGCTTACTTTCATCTGAGCAGTGCGATAAATAAACAAAACTGTCGATTCTGGTGCGAAGAAAATCCACAAATTCTTCATGAACAACTATTACATTCAACTTAATTGACAGTGGTGTGGTTTTGGGCCTGTGGAATCATCGATCCGTACTTCTTTCCAAATGAAGATGGTAGCACCTTTACTGTTAATGGAGAGCGGTATATAGCGATGATAACCAACTTGGAAGAAGTTGATCTTAACAACATCTGGTTCCAACAAGACGTGGCTACGTGTCACACAGCGCGTGCAACAACCGAATTTTGCGAGAAAGGTTTGGATATTTGATTATTTGAAGAAATTGTGACATTCAATGGCCTCCAAGAAGTTGTGATTTAACACCATTAGAATATTTCTTGTGGGAGTATTTGAAGTCATTGGTCCTTAGCCCTCTTCAAGCTTTAAAAGTCAATATTGAGCGTGCTATTCATGACATACGACTTGGTTTACTGGAAAAAGTGCTCAACAATTGGGTTCATCGAATTCGTTCCTTCAAAAGAAGTCGTGTAGGTAATTTGAATGATGTTATATTCAGAACTTAATTTTATCAATTGTACTTCACATTGAATAAAAAAACATTTTAATTTTCTTAACAGTTAGAGTGTTTTCTTTAAGAAATAATATCACTCTTATTGTAAAACCCTACACATCACCAACTTCCGCCTTGCGTTGCACCACACCCTCAAAAAGTGTACATCACAAATATCGTGATTCTATTACCAAAGTAGACATAACACTCTTTTGCACATGAACCCAACCCATGTGTGTGACGGATTGGGCAAAAGAAATATACCCTTGACCTTCCTGAGTCAAGATATAAAAAGAAAAGAGATTTTGACCTCCCCGTGTCAAAATACACAGAACACTGTGATGATCACCCCAGATTCCAACCCACAAGATATATTAATTGTATACTCTGATTACCCCAAAATTAGTTTTGTCCCAAAGACACCATTTAAATATGTTCCAAAATTCCCGTAGAACAAGTGCCTTTAGGCAGAATGACAAGTACTCATGTATGCATCACGAATGGAATTGTAAAACTAAAATGTAGAAAAAGCACTCCTCGCTACAGTATACTTCCCATTTTCTCCAAGAAACGGACAATCGAGTCGGGTCGTGTATTTTCATGCCGAGGGGCCCGTCGCGGTCGGGAAAAGCAGACGTGCAGTGAAAATGGCATAAAGGACCGTCAAGTGATTCAGCATTACACACGATCCACAAAACTTTATGTCGATCACATTCAAAGAACTTAATACAGTACTTCGTGCAGGGCGGCCCAGGATGTTTAAGTGCGAGCGTAACGTTACAGAAAATCCCACACATGAAAAAATTCACACAGTTTGCTTTTTACGGAAATTTTTCTTTGTGTATTGTCCCTCACGTTCACACGGAGAAACTTTACTTTAGCAATTATCTGCCACTCCTCTTCATTTCATTTTCGCAGTTTACTATACTTAAAGCATATTGACCGAGCACAACAGAGTTGGTATGTTGCTATCTTCGTCGTCGCCCGCTAAAATACAAACAAAGAGTTTCGGCAACAAGAATTGCCCCGTGTAAACTCAGTCATATAAGTAAAAAAAAACGAGACCTCCTATACAATAACAATCCTCTAGAGCGTACGTGGCGGTGTTTTTGGAATATACGCATAAAAATATTATATCAAAAACTTTGTAATATAAACATACATATTGTTACGATCTTGCTGAATCAACCTCGATGATTTCCCAAATCCTTCGGGTACGCTCTCTGGATTTTTAAATAATTATCGCCAACTTAATTTGCAGTATCTTTATTTATAAAGACTTTATTTAATGTCATTTTATCAGAGAACATAGAAGACAGAGAAGGACCAATTACGACAAATTGTGTAAAACGTCAAGAATAAGCCAGAACATCTCAGAATTGGCTTTTGGAGCGTAACATATCTGAGCGTAGTAATAATAAATATGCTCAGAAATGTTTCTGAATAACATTGTTATATGTTAACCATAGATAATAAATTTACGTATGCTTGTTATCCAAATAAACGAAAATATTATTTTATATAAGTATTAATAAATTTTTAGAATAGAGATGAAACAGATAAAACTAATTAATAGATTTCATACTTTTTTCAAATGACTTTATAATCTGATAGCAAAAATCAATTCAATAAGCGTTTATTTAAAAGAACGATTGTTTATTCATGGATATTTTTGAAATTATAAATTTTATTAACTCATAAACCTCATAATAAATAGTTTGGTATCCTGCAGTATGACATACATATGTACATGTGTTCGTATATACGCAATCGAAAAAATTGATCTGTGTCAAGAAATCAGTATATACATACACGCATGTCCAAACACATAGAAACATATTATTTGCATTAGAGATCGTATACATACAAACTTCGTTTACTCCACAAAAATCTTAGCAAATTACAACAATAACATTTTCATTCATAAACGCATGCGCCATACAACAAAGCAAAGTTCGTTCATTCAAAACCCCACCGCATACATGCCGCGCATACCCTTGCCCACAAGTTGCTTATTCGCTAAACATCAATTTTTAATATTTGGCAAAATTTGACTTCGTCGCGAGGAAAGTGCTTGTGGATGAAGAGTAGAAGGAAAAAGGGTTTGCATGCGGTATTTGTTGTAGTTGCTTCTTCTTCTTATAGCAAATATCTTATGCAACAGCAACATACATTTGCATGCCCTTTTCCATTGAACCCGTAGCATTCATATGCCGTCCACAAGCATCACTTCAAATTCTTATGACTTCGACTAAAATTCATCTCGTCTGCTAAAATGAAGCAAATCGGCTTCGTGCTGCTAAATTCGCTGTTCGCCTATTAGCTCATATTGCCCAGCAAGAAATTCCTTGCCTTCCCACATTTGAACCATGCAGTTTGCATCTCGCTATAGTACTTTTACATAAGTAATTAATTGCTCATTGATTTCTAGTTTCTATAAAATTTTCGATAATATCGAAGTATTAACATAAATTTAATGAAAAAAATATATATTTAAAAATAATCAGGTGCTTTTTAAACCATTCGTTTAACAAATGTAAAGAACTCAGTTCGGATTATCGAGAGTGCGTTTTACAATTGTCTAGTGAATTCCCTATTGCTGTTCTAGGCTAATTGGAAAATCGGAACGATTTGACAAACGACACGCGCTGGTCCTTCTCGTTCTTCTACGTTCTCTGCTTTTATTATTCAGTAATTCACAATTGAATTACAATTCATTTTATTATTTACAATTACTTGTATACAACTTTCACAATGTACTGTTTTTATTACTTCAATGTAATGTAATCTCCAACGCTTTTACTTCACGACTGATTACTGACTGACTTACTCTGCAGTCGTGTGTCGCCCTTATATACAACCCGGTTGCTCGCAACCAACCGCTTAGAATAATCGCGTCGTTACGATAATCGTCTTGTTACGATAATCGTCTCGTTTTACGCTGTAGAAAATTCCAGCTGTCGGCTTCTCTCTTTCATCTGTCATTCGCTTCGCATTTTCGCCACAATATGTTACCCATACATAAAATATGAAATATTTAATTACAAATATGGATTCAAATTTAAAATTGTAGAAAGTGTAAATAAGTAAAATAAAATCATTAACGATAGTTACAGCGATAGATACTTGCTACTCAAAGTCTTAAAAAATTGGGGGATTCTCTATATCTAGCAAATGCATGCTACGGTGCACGGATAGCAAAGTATTCATATCCGTGTAATGGCACAACAACAAAACAAATGCAAAAAAATATGCTACGATAGGAAAAATATCCTATATCCAAACCTATGTGTATTTATTTCCCACAGATAGCAAGAAGGAAAATGCAATTCGGTGAAGGAAAAATCAACCTTGTGCCGTGTTGTTCTTATTGTTTTTCTGAATATGTCAATATTTTGCAACGGGGGTGTGTGCTCTCGACCTCTAGCACAATTTCAAAGGAAATGTTTGCATAGTATGCATTTCCTAGCCATAGCGAATCCCCCTAATGTGAATATGAATGCCTTCAAGTAGCCGAACACCACTACACTGATGCACGTTTACAAGTATGAATGGATATACCAACACCGTCAAACTCAAAACAATACGCAGGAAACAAGTTGTTCTTTATGTTAATTTAGGCAAAACTTACAAATTTAAGGCATATCTGCCTGGTTGAAAAGAAAAACTACTTAACATATTTATCTAGCCTGGTTGAGAAGAAAAACTACTTAACATATTTATCTAGGCAAAAAAGATACTTTCGTATAGAAATTCAAGCAAATCGAAGCAACCATATAATATGTATTGTAATTTTATAACTTACGAATGGAGTTATAACGAAATAATCATAGAATTCTCTGCAGGGTTTGATTATTGGAGGAGGCTAACCTATTCTTTTAGGTGAAGATTGCCCTTACACAAACTTCATTCATTAACAGATCTAGTTTACGATGATCTTGTTTTTGATATATCTAAAAACAATTTTTTTGACTTACGACTACAACGAAGTTTAACAAAATAATAAGTTTTTTATTATTTTTTTAAACAAAAAGTATACAAACACATGAACAAGTCCAAATAATATTTTAGAGATTAGAATCTATAAAGCAAAGTAAAAGAATCTGATTATTTTGTCTAAGTTAAATTTATAAATAAAAATACATTCGTAGTTTTCTACACTCAAATTTTAATTTTTGCCAACTGTCATCAGCTGTTTAATAGTTAATTTAAAAAGTAATTTGTAACTTTGAATCACTAATTTTGCAGGGCGATTGAACGAACAATTACTCTCTTAGCAACAGTGTAAAGAGATTCATTGGGGCGAAAGAGGGAGAAACAGAGAAAAAAAGTTTTTCTTTTGTAGATGAGCGCGACGCATAACAAACACAATAGGGGTATTCTCTTTGTCTAGGAAATGCATGCTACGGTGCACGGATAGGAGAAATGTCCCATCCGAGCAATAGCACAACAACAAAACCCATGCAAAAAACATATGCTACGATAGGAAAAATATCCTATACCAAAACCTATGTATATTTATTTCCCACAGCTAGCAAGAAGGAAAAAACAACCCTTGTGCAGGAAAAGTAACCCAGCCCGTGTGGTTGTTATAGTTTCACTTGAATATGTCAGAAATTTGCAACGTGGGTACTCTCGATCTCTAGAACAATTCCATAGGAAATATTTGCATAGCACGTATTTCCTAGACAAAGATTTTTTTGGTGTTTAAAAAACTATAACCTTAAAGAAAAGTAGTTTAATTTCGGAAAATACAAAAGATTATAACGCCATAATACAAGTACTTCTATTCTAAAATAAAATTATACAACTTAGTTAAGTACTTTTTGATTCAAGCCAGTTTAAGCACTAAAAATATGAGCGATTTCACATAGTAAGTGTAGATTTATAACGAATTTATATAAGAAATTGTTTAAATAAATATTGTTCTCCAATCTCTCTATATGCTGATGGAACTCGCATGAAAGTCCATTAAGTGGTTTTTGAGTTTATCATGAACAGACGGACTGAGAGACGCAAATATAAAATATTTATAACATTTGCTTCATTTAAAAATATTTATAAAATTTATATACAACATTTGAAAGGTTTACGTACATTGTATTTGAATGTCAACAGTCTCTTGAATGCCTCGCATTGTTGTTGTACTCTTCCTGCTCTGATTGCCTGTGCAGCTGAAATTTTTAAACTCTGAGCAGGGCTCTGAATTCCAATCAATGCTTGCTTGAATACTTGTGGAAACTACTCTACAAACTACGTCTGAACATTCTTTAGTTGTAGACGACGCCAAATAACAGCCCTCATCATTGGAAATACATTCTCTTGGTAGTCGCGAAGGAGCTGTGCTTATAAGAAATAATATTGGAGATGCAACTAATAAAGATGTCACTAAAAAAGTAGCCGCCGTTATTGCAATTTTATGAACTGTTGTAGATGTGCGCAACCAAATACAAGGCGCACAGCATATCCATCCTATGCTAGCATTCTGTAAATGTAGATAGATTTGTATAGAAAATAAGGGTGTTAGTAACTATAAGTATAGTGGTTTACTTATTCAGTTAAAATTTTGAAATTATATCAGATCGAAATCAATATTACTAAACTACTTCAAGAATCTTTCGTTAAAGTCATCATGGTAAGAGCGGACTACCTTTCACATAGTAAATTTTGTAGAGATTTTGTATCTTGGTTGCCGTCTGTTTCCGCACATATATTATCGAACAATTAAACTTTTTAAACAAAAAAACAGTGTTATAGAGAAGATGACGCATTTTTTTTCTTGTAATATGTTTGTAAAATTAAAAATTAATGATAAGTGTTATCCTATTTCCAAAGGAGAATTTTTGAAATATTTATATTTAATATTTATTATTGCATGTAAAACAGTATTCATTTATAGAATTTCTTCATTAATTTTTTATGTATGTATATTGAAAATATCCTTTATAATTTAAATGAAATAATTTTGGTTTATATGAATTTTGTATTTTCAGTAATTTTGAGACAAAATTTTACTCGAAATGAAAACTAACTTATGTTATTTTTGAGAATTTTTGTGTTTGGTCTGCATTATACTCTGTTTGAATTTTCAAAGTCGAAATTATGGAGTGCTCCCGAATTTCTTGCAGCTCTTTACTAGAAGCTGCATTAGATTCTATCAATTAACATATTTGCTACATGATTTCAAAGCCAATGCCATCCCATGAAGGAATAGTTATTACGCATCTATGTACATACTAGAGCTTTAGAGCAGTGTGAGCAGCTCAATGCTCGTTCAAACTCGTTCATTGCTCGACTGGTCAGCGAAAAAAATTTAATTATGTTTGTAAATTTTTTTATAATTTCAATGATTTTTACAATTCGCATAAATAAATTTAAAATTATAGAAAAAAGTCAAAGTTTTTATCAAAATACTTGTAATGCTCTAGCTCATTCATGAACAATGAACAAGTGCTCGTTGCTGAAACGCTCGAACTGCTCAAAAAAAGCTTAAACTATACTTTATACTTATGTACTATGTAGCACAATTTTCTACGTTTCCCCCAATGGATACTCCGGTGCGCTTTATGGGCTGGTGGAATCATTGGTCCATATCATTGGACGTAGTGCGCGATACGTTTTCCGCACAGAACCATTATTTTCGAAATAAAATTGCACTATTTGCAAGTGGTGTTCAGGCGTGAGTCTATTCATGATGAATTGCCAAACAAAACAGAATAAATCATTTTACAGCTGTTAAATCGGTCGCCATCTTGAAAAGTAATGCCAACTTAAAGTTCTATACCTCTATAAAAGCACCCTATAGTTGTCTTAGTTCATATCTGAGTTCAATGTCAACTTAATATTAGAAAGGTAAAATAACAAACACTCATCGGTGAAATACAAGATATGCTGTCCTCGAAGTTTTTATAATGCGAATGAATGTATGTATATGCATTTACATAAATTCTTGTGTGTAAGTAATATTTAAGTAATATTTAGCTGCATAGAGCGTATGCATGCATTTACATACATCCATGTGTCTGTACCTATTATAGGATATATGAATATTTTCCCATGAAGATTATACAATAATTTCGCTCCTTACCGTGTGTTTTGTAGAAGTTTTAATGGTAATTCCTTCGAGGGCATCGGATTCATCAGTTTTAGGCATGTGGCTGTTACCAATTGTCATTTGGTTTTGTGACAGAGTGTTATGTGATTGAATATTTCTGCCTCCTAAAGTTGACATTGCTACACTGAATACAGTATGTTGAATTCACAAAAAGCTACATTATACACTTATTTTTAACGCTTAAAAAAATAATAACAGTCACTATGTCTCACTTCCAAATAAAACTATGTATTGAAGTCCCACGCAATAATTTGTTGTCCAAATCTTGTTATGAATCCAAAGTACTATTGTATTCGTAAAAGAATAATTCTATACCCTCATGAGGGAGCCGCATGGAAGCTTTAAAAGCTGTTTTTTTAGGTACATATATATGTAAATACTTATGCGTACAGAAGAATAAATAAGGGTTTCCATGGCACCAAAAAGTTAATGCATTGCATTGCATTTGTCATAAAAATATTGTTTCACTTTGCAGTAAAAAATATGAGTTTAAAATTTCGCAATTACACACACATATACATAAAAATTTGTAGATTTCCTCCCTAACGAATGAAAGTAATAAAATTACGTTCCCGTTTTCTGTGGTATAGACATTATTTCTTACAACATTGTAAACCATATCAGTCATTGATATTGACGAAATTTTTATTAATTTTATTTGTGTTTAACTTATAACAACTGTTTGACGTTTGTTCAACGATAAATATAAAAGAAAATATAAATACATTGTCGTACACCGGTGCATAAATATGCTCAGAAGAGCGACACTGCTTATCAGCAGGCACGAATATTAATAATTTAAATAAAACCACTTCGCTACACTGTAAAGTAGTTATTTTTTTGACGTTTTAATATCTGGAAATTATAAATGAAACATAAGTTTAAATTATATCTCAAGTTCAAGCACCTTACTTATTCGTGCCCTTTTTATATAATTTCATGATTCCGTGGATGCATAGAATTCAAAATGGTGAATCCATGTTCCGTCCAATTTCAGTGTTGAATTAATATTTTAAAAGTATTTCAGGCAAAGCTATTTAAATACAGAGTAATTCAAATAAAATAAAAATGCTCAAATATAATGTTAAGTTAGACGCATCATCCCACCTCCCCCCTCCCTTTTCTTAATCGAAAGAAAAAAGTATTCAAGTATCTATCGTCTCCAAAAAGTCTGCTTCAAAACTTGCAAGATGCGCCATTATTTATTTCAACATATTTATCAGAATCGCCAGGAGTTTGTATGTAACTAGGACATCCCAAAAGGAATTGGGTTGGAGTTAGTGGCTCAGCATCACTACTTTCAATTGACAGATGTGTTAGTGGCCGTGAATTAATCAAATTATCGGCTTCGAATTTGAAGCGTTTCTATTTGTTGAGCTGCTTTCTTTAAGCCAATCGTTCCTATACACCACGAGCAGATGGGTATCCTGGTGTGCTGAATATCCACTCAATGCCACGTTGGCTGCATTCTCTTTCCATACAAATGTCGACATGCAACCATTCTATTTTGTTTGCACCAACGAAGTTTCTGCCCCTACCACTGCGAATACAAACGGGAACACCTCTGCGATTGACGAAATTTCTTAAGCATAAAATTATTGTACCGCCTAATAAATCTCTAGCGACCTCTAAGTGAATCGCTCGAATAGTTAAGCAGGTGAACAAAGCCATCTATCTCTTTTCACGTCACCGTCCTATCTAACCCATAACTGGTCCAAAATCCATCCATTCCTGCATATGAGAAAGGTCTCATATATGTCGAACTACTGGTATCGGCCCCATAAGGGGAGGGCTTGGTGTGGCTGATGCGTTTTTTCAAAGCTGTCATTTGTTTGCCCCAACGTAAAAGACTTCGAACGTTAGGGACCCAATATTTGGTACGGATAGCGCATATAGTTGATTCATGATTTTGATGATAAAACATTTCGTGATAATGTTGAACAATTAATTGTGACATTACGTGGCATCTTGGCAAAATTATTGGTCGTCTTTTGTACATTGTTAAACATGTGGCGTTTTCAACATAACCCACAATGCGTATTAATCCTTCTTTGTCTAGTATTGGTGTTAATTTATACAATTCGAGAGTTGATTACCGCTTCTTAATGTTGTAACTTCTTCCGCAAATGTAATTTTACTAACATTATCTAAGTTTCTCTGATCTCCTTTGCAGTGATTCTTAGGTTTTATTTTGGAACATCAGTATTATTTTCAGCTATTTCAAGAAATCTAGAAACAGCGAAACGAAACCATACAATTTTGCAAAACATATAATGATTGGAAAAATTTGTAAAAGGTGTAACATTTTCGTTAAATTGTACTGTATATAATGGATGTATATAATGGCTTTTCATCATCGTGTTCCTTCGTAGAAAGATTCACTGGAAATAATGTCCATTCTCTTTTAAGACACTAAGTACACTTATCCATCTTGACGTTCTAAAATTCATTGAATGTGGACGTGTGGCATCAGCAGCAGGATTCACCTCCATTGCTTAACGTCAGATGAGTGTAGTATCTCAGCAGCCCGAATCCATTGAACAACAGTTTTTGAGTCCGACCAAAAAACTATTGCTTCGGGTTTAACTGTGTGAATTTAGTTAATCTCATTCCTAACACCGCGAGACTTGGCTGCAACAAAAGCTATGTTAACTTCATCTTTAGAACGAATACGAAAGTAAACATGTACGAATATGTGTAACTGAACTTTTACCAAAGGATCTTGAAAATATTGACCAATATATCTTGGTACGCTAAATTCATTAACTTAACTAAGCGATGTGTAGCACTGATATCATTTTGCATAGATATCGTCTGGTATTGAATCGTGCCAACCAATTTGCGATTGCCACAACCTTTGCAACAATATTTTCGGGATCAACTTCACATTCGAAATAAATCTGAACGGAATAAAAATTGACATTGTCAATCCTAAAAGTTTTGCTTTTTATTGTCGTCGATTACCATCCAAAACAGATTTTGAAACTTTGGCAAAGGGTAAATTGAAAAAAAATACGTTATGTACTTTGTCATATACGGATTCTGATTTGTACATGTTTTTGAATTTACCTCCACTATTCCTTGATTACTCATTCACCGCCAAAATTGATTTCGGTGAATTTGAAACAAAACCTCGTAGCTCGAAACGTGTTTTACTGTGAAGATCAATAACCTTTTTGTTACTCGAATACAATCGTCAACGACGCAGTTTTGATTAGCTATTCCTTTTCCTGCTCTCGGGTAGTCATCTTTAAATCGAAGGGCATTCAGGCTCTTAACAAACTGAGCGGAACATGGAGAGCAAATAGAACCAAATATCATGAGGTTCATTACATATACATCCGGTGCTCTTGATGACTGAGAATGTTGGCCAATATTTCCTCTATGTCCCCACAAATAGCTACTTTTCTTTCACGAAATGTAAATAAAATGGATTGCAGTGGCATCGGCTGATAATCCGCCGGACCTTTCATAAGCTCGGAGTTTAAAGACGTAAAATCAACTTTTGCAGAAGCATCAAATGCTAGTTTATTACCTTTGTTCAAATTATAAATGGCAAAGTGATGTAAATACCAAACTAGCCCAATTGCCGATTTGATTTTATCTGAAAACAATTTTCTCGCATAGCCCTTTTCTACGTATTTATTTATTTTTGCATAAACCATTTTGAATAATTTTCATTCAAAGACATTTTGCGTTCTACTGGTTTTAATCGTTTAAAAGCAACGTCATAACCTTGCTTCATAACTACATCATCACTTCGCCATAAAATACCAGTTTCATATTTATCACCTACTAATTTAATCGTACTCTGCAATATGTTTTCGGCTCTAATATCCACCACAGACTTGACAACGCATAAATTCGACGCAAATTAAATACTCGTTCATTTGTTTTTTTATTTTACTAATAATTTCTTCATTAATGTGTACGTGACAAAGCGAAGAGGACTCCTGTATATGTTCATCACAACCAAGTAACAACCAACCCAATTTGGTCTTATGGATTGTGAAACTTTCATTGAAATTTAAAATACTCTATGGTTCAATAGTCAAATTTCAGGAATTGCATTTGTATAACTTACTGTGGGGATATTGCTTAGTTCTTTGTTTATGGTGGAATTAGAAGACTTTTTGTTGTTCGTACCCCTTTAAAAACAAATTTATTTTCTTTATTTCGTGCACTTGAAGTTCCCACAGTAACAAGCTTTGATATTTCACTGGCGGTTTGATTATCAAACCAATTTAATTTCAGCATATCTGTTCGCCCTGAAAGACCAATTTTGCTAGCAACTTCTTCTTCTAATAATGTTACCCAAGCTTCGTCGTCAATACGTCAATCAGTAGTAACATCTGATTCAGCAAATTCAGTAGCAGAGTTATATGCAATAAGTTATTATAGTACTTGCGGCATGACGAAATGCCGCATGCTCGACGTCATGAACAATTATACACATTATGACCAGGGGAAAGGCAAAAAAAAAAAAATTCTTTTTAATAATTTCCCTACGCTCCTCATTTTTTAAAACTTTAAATTTTATGCATTGGTATAATTTATGGGTTTCCTTACAATTCAAATGTTTCTTCGGATATGGCTAGTACTGTTTTGATGTTTCATTATTTTTGATTATCTTCTGTTCGTAGCTTATATTTGCTGAATTCGAATCGGTTGCTTTCACAACAAAGATTGATATTTGCTGCAGCCAAAAAATAAATTCTCGAATAGTTAAGTAAAGCTGATTTATATTTAAAGTATCTAGTATCCATTCCTCTTTTTTATAAAGAGATATTATTCTTCCACTTGTGATTGGCTCTGGCTCTGGCTTTAGCTTCTATATTATTATAATTTTTATTCTAATTGGTTTTACTATGATAAAAAGCCCTAATCAGACACCATCTAATACAAAATATTAAGATTTTTATATTGTATTATTATATATATATATTATTTATTATATCACCACTTTTACGTATTTCAAGATATGTCAATAAAAACGCTGCAAAGTAAGCTAAGGGCACCCTTCGGATCTTCGAATATTTATAAGTACAATAAAGTAAGACGCATAAGAATAGATTGTAACCCGCAGCTGCAGGTTCATTGCGCATCGAACCACCCGTACCTACTCACAATCTATGCTTATATCCAAATCATACTAATTTTTTATATTTATCCTTTCCCTGTCCCTGGTAGAAATCCAAGAAACAAAGTTATTTCTTTTAAGCATATCATCTAATTATTATACCAAATCGAACCATATTCTTACGATTTTGCTGAATCAACCTCGATGATTTCCCAAATCGTTCGGGTACGACCACTGGATTTTTAATAAAAGTCACCAACTATGTTCGCAGTTTCCTATTTTATAAAGAATTTATTAAATGTTCTTTTATTACTCAGAAATTCACAATTCAATTACAATTCAATTCACTGTTTACAATTACTTGAATTACAACTTTCACAATGTACTGTTTCTTATTACTTCACTGTAATGTAATCACCAACGTGTTTACTTTACGACTAATTTCCTTACTGACTCTCTGCACTTGTGTGTCGCCCTTATATACCACTCGGTTGTTCGCAGCCAACCGCCTGGAATAATCGAATCATTCTCGATAATGAATGTTCTCGAATTACGCTTTAGAACATGCCAGCTATCGGCTTCTCTCTTGCATCTGACATTCGCTTCGCATTTTCGCCACACTGCCCGCCACCTAAGTCTGATCGCCCCGATCAGACAAATTCGCTGTTCCTCTCTAGGTGGACCACTTTTATCTTGCTTCCTGGTCTCCCAACATTGTGGATTCGATACATTGCGTAATTTAGCCGTTTAATTACCTTATATTGACCATCCCAAACGCATAGAAGTTTTGAGGACAAACCCCTCTTCCGTTGTGGACTGCACAGCAACACCAAATCTCCACTTCGGAAGCCTTAAGAGTTCATCGCTTTGTCACACCTGGCCTTCAATTTGTAATGGCTTCGTGATTTTGGCCCTTTAGTTGCTATGCAGTTAGCAATCCACTTAGCAATCGATTGGCGACAACCAACCCAATAGAACCGCTGCTTGATCTTCTCCAGCATTTCCTTAACGCCCAGATGTTCTCCACTAGGATCATTGTGGAATTCCTTAAGAATATCCGGAATTCTTAACCTCGGAACAACTATTAGCCTTCTAGAGCACTAGCCATTTTCACTTTCCCATACTCTATGCAAACAGCCAGATATCAATTCTAAACTGCTCCATTGGGCCCAGTATGCCTTAGCGATTGGACTTTCCGCTGCCATTTGCTCTTTACTTGGCCGTCTGTTCACCTTTAATCCGTGCATTCTCAGTTCCAAGTCTGGGTCTTCTAGCTGACACTTTCTTAAGTGGCTTGCCTCCAACTTTTCTGCTCTTGTAAATGTCATTCGCCGGACGTATATTATGCCCTCAGCTTTTGAACATCGTTTCCGTCGACTCTCCTGGCTGTTGGAGCCTGACTTGCATTCGCGTGCGAATTAACCTGCTTTTCCACAACTGAAACACTATCCAACTTTATTCTTGACACCGGAACGATTCATCCCTTCTATCGACTTCAGAGTTTTCAATATTTCAGTCCTCACATCTGGTGTTTCTACCTCCAAACGCTTCACTTTGTAGGCTTACATAGCAGTGCCGCCGTTTCCCGTGTCTGAGCGTATAGTTTCACCGAATGTCAACTTTGGATTCGCATATGTCTTTCGCTTGGTGTACATGTTTTTAATTCCGCTGATGAAGCTCTGGATTTTTACTCTTTCGAGATGTTCACTCGATGCGTCCCCAATGGCCAAATGAGCCAATCTCTCAATTTCAAAAGCATATTCCAGCAGAGATTCATTGTGTTTTTGGTCACGCTGTTCCAGCTCCATTTAGTAAATTTGCCTCCTATGCTCGCTACCATAGCGTCTTTCCAGGGCTCGCATTACTGCTCCATATTTATCCCTCTCATATTCGGGAATAGTCAGCAAAATTTCCTATGATTTTGGTCTTAATTAGCTCCTTTAATTTGTCTTGCCGTTCTTCGATTCTGTCCTGCCTTTCCTTAAGTTCCGCATTGTCCCTCATCAGATTTTGTTATATTTCTGCGATTGTTCCTTCTAAGGATGATATCTGCTCCCTGTGTTCAAGCATTTGTGCTTTTGGGTAATGCTGGCATTCATTGCAGATATATTTTGTGAATTACGGGCATCCTGTGCATCCAACTTTTATGTCCTGTTGGCATTGATTCCGCGACGGAATTCGTATTGGTTCAAGTCGATGCCTTCGACATCCATTGCTTCTCGCAGTCGAGATTGCAGCTCTACCTTATTTCCTGTTGTAGATAATCCACGCTTTGCCAGTTCTCTCTTGAGAGGAGGTATCTTGACCATTTTCCAATTATTATCCTTTGGGATTTATTCAACAATTCCCACCTCTGACACCGATTGTTACGATGTTGCTTTTTCATCTGACATTCGCTTCACATTTTCGCCACAATATATATATATATATGTATATATATACATATACATATACACATGCCCCAATTAAAAAGTGATAATCCCGCTATTATAATATAATATTATAATATATAATAAATTTTAATATATCGGTCGGCTTCCAGGAAGAAAGAATTTCAAGTCAAAATAACTATAAGTACGATTTTCGGCCTGGTCCACTTTCCGGAAAAAAAGTGTTCATGCTAATCTAAACGAATTCGAATATGTCAATCCCAGGTCCACTTTATGGTATGAAAAACAGATAGTAACCTATTCGCAGGCCTAACTAATATATATATACGAAATTTCAGTAAAATCGGTTGAGCTGTTTTAGAGCAGTTCGAGGACACAGATTTGGTCAGGAGAAATATATATATATAGACAGATATATATATACACTAGCAGACTAGGCAAACTTTGTTTTGCCATATAAATTATTTCTAAAGAATATTTTGTTAAAAAATATATGAGTGTGAGAGGATGTGGTATATGAGTGAAAAAGGTATGGAACGTTGTAATCGACGACGGCTAATGAAAAATTTATTATTACATTATTACTAAAAACGATATCAATAACTCAATGCAATAGAATGTGCAATATTTTTTGTAATCCCATTTTTCGCTAAACAAACTGGTAGGTTTGCCTACTCGAGAGCACGCAACTTTTAATTGTTCGTATGAGAAACATTGTGTGCTCAAAGCCACAAACAGACATCGTTTGGCCTTGAGACTTTGCAAATGCCCATCTAATTGGAAATTGAAGCGTTCAAAACCGCCTACGGGTTAGGGGCTCAAGAATTCACCCGCGGTAAGGCATGCCTGTCGTAAGAGGCGACTAAAATCCAATAGTTCCCGCTACAGTCGGGTTTTTATGCCGGAACGACCCGCATTTTTATCCGGCCAAGAACTGTCACTCCCGCAATATTCCCCGACGCCCGACTTGGGAAATTTTTCTGCGCTTATAACAACAACAGACCATTATTAGTACGTATTTCGGCGATTATTAACGAAATAAGGAATGTTTTGCCAGTTCAACTTGGTGCATCTAAAAAAGAATCCATTTTGTCCTGCCGAAACTGCGAGCATAATGTGGTCGTAAATGGTTATTTGGTTCTCATTCACTAGTGGGACATTGTAAGTATTGTATTGTAATTCACAATTATTGCAGTGCTCACTAAATCAGATGCACACCGATTAGGCGAATGCATATCAAAATGACTGAGTGGTAAGTTGGCAATAATAATGCAAAAATCCCCAATTGCAATCAATGTTTCATTGTACATTGCGTCGTTAAATGCTATTGTCAGATCCTTGCATCATGTACTATTTTTATGTAATATATCATCAGTCATTAGCCTTTGTGATTATCCCACAATATCTTTGCTCGAGTTGGAAAACATGCAGTCAACACTATAGCGAATAGTAGGCGAATTTGGTTTCTGTACAGTTTAATCTTGCTTCAGCAAGCATACATTCTCACTGGTTGTCGTCTTTCAGCAAGCCGAGTGCAAAGCATGGCAAGTTATGCATCTTTATACGTTGAATACTGTTGTCCATTCACTTTACGCATATGTTGAAATGACAATGGGCCGGTGACATTAACCAACAAAAGTTGAAAATAAAAGCATTTAGTCTGCCTTGAACTAACATGTAGACCGGGACAAGTAACAATTGGTGTGCCTTGCTTGCGGGGCATCCAGTTTCTTGTTGCAGTCCATGTGAAATATACACGCTGATCGTTTTAAAGATGGACGGATAATGTTTTGCCCAACAGAGGGGTGGTATGGTACCACCCAACGATTGTCAATGCCTACTTTTCTGATATTTTTAAATTAATTATCCGCCATTATCGGGACTTCTTTGACGATATATTGGACATTCGTCAACATTTGTGATCGTATCTTAATTGAATTTTTTTGGGAAAACTTTTGATGCATTTTCCGTCTTCCATGCAAGGTGATGAAAGATTCAGATTACCACATGGACCATGATGTATTACAATTTGGCCAGCCAATAGTAATGGTGTAATCTCCGACTATTTTGGATTACACGGGAATGTAATAAATAAACATGGTCGTCCATATTCGCGAGCGCAAGTCATAGCATCTTGTATATATTCTTGCATATGACGTGATTGCCTACGTATGATGATGGTAGGATGACAATAGCGTCTCGTTGACAGTGGTGTCTTGCACGCAGGTTCTTTTGATTAAATCAAAAGTATCGTAATCGTGCACTTTCTATCTTCACATACATATCGACCATAAATCGTTGACAAAGCTCATGGCATCGTAGAATATAAGTAACACTGTCCTGATTGCGCCTAATCATGAACCCACACACATAACAATCCTTCGCAATAACATTCTTATTTGTTTCGGCACCTGTTGCGGAATCTCATTGTTTCATATTTATACAATATCCATCCTGTCCCTTTCAGAACATTAGCGGATATTGAAGAGCGTCAAAAGACCGGTGTGTATCAGAAATGAACTGTAGATTATTATTTCGTCTACGAATCACGATATCTCGCGTAGCAGTACGCTCACCAACCATGATTCCAGCAACGTCGTCAAGAACAGGTGCATTAAATCTACGAATGTGCTACCCAGCAGGTGTTTTATCGGGATTAATGACAATAGCGGGATTATCACTTTTTAATTGGGGCATGTGTGATTTAAATATTTTCAACATTGAATTGTGTTCATTCAATAGAGCGTCCAGATCACAAACGATGCGTCGAACAAAAAGTGAAGCGAAGTTATTATAACCAAACCTAAAAAATAGATGATTTTTTTTTTACATTTTACTTGGTTAGAAATGAGCGGCATATGTAAATAATGTAAATTTAAGTAATTTTTGAAATAAGGATTCAATAGAACAATTAAAAGATCCGATAGTGACAATAAGTAGGTATTGTCATACGGCATAAAAAATACACTATTATACGGGGTTGTATGTACACAATAAAATTTTATTATTGATAAAAGAACTTTACAAAGTTGTTTCACGTAAAATTAATTTTTGGTCTAATCCATAGTTTTTTTTTCAGTTCGGCCGAATTGAGGCAATAAGGTATGTATATATTGTAACGATTTTCGTAAATAGCCTCGATGATAACATAATTTTTTGAAGATCACGGTATTGCTAAATGCAAATTCCAAGACTTGTTCGTTCGTCTTCTTAATTGCCAGGAGTTTACCCAACGTTTATTTACTGCTTTATAAATTTAATTTTTCTTCACTATGCACAATGGTTTATTTTACAATTCTTTATAATCACACAGTTATTTCCCTATTCACTTCATGACATCGCCTCTATATATTCTTCTCGTCTGCCTGCGATAGCTGCTGCCGCTGGTTGACGATGACCCAAACATTCCTTTCACGCGCTCTAATTCATTGATAACTAGTTTGCCTGCGATTGCTGCTCCTTTTATCTGTCGTTCGTATTTGGTATTTCGTCACAATATATAAGGTCTAAAATATAACTTATAGCCTTTTTATTACTATATCAATATAAGTGATAAAACCAATATTCAAATTACTTGATTTACTAAAAAATTTGAGTAAAAGTTAACATTCTTTGCAATATCAGCTTCGAGTGTCTCAAAAACTATCACTCCAATTGGTTTAGGTTATTGTTTTCGAAAGCGAGAGAAGCCACCTGCCATCGCCTACCACTATTTACTAGTTATGGTACCTAAATTGAAAAGCTTCCCTTAAAGTGCCTCGCATTAGTTATAACAACGAGATTATTGAGGTAGTAGTGGAAGATGCCGAGATCCATGTTAAAGACGTAAGGGCCATTTTTAGATGAAGGGGCTATTGATGCAATTGTGGAAGATGATGTTGGTAACGGAGTGTCCCTAGGTCACATTCGTGGCGCAATAACGTTTCGACCTAAACGAATGATAGGCACATTAAGCAGAAGCTGAAAATTAAGAGACTACGATTCGCAACTTGAAAATGATTCGACTTTCCGGAAACCTGTAATTAAAGGAGAGTTATCATTTCCCCAGTAGCGAAGACAATTGAGGTTTCGCTGCTCCCATCGCTTACACACCATCTGAGTCCAGCAGCACATCAGCATGACTTCCGTAAAATGCACAGCACAAAAACCGCACTTAACGCCATAAACACCCAGTTAGTCCATGCCGTTAATCAAAAACGACCTTGGGCGCGAATTGTCCTAAAGCACTGGACCTTTAAAAGATTTTAGACACGGTCGGCCACGCAGAGCTACTATCGGACATAGAAGAATCCTCTTGTTGTTGTAACCACAGAAAAATTCACCAAATTATGCTTTGCGGAATATTGAGGGAGTGGTAGTACTTGGTCAGATAAACATCCAGGTCGTTCCGGTACAAAGACTCGCCTGTCGCAGGAACTATTGGATTTTAGTAGGTATGTCCTCTTACGACAGGCATACCTTACCGCGGGTAAATTCTTGAATTCCCAACCCGCAGGGGAATAGAAAGAGTTCACTTTCTTTTTCATCAGCTGAACGAAGGACTACCGGTCGAACTGGATGTGAAAGTCGATGACGTAATAATTCCTGAAATAAATAACCCCAAGTTAACAGGAGTCATATTATACAGCCTACATTCCGCACACAACTGTAGTCGTAACTTAAGTACAGAGCTGCAACAAAATCCTTAGATCGTTAATCGGAACTTCACCCAGGCACATCAGGAAGGGAGTACGAGTATGCTTGATTTGTATAATAATTACTAACTTGATAATCCATTGTTGATGCTCACCCAATAGTTTGCTACAATATTGCAGACTTATTTTGCACCGAACATGTTCTTTGAAAGTAATAAAATAATTTAATTTTAGTTTCGCGTAATTAACTAAAAACAAATAAAAAATAATATCAAAATACCACATTTGAAGTAAAAACTCTACTGCACTCAAAAATTGCATTTGAGACCACCAGTCAAAGTGTGAAATACCTTAGTGCAGAAACTGTCAACAGTATGCTTACATGAAAACCTACTGCATAGAAAGACAGTAGGCAATAAAATACACTGGAAATTACTCATCAAAACTGAAATGCCCTCACCTAAGTAAGAAGCAAGTCACACCCAACTTTATTGGTCGTGAAGTCGAAGTTCAGCCAAAGTAAGCCATACAAATTCCAAATGTTTGACTATCAAGCTATCAAAGGGCATGCAAAGAACAATACAATCAACAAAGCATCGAAAACACCACAAAAGCCCAAAGCGAAATTAGAGAAATTATTAATTTACTGAATCAACTACTGCTAAACGCCATGAATATTGTGATTTAGAACACAAATGACCTTTAAAATTATTGTCCAAACCTTGTTATCAATCCAAACTACTATTATATTGATAAAATAATAATACGAAGAGCTTTTTTTTACCCTCATGAGGGAGACGCATGGAAGCTTTAAAAGCTGTTTTTTTAGGTACATACTTATGCGTACAGAAGAATAAATAAGGGTTTCCATGCCACAAAAAGTTAATGCATTGCATTGCATTTGTCATAAAAATACGGTATCACTTTGCAGTTAAAAATTTTAATTAAAAATTCTGCAATTACACACATACATACATACCTATATCATAATAAAAAAGTTTGTAACTTCCCCTCTTAAGGCCGGTCTTACGAAAATCAAAAACTCCATATAAAAATGTGTAAAAAAACTATGCGCGAAACTTTTTTTACGAAGCAGTGTTCGCACCTGAACATAAAAACACAATTTTTCCAAAGTTTTTAAACAAATACGAAAGCATGGCAACACAGGTTTCCGAGCGAAATAGTCTCATATATAATTCGCGAGAAACACATAACGTTTATGGTGGAATTAGCTGGCTTTTTACACCTATGCTTCCCTTTGGACCATGAAGTTTTACAGGCAAAAATTTTAGCAAAGTCTTGCTTTTGTTTTTGTGTGTGTTTATATTTACGTTCTCTTCGTGCAATTGGTTTGCAATGTCTTCGTTATTATTATGGCAGGTGTTGAAAGTAGCAACATCTGATTCAGCACATTCACTAGCGGAGCTGCCAGTATGCAGTAAGTTATTATAGTACTTTTGGCATGACGAAATGCCGCATGCTCGACGTCATGAACAATTATACATATTATGATCAGGGGAAAGGCAACATAAACAAAGTCTATTCCTTTTATAATTTTCCTACGCTCCTAATTTTTTAAAACTTTAAATTTTATGCATTGGTATAATTTATGGGTTTCTTTACAATTCAAATGTTTCTTTGGATATGGCTAGTACTCTTCTTGATGTTCCATTATGTTTGATTGTCTTCTGTTCGTAGCCTATATTTGCTGAATTCGATTCGGATGCTTTCACAACAAACATTGACATTTGCTCCAACCACAAACTAAATTTGTTTACGATTTCGTGTATTCTCCCACTTGCGATTGGCTCTGGGTCTGGCTTTAGCGGGTTGACTGCAAATGAGTATTTCGGGGCGTCCGAGGTGAAATTACAGCGATGAAATTACTGTATTCACACCTGAAGGGTGAATTAATAGCAATTCGACTTTGGCTCGGGCTTTTCCTGTGATATAAAAAGCAAACGAAGCAAATTTTCGACGCTAGTGTAGGCAAACATGGGTGAAGTTTCTTTGTATGCGACTATAAACATTGTCTGAAGATTTAGGCAAATCTTGCAATTTTCGTTGAAAAGACTGTACGGCGACTTGCATATTTGGGAGTTGTTGTTTTGTGTAGGCGTTGAATGCGGTACATTGCATGATGTTGGACCGACAGAATGAATGTCGGTGGAATTGACATTCGTAGCGCAGTTTCCTGACAGGTGATTCAAACGTAGAGCGAGGCATTGAATATTTGCATGTGCTCGTTGGTGGGCATTTAAACTGACAAGATCGGGATAAATACGTCGGCAATGTTGATGTTAGGTAATTATGTGGCGTGAGTTTGGGCGGCGGTTAAACTCGTAAGTTGCAATGAGTGTACGGGTCGATGTAAATACTCGTTTCGTTCAATTTTAAAGTTGTATTAATATTTCAAAAGTATTTCAGGCAAAGTTAGTTTTTTAATACAGCGTAATTCAAAATATAAAAAAATTCTAAAATATAATGTTCAGTTAGACGCAACATATATAAATATATATAGATATAAATATAAATTAGTAAATAAATTAAAAAAATTCAAACGAAGAAACTGAAATAAATGTTAGAAACATGAGCAGACTAATTTAAAAAAAAAGAAACTTTGTAGCAATGTTACGTAGTGAATATAGTGAAAATTTGGACGTTTTGATGGCCTATGTCGGACCAACAATAGCTTTGTTTTGCACAGTATTTCTAAGTGTAGATTTTTTATGTAGTGACAACGCCTGGCTAGTCAAGTGTTTTTAGTGCGTTTGTTAGTAAATATGGGCACAATCCATGTATGTAAACGTGTACCATCGTACAGTCTTACAAGTAGAAAAACTGTCTTATGGTTAAAAAACAGCTGAGTGAGCTGATCGAAATACTCCAGGGATCTAATAATTATGTCAGAAATTAATAGTAAATTTACAACTTTAACTAAATTGCCTGATACAAAATTTACAACTTTCAAAATAAAAATAATTCACAAAAAAGTTAAATAAATATTGAAATACAATACAAACCGAACTTTTTCGAAATATATCATACAATTTTGGTACATGCATTCTACACAAACTAGTCGTATATAAATATTGTGGCGAAAATGGCATGATGTAAAGCGTAATTCGAGAACATTCGTTATCGAGAGTGATTAGATTATTCCAGGCTTTCGCCGCGAGCAGCCAATTACTATATAAGAGCGACACTCAGCTGCCAAGTCAATCGGTTGTAAAGTAAACGCGTTGGTGATTACATTACAGTGAAGTAATAGGAAACAGTAAATTGTGAAAGTTGTAATTCAAGTAATTGTAAATAGTAAAGTGAGTTGTAATTGAATTGTGATTTACTGAGTAACAAAAGGACATTTAATAAATCCTTTATAAACTGAAGAAACTGCGAACATAGTTGGTGACCCTTATTTAACAATCCAGTGGTCGTACCCGAAGGATTTGGAAAATCATAGATGTTGATTCAGCAAAGTCGCAACAATTGGTGTCAGAAGTGGAATTGTTAAATAAATCCCAAAGGATAATAATTGAAAAATGGTAAACATTCAGGATTTTACGATACCTCCTCTCACGAGGGAGTTGGCAATGCGAGGATTATCGACAACTGGAAATAAGGTAGAGCTGCAATCGAGACTGCGAGAAGCAATGGAAGTCGAAGGCGAGGATGATGATATATCCTTGAAGGATGTTTACAAAGAAGAGGCTAGTGATTCTGCGAAGGAGTTGGGGCAGCCCTCATGTAAGATTCAAGAAATGGCTCCTGTTTCATCTACGAGTATGGACAGGAACATGTTGTTGGCTGCAATTTCACAAACAGTGCCAACATGTCACAAATCAAAGCCAACATGTCACAAAAGTTGGATGAACAGTATGCCCGTAATTCACAAAATATGTCTGCAATGAATGCCAGCATCTCACAAAAGCTGGATGCACAGAATGCCAGCATTACATCACAAATGGTTGAACAGAGGGAGAAGATATCATCCTTAGAAGGAACAATCGCGCAAATACAGCAAAATCTGGTGAGAGACAATGCGGAACTTAAGGAAAGACAGGATCTAATTGAGAGCAAGGTCAACGAATTGCAAGGTCGGCAAGAAAAAATAGAGGATCTAATTGAGACCAAAGTCAACGCATTGGAAGGTCGTTTCCGGGATTTGCAGTTAAATCGTTCGACCACTTCAGTGAACGCTCCCAAGGTAAAAACACCATCTTTCGACGGTAAAATTCCTTTCCAAGTCTTTAAGCCCTAGTTTTAGAATACGGCTGAAACAAATAAATGGAGCATGAAGGAAAAATCTGCTGCACTATTCGTTGCGTTGGAAGGACCTGCGGCAAAACTTTTGCGAACTATACCCGAATATGAGAGAAATGATTACGACGGATTGATGTGAGCCCTGGAAAGACGCTATGGTAGCGAACACAGGAGACAAATTTACCAGATGGAGTTAGAAAAGCGCGACCAAAAACCCAACGAATCTCTACAGGAATATGCTTCGGAATTTGATAGATTGGCTTATTTAGCCTTTGGAGACGCATCGGGTGAGCATCTCGAAAGGGTGAAAATACAAAGATTCATCAGCGGAATAAAGACATTTACATCAAGCGAGAGACATATGCGAATTCAAAGTTAGCATTCGCTGAAACTGTTGCGTATGCTCAAACGCGTGAGACGACGGCACTCATAAGCAGACCAGGATACAAAGTCATTAAAGTGGAGGTTGAAACACCAGATGTGATGACCGAAATATTGGGAACTCTGAAGTCGATAGAAGGAATGAACCGTTCTGGTGCCAAGAATCAAGCTATAAAATGCTTTAAATGTGGAAAGCTTGGTCACTTCGCACCTGAATGCAACACGGATTCCAGCAGACAGGAAGTACAGCGAAAACGGAAGGCTGAGGAAGATGAACCATCAACTTCTCAGTCGTTAGACTAAAACGAGCGTTTCTGACTCCTGCAATTGAATGCCCCATAATCTCCGTCTCGCAAATTGGCAGAAAAACGAGCAACATTACTATTGGTGGATATGTGGATGGACGAGAGCGAATATTTACAGTCGATACGGGCGCATCACACTCCATCATTCGAACTGACCTCATCGCTAAAGAAGTGAGACCATTACCTGGAGCAATATTGAAAACGGCGACTGGTGAGAATACTCAAGTAGTGGGAGAAGTAACATGTGAGGTCACAATAGGGAATGTGACGGTGTTACACAGTTTTATAGTCGCGAAGATTGTAGATGAGGTATAAAGATAGACTTGAATAACAAAATTATGGAGTATAAGAACGTGGAAGTACCACTAAGCATTGGCTATAATTCCACATACAACAAGTAGTCTTAGAAGGCAGTGAACTGATACCACCAAAGCAGTTGTTTTGGCGAAAATTAATGGAGATTGTGGGACAAACAAATTGTGGGTTGTCGAAGCAGCACAAAATTCCACACCGGACGTACTTATTAGTAAAACCCTGGCTAAGACACAAAAGAATGGACACAACTGTATTAGGGCAATGTCATGAGGTAGAAGCCATCATCAAATGCAATGATTCATCTGGAATCGACTCTGTTGGCAGCAAGGACATGGTAGAAGGTACAAGGCCAGTCAACTTATCCGCAAATACTCCAACATATTCGACAAGGATGGCGACAAGCCAGGCAGGACCAACGTAGTGAAACATTTCATTGATACTGGTGACGCAAAACCAATTCGTCAAGCTCCTCGAAGCATTCCATTAGCCAAACGTGACACTGTTGGCCAAATAATTAAGCAAGTGAGCGAAACCGGTGTTGTCGAACCATCGGCAAGTCCATGAAGCTCTCCGGTAGTACTCGTGAAGAAGAAAGATGGCCAGTTGCGGTTCTGTGTGGACTATCGGAGATTAAACGATGTCACAAAGAAAGACAGTTATCCTTTGCCCAGGATCGATGATACGCTAGACTCGTAAACTGGCACAGAATGGTTCTCAACACTTGACTTTAAGAGCGGGTATTGGCAAGTAGAAGTGAGTGAAGAAGTTAAAGAGAAGACGGCATTTAGTGTTGGCAATTTACGGTAATGCAATTTGGGTTATGCAATGCTCCTAATGTGCTCAAAGGACTACACTGGAAGACTTGTTTGGTGTATTTGGATGACATCATCGTATTAGGAAAAAGCTTCGATGAACATCTGAGTCATTTGGAAGAAGTTTTCCAGAGAATAACTGGCGCTGGTCTTAAACTAAGCCATCAGAAGAGCTCTTTATTCAAGAAAGAGGTTAATTACTTAGGTCATCAAGTAACTACGAAGGGCGTTTGTACTGCGAAGGAAAAAATAGAAGCAGTGAAGGATTGGCCGATACCCAGAAAATTGCTTGAATTAAGAAGCTTTCTTGTGCTGTGTACTTACTATCGCCGCTTTGTTCCGAATTTCGCCAGCGTAGCTCATAGTCTCCATGAGCTCACAAGGAAAAATAGATATTTCGAGTGGAAAACTGAACAAGAGGAGGCTTTCCAAGCGTTAAAAGAACGACTATGCACTGCACCTATGCTAGCGTATCCGGTTACAGGTGCAACATTTATTCTGGACACAGATGCTAGTGGTTATGGCATAGGAGATGTACTTTCGCAAGTGATTGATGGGCAGGAAAAAATAGTTGCCTACTATAGCCGGTCTATTGGGAGCGGAACTATTGCGTAAAGAACTATTAGCGTTGGTGGATTCCGAGGTTAAAAATTCCGGATGTTCTTAAGGAATTCCATCATGTTCCTAGTGGAGGGCACCTAGGCATTACAAAAACGCTGGAGAAGATCAAGTAGCGGTTCTATTGGGTTGGCTGTCCTCAGTCGATCGCTGAGAGGATTGCTAATTGCACGGAGTGCATAGCAGCTATAGGACCAAAGTCACGAAGTCATGGGCAGATGAAGCAGTATAACTCAGGTGCACCATTTGAGCGGGTTGCCATGGATGTGGCCGGTTCATTCCCTCTGAGCAGACAAGGAAACAAATACGTTCTTGTGGTTATGGACTACTTTAGTAAATGGCCTGAGGTCTACCCAATTCCAAACCAGGAAGCGAAAACAGTTGCGGATGCATTCACTCACAACTGGGTTACCAGATATGGTGCACCTATAGAATTGCACTCAGACCAAGGAAGAAACGCCCTGCATCCTCAATCAGATGGCATGGTAGAGCGATTCAGCCGGACACGGGAAGAGCACTTGCGGAAAGTAGTGGGCAAGCATCAAGATGATTGAGATGTGCACATACCGCTTCTCCTGATGGGATATCGGTCCGCAGTGCATGAAACAACAGGTCAAACACCTGCGAGGATACTGGAGGAAGGAAGCTTCTACTGTTCTCGAGGAAGTTTTAAAAGAGATATACATGATCTTTCGAGACAGCGAACTCAAATTATGAGTGACAAAATGAAGGCTAAGTATGACAAGGCGATGAACTTCGAAGGTTTCCAAAATGGAGATTTGGTGTTGCTGTACAATCCACAACGGAAGAGAGGTTTGTCCCCAAAACTTCAATGCAATTGGGAAGGTCAATACAAGACAATCAATCGACTAAACGACGTAGTGTATAGAATCCAAACCGTTGGGAGGCCAAGAAACAAGATGAAAGTGGTCCACCTAGAGAGGCTTGCTGCGTTTGGAATAGCGAATGTATCTGATCGAGACGATCAGACTTAGGTGGCGGGCAGTGTGGCGAAAATGCGAAGCGAATGTCAGATGAAAGAGAGAAGCCGATATCTGGCGTGTTCTAAAGCGTAATTCGAGAACATTCGTTATCGAGAGTGATTAGATTATTCCAGGCTTTCGTCGCGAGCAGCCAATTACTATATAAGAGCGACACTCAGCTGCCAAGTCAATCAGTTGTAAAGTAAATGCGTTGGTGATTACATTATAAAAGAACATTTAATAAATTCTTTATAAAATAATAAACTGCGAACATAGTTGGTGACTTTTATTTAACAATCCAGAGATCGTACCCGAAGGATTTGGAAAATCATCGAGGTTGATTCAGCAAAATCGCAAAAATATATAAAACGTATACAAATATTTAATTTATACCCGTCTTAATAATAATATATATACACTACATTATCATCAATAAATTCGTTTTTTTTTTAATTTTCTTAAACTTAAAGTAAACTATGTTAACAAATTTAAAACTTTTATCGAAAGCATATGTTGTAGCTGTTTTTTTTGCTCAAAGTCCAGGGAAATATAGCAAACTGGTTGATGGGTAACCCACGGCTTGTGCCCTTCAAATTCGCTTTTTATTCCATTCTTCTCTTCACACAGTGTTCTGTTAAACGTATGTATATGTGTAAAAAAGTGACATTGTGTGTGTGAAAATTAAGAGTTTTGTTGCTTGCAGACCTGTACAATTAGTGTAACCAACTTGGATTCATAACGTACGCTGGGTATTACACACATCTCAGTATGGAGAAACAATTAAACAGGGTTAGTGATGCAATTATAGAGCAAGAGAAAAGCTCTACTCAAATATCTTAATAACAGCTGTGTTTAATAGCTTTTGGAATATTTATTGCTGAGTATGGTACTTCCGAAATAATTTACAAATTTAATATAAAGTAAATTAATTTTAAATTCATGTGCCCTTCATACTGAAACAAGTTCCTTTGTTACATAAAAAATGGACAAAACAGGAAAAGTTATAAGACCCAATGAAAATCTTTCCTCAAAAATTTGATAAAATTAAAGTAGGTATATTCATATGTATATCATAAAGTTATTGTTATTTTGTTTCAGAAAAATCGAATACCAAAAATGAAATAATAAAAAGCGGATGTAGAAAGACATCCAGGATTAAAAAATTGAAAATAAGCATATACCATGTACATACATAAAATTTTAACATTTTCGTTTTGATTCGATGTGGTATAATTGAAAATAAAAGTAAGACCCTTATGGAGGCATTAGCCATCCAAAACGTTTTAATGTAGCAACTTCTAGTTAAGGAGTCTATTATAAATGACATAAAAGAATATTTCCTATAAAAATTTGTGGGGGACATAAATAAAATTAACAAGTATTTGTATATCTGGACTAGAGCTCTAGAGCATCGAGCTGCCCGCAGTGCTCGATACCCGGGTACGATGTTGTTCAACTGTTCAGCAGACCAAAAAAAATTATTTTTATTTGTCAAATTTTTTTTGGTGTGTCAATGATTTTCACACTTTACATAAATAAATTTAATTAATTCTCGAAATTCTCCTGCTAGGCTTGAACATTTTCTACTAATACTACAAATGCTCTCGTTGCTAGAAAATGCTTGAGCAAAGTCTAGAGCTCCAATATGGGCCACATAATTCTATATATGTGAGGCAAAGTTCTTTTTTATTGAGTCAGTAATTCAAAAACTTCAAAACATTCAGCAGGCGAAAGTTATGAAGCCGCTTCTTAATGGAAAACAGACAAAAAAAGGTGTAGATATCACACTGTGGAAATTCACTGAAAACAGAGTTAGAAAGTTCATAAAATTTTCCGAGCTTTGTTAGGTATGAAAATATACAAATTTGTTATAAACTCTTCGAATAATTTTCTAAAATTTCACTTATATATTGAATTAACTTTCGATCTATGTATAACATAAATGAGTAAAGTGGGTATAAGAAGATTTATAAATCCAAATATTGTACGAAAATGTCGCTTTGTAAGGCTTTTTTAACTTATTTTATCTTTTTGAGAATGAAGCCAGTAGAGTTTACAAAATAGTTTATGTAGAGAACTTTTTTTTATATTTATCTTAATATTGTTTTTTGCTGCTAGTATTGATGACCCTGATAAGATAGAGGAACTTCGAACGGCAATGAAATATATTAAAAGTTACATAAGTTAAATTATTGGATTTTTGGCCTTTATCCATATAAGAAACAATTTTATACTACATACGTATGTCGCATACAGTATAATAAAAGCGAAAATACAATGAAAAAACAAATGTATTAATGTAAGGGTTTTATTTTTATTTAATTATTTATTGTATTGGTTACGCAGCTACCCACAATGGGGAAGCAACTGGAAATCAGCTTAATCGAAGTCGACGAACTGTTCTCTAATATAGCTACATTAATTGCATTCAGTGTTGCCATTTTGGTTACTTTTTACCAAAAATGGTTGTTACCGCGCCACCTAGCTGCCAAATCAACAACTCCAACAACCCTGCAGTTTAACTTTACTTATCAGCTGACTGCTCAAATTTCAGCTGTCAAATTCTATACAATTCTAACTTCCCTTTTTTTCATCATTGGCGAAAGCGATCGGTCGCAAATTTCAATTTATATTTTATCATATATTTTAATACGATTAATTAGTTAATTAAAAACTTGTAATATTAAATTAATTTGCAAAATTGTTTAAATAAATAAGGCGAGAACAAAAGGAATATAGTTGTCATTTACGTGAAAGTAAAGAGCGCACCTGCGGCACAACAACAAGTTCATCTATAGCTACGACACGTGCAAGCCTCAACATTCGCATGGAAGTATCGAGCACATCTCCGGCTCAACGTCATATTCATCTATAGCTGCAAAACGAGCATGCTCGAACATTTGGTCCTTCGAGCCGGATCATCGAGTGCTCGAATCAGGGTTTGGCGACATCATTCCCATACTTTCAATTAATTTCCAACTTCCTTATAGCTTCATTTTTTTACTAAAACTGTATATTTTACAGGCGAAATTCGAGTTCAATTACGTGTGGTGTTTGCAAGTTCACTTGAAAGTGCTAACATACGAAAAACAATATGAATACCGATACCGGTATCAAATCTCCATTACCAAAAGTAACAGTAGCTGGTGATATGAATTCAAATGAAGCTTTTTTGCGTGAGCAAATTAAAAAGCGTAGTTCGATTAAAGGTAGACTGACATTGTTCGCGAAATTCGTATCTTCATTTGAAGGCGCACAGCGAACAGGTAAGCAGTTATCCGAAATTAAATTACGAAGGGACTCGGCTAAATCGTTGTTGAGCGAATTTAACATTATTCAAACCTCAATTGAAGAATCAACTTCAGAAACCGACATTTGTCAGCAATTAGAAATACGAGAAGCATTTGAAAATTCCTATTATAGTTCGATGGCATGTATATCGGGTTTATTACAAAATTCCAACAATGCCGTAACATCCAGTGCCCTTTCTAATTGCAACTCTCAATCTTGTGAAATTGCCTACTATATCTCTTCCATCGTTTAATGGGTCTTACGGTGATTGGTTAGAGTTTCGTGATACATATATTTCTATGATACATAATTCGAGTCAACTAGACGATACACAAAAATTTCATTATTTGAGGTCATCGTTGACTGGCATAGCAGCTCAAGTAATTAAGTCAGTAGAATTTACAAACGAAAACTACTCAATAGCTTGGGAGCTACTTACAAATCGTTTCAATAATACAAAATTATTAGTTCACAATCACGTTAAAGCTTTATTTTCTATATAGCCCTTAAATAAGGAGTCGTCTGTAAGCATTAGAAGATTAGTGGACACAGTTCTCAAGAATTTACGCGCGTTGAATACTTTAGGAGAGCCAACGGATTATTGGGACACTTTAATTATTCATATAGTCGTTTCGAAGTTAGATAGTCTAATCGAAAAGGATTGGGAACAATATAAAACCAACAATTCGAAGGAATTCAGTAAAGCAGTAAAACTAGAACAACTCCTTAATTTTCTAAATGATAAAGCAGACACATTAGATATAATTAAAGCACATCAACCTTCTACTTCGCAACACAACAGCAAGGTGTTTCGTGAAGTAAGTAAAGTTCAAAATCAGCAAAAGCTGCATACATTTTTATCAACTGAAAATAGCGTTAAAACCAGCTCTCGTATATGCCCCTTATGTCTTAAGAATCATTTACTATATACGTGTGCTAAGTTTCTTAAGTTATCCTTCGAAGATATATTCAAATTCGTTCACAATAAAAGCTTATGTTCCAATTGTTTGCGTGCTAACCACGACATCTCTGACTGTTATTTCGGTCTATGTAAGCAATGCAACAAAAAACATAATAGTCTTCTTCACGGCTATTTCGCTGGAGACAGCACCGTCTTATCTGTTACAGCACCTGAATATAAAGTTACTTCGAACAATATCACTTCAACAGTACTACATATGACTGATCAACTTAAAGAAATAACTGAGCATAAGAAAGATAGTTCGAATACGGTTTTATTAGCAACAGCATTGGTTGAAGTTGCTGGAGTCGACAACGTTTACCAAACAGCTCGCGCTTTATTAGACAGCGGTAGTCAGCATTGCATTATAACAAATGCACTGTGCCAGAAAATAAACGCCAAATCGATACAGTCCACTTTTCGAATAACAGGAATAGGGCATTCAGTCTCTCATACAACAGAATCATGCGAAGTCCGACTTAGGTCGCGGAACAGAGATTACAATACAAATATTAAATGTCTGGTTTTAAAGAGCATTACTAGTAGCTTACCATCCATCAACTTAGATTACAAAACATTAAATATTTCGAAAGATGTAGTATTGGCGGACCCGCTATTTTATTTACCAGCAGAAATCGATCTCCTATTAGGCGCGGATCTCTTCTGGGATTTGTTGCTCGATGCTAAAATTCGTTTACCTAACGGGCCATATTTGCAAAGTACTACTTTAGGGTGGATCGTTTCAGGCGTCGTGCATAACAATAATTCTTATAAATCAAATATTCAGTGCAATTTGGCTCAAACATTAGAACTTAACGATCAACTAAAAAGGTTTTGGGAGATTGAAGAAATTGAAACTCCTCGTAATGTAGATACTACTGAAGATCTTGCTTGTGAAAAACTGTTTACAGAAACCATGAAACGTCAAAGCGACGGACGCTTTTCGGTGCACCTGCCGCTTAAGGAATCTACTTGTTTGCTAGGCGACAGCTTCGAAATTGCCAAATCTAGGTTCCTATCGTTAGAACGTCGACTAAATCAATCAGTTCATTATAAGAAAATGTATAGTGATTTCATTCAAGAATACGCAAATTTAGGGCACATGACTAAAATCGATAGTTATACAAAGCCGTATGTATTTTTACCACACCACGGGGTATTACGTAATCAAAGTGCTACTACTAAGCTGCGCGTCGTTTTTAACGCAAGTCAGAAGACATCCACCGGGATATCGTTAAACGACATCCAAATGACTGGACCACCCTTACAAAATGACTTATTTTCTATTCTGTTACGTTTTCGACAGTACAAATACGTGGTATGTGCTGACATAGAGAAGATGTTTAGACAAGTATTATTACAAGAAGATCAAAGAAATTTACAACTGATATTATGGCGCGAAAACGAGTTAGACCCCCTTGACATATACAGACTTAACGTAGTAACGTATGGTATGTCGGCTGCTCCATATCTCTGTATACGCTGTCTAAGACAACTGGGTATGGAATGCGCGAATAAGACCATTTCCCGTGTCATATTAGAGGATTTTTACGTAGATGACTTAATTACAGGAAATGATTCAAAGTCTGTGCTGCAGGAGATATGTAAAAAGGTGTCTGAAGTCTGTCTGTCCGGATGTTTTCCACTACGGAAATGGGTGTCAAATATACCTGAAATTACTTGGAGTTCTGAGGAAGGTAACAACACATCCAAGAATTTATCCTTAGACGAAAACTATTCAAGTAAAACTCTCGGTTTAGGTTGGTTAAATAAAAACGATGAATTTCATTTTACGTTCGAAATCAAACGAGACGATACCAAAATAACAAAACGATTAGTTTTGTCAATCATATCCCAAATTTACGATCCACTAGGTCTCCTAAGTCCCATAGTAATGGTAGGAAAGATAATCTTACAAAGATTGTGGTTATGTAAAATTAATTGGGATGATATATTACCTCATCACTTAATAACTTCATGGAATACTTTTCTCCAATCATTATCGTATCTTCATGAAATACGGATTCCACGTTATGCGCTTAGTGACAGTATCGACTATTCCAAGATGGAACTGCATATTTTTTGCGATGCCAGCGAAACAGCGCATGGAGCCTGTGCGTATATCAGAACTCTTTCCGAACTTGGAGATGTAACAGTAAAGTTACTGTGTTCAAAGGGAAAGGTAGCTCCAGTTAAGCCAGTTAGTATACCAAGGCTTGAATTATGTGGTGCGTTAGTAGGTGCAAAACTATTAATTAAAATTTCGAAATCGTTACGTCTGCCATTCAGTAAAATAGTATTGTGGACCGACTCCACAATAGTTTTGTCCTGGTTGCGAATGCCTCCACATCAGCTAAAGACATTCGTTAGGAATCGTGTAGCAGAAATATGTGATGCGACGAGTAACGCAATATGGCTTCACGTGAAATCCAAACAAAATCCAGCCGATCTGATATCACGCGGAGTGTGTTTGAATGAGCTTAATGAATCAGTGTGGTGGAATGGCCCTGCATTTTTATTTGAACGTATAGAAGGCAGGTGTCAGAATCCTATTTTCTCATTATGTATGGAGAATCTACCTGAGTTGAAGCATAGTATAGTTTGCACTTCTCGGAAAGAGGTATCTGACACCGTGATACCCAATTCTGAAAACAAATATTTTATTGACTTCAATAGATTTTCTAAATTTAATAGATTGCAGCACACTGGTGCTTACATGTTACGTTTTATTCATAACACTCGTACTAAAGACAATGAAAGTAAGCTCAGAGGACCACTCTCTGTAGAAGAACTCGAAAAATCATTGTTGATTTTAACACGATTAACTCAAATACAATCGTTTCGTAATGAGTACTACTCTTTAGGCAAAAATTTAGAATTAAATTCAAACCGGAACTTGACTAGTCTCAACATATTCATGGACAAGGACAATCTCATTAGAGTAGGCGGGAGATTGTTAAACGCAAATCACTTTACATACAATAAAAAACACCCAAAACTACTTTGTAGTAAACATTGGTTTACCTCACTTTTATTTCGACATGAACATGACAGACTATTACACGCACGACCCCAATTATTGCTCTATCATATCAGAGAAAACTGGTGGCCATTAGGCGGTAGAAACCTCGCTCGAAAGATCGTAAGACAATGTGTCAAATGCTGCCGAATGAGAGGAAGGGTAGTAATTCCACTCATGGGGAATCTACCATCCGAGCGTTTAGAAAGCGGATTTCCATTTTTACATTGTGGAGTGGATTACGCTGGCCCATTTTTCTTTCTAAACAAGAGAGGTAGGGGTGCTAGGCTCGAAAAATGTTATTTATGTCTATTCGTGTGTTTTGCAACTCGAGCATTGCATTTAGAATTGGTCACTTGTTTATCTTCGGAAGGTTATTTGTTGGCTTTGAAAAGGTTCATTTCTCGTCGTGGGAAACCTTTAAAAGTGTTTTCAGATAATGGTAGAAATTTTGTGGGTGCTTCTCGGGAAATTTCGGATTTTTTGCAAAATAACAGTCAATCGATAATTGAATTTGCTTCAGATAATCATATAAAGTTTGAATTCATACCACCAGCTGCACCACACTTCGGCGGATTGTGGCAAGCTGGAGTGAAATCGTGTAAACACCACATTTTGCGAGTAGTGGGTAATGCTCACCTAACTTATGAAGAATTTAATACAGTTTTAGTACAAATAGAAGCTATCCTTAATTCTCGTCCAATGTATCCTCTGTCCTCAGACCCTAACGAGCCATCTCCTCTTACTCCAGCACATTTCCTGATCGGTCGACCCCTGACCTCTTACGCTGAAAATCAACTTTTAACAACTGGATCTATGCTGATTCGTTATAAACGTGTTGAAAATTTAAAACGCTCGTTTTGGAGCAGATGGTCAACGGAGTATATATCGGAACTTCAGCAACGAACCAAGTGGCAATCTCGGAAGGAAGATGTTCCAGTAGGAACTCTGGTTCTCATAAAAGATGAAAACACACCCCCACTAAGGTGGAGCTTAGGACGAATCATAAATTTGCATAAAGGCAAGGATGGTATAGCAAGAGTTGCCACTATCAAAACCAGAAAGAGCATTATACAAAGAGCATTTTCTAAGATATGTCCGCTTCCAGTTTCTGATAGCACTTTTGTAGAAAATGATGGTACATTCAATATTACACAACGGGTTGAGAGTGATGAGGACTCTCAAGGCCCCCGGGATGTTACCGCGCCACCTAGCTGCCAAATCAACAACTCCAACAACCCTGCAGTTTAACTTTGCTTATCAGCTGACTGCTCAAATTTCAGCTGTCAAATTCTACACAATTCTAACTTCCCTTGTTTTCATCATTGGCGAAAGCGATCGGTCGCAATTCTCAATTTATATTTTATCATATATTTCAATACGATTAATTAGTTAATTAAAAACTTGTAATATTAAATTAATTTGCAAAATTGTTGAAATAAATAAGGCGAGAACAAAAGGAATATAGTTATCATTTACGTGAAAGTAAAGAGCGCACCTGCGGCACAACAACAAGTTCATCTATAGCTACGACACGTGCAAGCCTGAACATTCGCATGGAAGTATCGAGCACATCTCCGGCTCAACGTCATATTCATCTATAGCTGCAAAACGTGCATGCTCGAACAATGGTTAATTTTTTCTTTTGGTGGTGGTTTCTTTTTGGGTCACTTTTTGGATTTTTCCATTTTGTTAAACTTACATTAAATGCTTTTCGTAATTGTTGAATAATTGTATATACCTATATACAATGTCACTGAATGGAAATTTCTTAGATTTAAGAGTCAGAAACTTGGCGCTGTTATCCATACCACGTAGTTTTTGAAAACTTTCAGGTTGGAGGAAAGTTGTATTTTTAAAATATTAAAGTTCTAATATAAAGTTCAGGAGAGCTAGCATAGCAGGTTTCCCGACTTCGGTATCATCATCTTCTATTGTTAAATTATGACCAACTGATTACCTTAGTTAAGTTCTGCTCCATCAGTTCTGCCCCCTTCTTTTCCCCTGAATTTATTACTTTCGATTCAAAGTCACAACCAATAATTTTCCTTAAACCAATTTTCAAATTCTTTTTCAAGTCTGGCTCTACTCAAAATACTCACCGAATTGTTTATATTTCATTAGTAGAACTAAAAGTTTTCGTTTCTGAGGAATCGAAAGAGTGTTCTTTTTTTTTCTATTCGGATTCCAGCCAACAGGCTTAGAAGGGGTTTCACTGCCGAAGTCAAGACAAGTTTTCAACCGCTTATGGACCTCCATGACGTGTTTTTTCGTCCACCTCGAGCGACATAAACTATCGCAAAATTAAGGCAACTTGAGATATTATCGCAAATTGAAAAGATGACGACATGGTAACGTCATAGATCCTTAAGGATCTGTTTCTTATATTACTTAATACAATATTTCTATGTCGAACTTTTACTTAATTTACGATAATTTCGGCTTGCAGATATTTGATTGGTTGTCGCATTAAATTTTTTTCTTATTTTCCTTCTGCAGTATCCGAGAGAATTTCATTTCTCACACAGAATAAAAATTTTAACCTGGAACTCTTTTCGTTTTTAGTACTTTTGAGTAAAATTTAACAACGTTTAAAGAATAATTGCTTCCTTATGAACAGATTCGAACTCTTTAAGCTACTCTTCGTAAGAACTACATTTTTTTCTATTAATTTTTCTATTATTCCACACGAATTTGATATTATTTGGCGTCTTCACACTCTATTTTCAATTGCCTGTAACTGTCAACCTCTAGCAAATTTATACTTACCATTCTTTCCAACCCTTTTGTTTTTGTGCTTGTGTAGCCCTAAAACGTCTAGTCGCGCATGCTGATGCACGCTACTTTTTCAATTGTCAGCTTAGTAAAATTCAAAATAAAACAATCGAACACATGTGATACAAATTTGATTAATACATTTGTATCTGCGTTTATAAACTACGTATATGTTTATTGTCTGCCTGCCTGACACGTACTCATTTTGTATGTGCACAACCACAAATTCTCGGAAACGCAAGAAAGGCCATTTTTAGTAGGGCTGTGATCAGGCTACCGCGCCCATCTCTGGTTAGTATATAAAAAGGAAATACCTAATATCAAAAATAAAACGTTATTTCACTCACACATAATCAGGCAACCCAAAATTCATAAAAATCGTCGTAAACTAAATGAATTTCCTTATTTTGGATCCATTTCCCATAATATTTCTCTTGCTAATTTGTTACTTTTTCTTTAATTTATAAGTTAATATATATTTGAATATATTACTTGCATTTTTGTTCGATGTATGTGTATACCTATACCACAGTTGTGGACCATATGGGCCATTGGATTATCTGCAAATATACTCATGGTTTTATACGAATTTAGTGTGGCAGGACCATTCTTCATGTTTATCTGCACGAAAATGTGTGAAAATGGAACTGAGTCAGTTTCCTCGAAGCATCGATTTAAATGTTTTTTTGTGTTCGTATTTCTCTAAGATTTTGACAAAATAACACATATTATCAGTACAACTAATAAGCATAATAACGTTACTTATTTTGTTAATAACCAAAAATAGTTTTTGGAAAATTGCACTTCCCTCGATTTATAATTAAAGTTCACTTGAAAACGAATCTATTGGTGGAATTTTTTATATCCATTTTAATAACGTTTTAACAAAAGTAGCTGCACTGGACAAGTGCCATCTTATTTACGGGTGGAGCGTAAATCCTTTCACAACTTTTGGCATTGGCTAATTGCTTCCTGCCATTAGAACTTTATGCATTCTGTACTTATATATGCACGTAAATATTTACATTCAAGCTTATTTGCAAGAATCCAATTCTCAAGTGGTCAGTGAAGTGATACGGCTAAAGTGGTTATTGTTTGCAATGGAAATCATTAGCACGTTATGGTCAGATATCTGATTATCTGATCTGTTTGTGTCTTCCTATCGCTACCCTCTTGAGCGGTTTGCGATTGGCGTCTGCGCAGTGTCAGATGCATCTGATGGCATTGGTTTAAAGTCCATTTCTTCTAAACGAGCCTAGTGCTTAATGAATAAATTGAAACATTCTTCTCCACCCGTTAAGACAAATCTATTATTATTAATAAAAAGTTATATAAAAGATATTATATTTTACTAGCTTCTCACCGATGGAAATGGTATTCGGAAAGTATGACCGAATGTAATTTTTTGCAGATACTCCATAATATAATCCCCTGTAGATAATCCATGGAATAATCGGATGTCCAGCCCAGGACATCACATCGTTGATTGGAATATATTATATTTTATGGATTGTGGTAGGTTTTGGATTACCCTATTGTCCGCATGTAGTACATATTTCACGCGTGCGTGCAGTACTCGCGTTGTTTGCGGGGTATGCATGTAGTACTTGCGTTATTGGCACATATAAGTTATATTTATATGGTCGTAACCACACTTAAGTACACGCCTCAAATTGTATAATGTCACTCAAGTTACATTCCAAAAGAATATTCATTATTTTTTTTAACGATACTTAAATATTATCTTGACGAATCCCGGTTTAATGATAGAGTTGATAAGTTCATTTCTTGTGTCTTTCGGACGTGTTGTTATATTTAAGTCAATCGCAATGTAAAATTGTATGAGTCTGTACAATAAACAAGTAATAAAATTTTCACAATCAGAACTATTCTTTAATATATAAAAATTACTGGCAAATCTTATATGTGCATATGCGTGTATTTCCATTATTCCCTTAAATAAAGAACACAATCACGGGCTCTCTCCTGTGAAGTCAATATCGGCTGGTTCGATCCCTGACAAAAGAAGTCTAACGAGGAGATGTGGCGATCTCCGAAACAGCTGTCATTTCTACCATTTTTCTTTGTCGTATAACATAATATTCATCTCAAAAATTCTAGCAAATAGGCCCTTTGCATACTCACGGTACGGCTTATCTGCTAAATCCACCATTGACCAGATAGTCATTATGCGCCATGTCTCTATGCCGCTATGTCGGTATTTGGTTTCCCCGCAAAACTTATACGGCTATATAAACTGACGCTGGACATTACAACAAAAGCGCAGTCAGAGCTGGGAAGAGCTTCTTCGTATCATTCGGTGCAAAACGAGGATTCAGACAGAGTGACATTTACCGTGTGATTTCTTCAATTTGATGCTGGGAAAGTAATAACAGCCGTAGAGCTAAATAGCTTGCGCATCGTCTACCAAACGAGCAACGCAAGCAGCATGCAAAAAGATTATTTGATATGAAACATACTTACTATCTGTTAGTTTTGGGCCTCGATTGTGTTTTATTGCTTGCCCAAACTATTAGATCAAGGCCAAACAATCAGATGTGAGTATCATATAAAATTCACCAAAAAATTATTTTAAACTATGTGAGTTTTTTTATTTTTTTGCCAGAATTATACTTAAATTATTCCTAGAATAAAATGGTTCATATGTTTCATGGGCAATGTATGAAGAAATTTTATTGACCAGATAGTAATAAATAGTTACGAAAAATATTTATTAATATAACTTCAACATTATTTGGGAAGCTACTATTTTAGCGACTTAAAATAAATTAACAAATTAACTAAACCGATAAGATTTTCAGAATTTTTATTAAAATTTAAAGTCCAAAATCCAGAGAAGGCTAAATATGTATATTAAATGACTGATTTGGCATACATAAAAGTAACAGTAATTGGAAGTTGAGGAATTTTGTGTCTTCACTAGACAATTGTTGAACGGACTATCGGTAATGTGAAATGAGCTCATTACAATTATTGAACGAATATGAAGTAAAATTACCTTATTCGGGGCTGTTCTGAGATTCGATCGAAAGAGCATAATTATGTTCTGAAATCTTATCGGATTTAACCGAAATCTATGTTCGAATCCGATTATTCAACGAATTTCGTGCTCCGTATTTCGATCTATTGGAAAATTTCGATCGGAAAATCCGAGTAGTTTTAGTTGAAGCATAAATACCTGAGAATCGAAGGTAAATTAAATCTCGTAAACGCATATTTATTTAGGCCGTATTGAGCAAAAAAATGTTTGTAAGGATTAAAGTAAATTACAGATAACTTATAAATTCGCGTTATTTAATCTTAAAAATAATCTGAGAAGTTCCTGGACCCATATAATTTCTAGAGGAAACCTACATTGTTTGTGGACCTAGAGGAATGTGGAATCGATCTTAACCTTGCTGTCTCTGCCGTACCCTCAATCTCACATCAAAAATCTCTCCATGAGGATCTCTTCGCCAACCTTTGGGCTTTGTAAACTTTAGTTCTTCCTTGTTTGTTGTCCAGTTGTTGAAGTGCATCCAAATTTGTTGACCACCAGTGTGGCTTAAGCTTACCCCGTGGTATTCGTACGGGATACGCCCGCTGCAGCGCTTTTGAGCTGTAAAGAAACACTCTATTAGCTCTTTAAGCTTTGACAGATGAGGTAAAACTAAGATTGTGTTTACTTAGTAAGTAAGTAGTGCTCTCCCGTTTAAGTTCACGACAGCTGTCGTAACATCGCCATCGCTAAAATTAGGAATTATAAATAGACTTAAATCCGATTTAAACATTAGACAGTTTCTAATTTTACCTTCTCTATTCGTTGACAACAGCTTGAAATCAATGATCCCCAAACCGCACACTCTCTAGTTTGTGACCCAAGTTCATCCAGGAGCTACATCAATGTCGACTTTGGAGAGAAGAGCAGCAAGTCTACTGAGTCCTTGATTAAGGATAGAACCACTTGCTTCCGTGCTCCATCCGCTTCTTCCACTTAACTGACCTTACAATCTTTGATTGGTTGGAACAGGGATCAAGCCGTTGGGTCGGCTCACCATACCTGGTTTGTGCCTTACAATAGTGAGGTTTACAGTGCCACCCCGTGGGAAAGCATTATTTCCATGGATCATTAAATTGCACTTCACTACCCTTTAAGGCACCTAGCTAATTGTTAGTGTCTGAAACTTTCCCAGCACTATTTTGCAGCTTTGCAACAACCACAGTGAACGTAATTCAGCAAAACAATTTATAGCAATTATTAACAATTGTCGTTAACCACCAGCTCGCCGAACAGAACTGTTGGTGCGCGTTGACACTTCGAGTCGGATTTGCTTTTTTGTTCGAATTTCTCAACTCCGATACGATTGCAGGAAATCTTTTTGAATTCGAGTCAGTCATCCGAATCGATTCGAAATCTAATATAAAGGGTACGTAGAGTACAATCTACCTGAACTCATACATCAAAATGCGAAAAATAATCAATGGACTTGACTGACTTGTCAAGGACAATGTTGCCATTTTTCGCTTTTGCGATGGTCAGAGATGCTATATTGCCTATTCTTTAGGCCTACATTATTCTTAAATTTTAGAATTTTAGCATTTTGCCATAGATTTAGCTTGTGGACATAGCGCATGCAGGAAAGCAAGGAAATGCTTAAAGGTGCTGTCAAACGTAGCAATTCGAAATTTAATTTCAAGGGCAGAAGCACTTAGCATACAAAATTTCAAGAAATCGAATTCCACTGACTGGAAATTAGTCGAATTGGTCAAGAGAATAAAAATTTCTAGTGCAACACCAATATCTGGAAATTTAATTTCAGGTATAAAATTGCAGACAAAAGAGTTACAGTCACACACTGCAATTTTTATTTATGAAATTATATGAAACTAAATTGCGAAATTAAAATTTGATGACAGCTCTGTTGAAACATACCCATTTTTGACAGTTAAATAGAGTGGATGGAGTGGCATTTCTTGCTGAAAATTAATTAATTACTATGTAGTAACTATAAAAAAGTAAAAACTAGTAAATGTTAAGAAAAAGTTAGTAATACAATTAATTACTACTACGACTACATTGGCACCGCTTCCGCGATTAATGCCGAATCGGTAATTGCACACCATTTGATACTTCTTCTTGAAGTTTGGCGACAATTGGAAATACCAAGCGAAACTACGTTTTTCTCAACTTGATCTTTCCAGCGGAGTGGAGGTCTTCTACTTCCTCAGCTTCCTCGTGTGGATACTGCACCCAAAATTTGGAAAGCTGGAGCACTCTCTTTTCAATTCCATTCGGACGACATGACCTAGCCAGCGTATCAGCTGTCATTTTATTCGCTGAACTATGTCAATGTCGCAATATAACTTGTACAGTTCATCGTTCCACCGTCTGTGGTTTGGATTCGTCGGGAGAGGATTTAACTTTTTAACTGTTCAAAGTAGCACCTGTTGGCGATAGTGATTCTGTTGGTTTTGTTGACAAGACGCGAATGCGCTAACAGGTTGATTAATGACAAAAGATATTTTGTTTGGTCGTCGTGCACCACGAGATTTATTCGATTTGTTTTTTCTCTAACCTAGAGAAAGCAGAACTTACGATGCGGTTGTTATGGTCGATCAATCGGCAATCAATATCATCGGCATACGAGTACGCTAGCAACTGTAAAATTTTGTCAATTGTATCTTGTCTATTTAGTTTTACTGCTTTTATTATCTTTTAAAACATAAGTTTGAAGAAATCAAACAATAAAGAGTCACTCCGTCTGAAACTTCATTGGTATGAAAGGAGACGGTCTTTCTAATTTCAATTAATTACACCTAATATTTAAAACAAAACGTGTTTACCATTATATACATACATACATTTATTTAATTTTATACTGATACGAAAATGTGTATTATTACACAGTTCCACAAAAACAAATTTTTTATTTGCTTCCCTGGATACGAGTATATTCATAAATATTTATGTTCTCAAGTATTCAGACTACTAATATATTCATGAAAGTAATTGATTTGATCCTGTTTTTGCTTATCATGAATTTTCTTGTGTTTCTTGGTGGTAATACAATTTATTTCTTATTCATTACATAATCATCTCCTCTTGTTCTGCAGAACAACTAAGATCTGAATTGATTGGCAATAAAGATATGCTTACTTGCGAATTTGTTTAACTTGTGATTTATTAATACTTTGCTTCAATTACTTAAAGTCCATTTTAATCTTCTTGTTCTTTTTTTGGCATAGGCACAACTTACACGATTATAGGCGCATCAACAATAGCTTGCATCCATCCAAACGACATGATCTAGCCAGCATCGTCCAAGCACTATATGTTAAAACGGTTATGATAAGCGGCTTCTAGAGTTTGGTATTAGTTCCAACGCGCCAAGGACCATAAATCTTCCGCAGAACTTTTATCTCGAATATTATCGATTCCTCAGATTCAACAGATGTCGACAACGTCCAAGCGCCATATGTTAGAACGGGAATGATAAGCGGCTTGTAGATTTGGTTTTAGACTTTACTTTAAAATTACCTACTCAGTCCAAAATAGCTAAAGTTAGCAAAAGCCAACGTTGAATTTCAAGACTAACAGGTTGGTTTTGTTGATACTGGTTCGTCAGTGACTGAAATTAACTACGAATTCGAAGTTATGACTGTCAACAGTGACGTAGAAGTCGAGTCGCGAATACAATTACTGTTCTTCCCAATTCCGACTGCGCTTCTGGTATTATTCAGGTGCAGATTTAATTATCGAAGAAAAGGTTGTGTGTATCGATTCTTTTCTCGCGAGTCTAAGACTTGGCGCATGGTGAATATATGATCAATGGTGGATTTACCAGGTCCAACGCCACACTGATAAGAGCCAATCAGTTTGTTGACGTCAAGCTTTAATCTTCCACACTATACGTTAGATAGAAGCATATAAGATTCATATTAATTTTAATGAGGCCTTTTCTTTGGATTGGGCTGAGCGCACTGTGTGTTCGTCCGACTTATGCATCTTTTCAATTCTTCGGCGGAGTATTTGAATAGCTCTGCCGGTACGCCATCGACTTTCTCCGGTTTGTTGTTTATTAAGCGGGCAATCGCTATTCGAACTTTAATGACGTCGAATGATGGATCGTCTACATCATCGTCATGGGTTGGAAGTTCGACTTCGCAAATCTCCGGATGTTTCACTTTCACTGCCTTTCAGAAGGCTGGAGAAGTCTTCTCCCTATACACTAAGTACGCCCTGGACATCTATCACCCCGTTACCTCCTTGGTCCCTACATGATTATGCTCTTGTCTTGAAACCTTCTGAAAGTCGCCGCATCTTTTCATAGAATTTTTGAGCATAACCCTTTTTGGCCAGCTTTCCAAGCTCTTCATACTTGCACATTTCGTCTTATTTCTATTTTGCCTACAAATGCGTCTCGCTTCCTTCTTCAACTCTCGCTATCTGTCCCACCCCTCACGTTTTGTGGTCGAATGCAAGGTTGCGAGGTAGATAGCTCTTTTCCTGACACCAATTATTTCTTAAGCGGCGGTACATAGAGAATTTGCAATTCCGTTCCACAGCTCCTTATAGCGAGTGGTCTAAGAGAGCAAGTGCGCTGAGTAGGAAACCTATTGACTGCCTGCTGTGATTGCAGCTTTTCAACGTCTTTGTGTTTGTTGACGGGCGTTCTTTGCGTACCTTTGCTGTAACAAGATAGTGATAGGAGTCGAAATCTGGCTCTGAGAGAGTGCGCACATTTAGAACACTGGATACATGCCTTACGTCTATCATAACATGATCGATTTGGTTGCATGTTTTTTGATCCGGCAGACATCCATGTAGATTGATGAATTTTCGTGTGCTACAGACGACCACATTTCGGTCAGCGAATTTTAGGGTTGTTTCGTCGTGAAGGCTGAATTTTCCTTACTTAGAGTCTTCAAAATGTCATTTTCTACGCAGCGACAATCTTTGTCGAACTATTTACGTTTTAAAAGTAATTCTCATGCCTCCAGAAAAATGATATTGCCAAATTTACAGGAATCGACACAGGAGGGTAAAACATCTACACTAAAGTTATTTTCCCAAAATGAACTCAGTGATTTATTAAGTGACCTCAATTTTTCCAAAGATCAGAACTGTTAACCTCAATATTGAAAGAAAAAAATTGATTTTCAATACAGAGCATCAAAAAGTGAGTTGTTACAACTTTTTGTGAAAATTAGGACTGGCATACTGTATTGACATCACGAAGCTTCTTATAGACATGTGTTTAAAAGAATACAAACCAAGCCATTCAGTAGTTTATTTTCATCGACAGTTTTAAAGGAAGTTTTTTACAGTCGAAAATTTGCGTAAGGCATAAAGCGCTAAATATGAAGAGATTGTGCAAAATATGGTTATAAATTTCAAGCTCTAGGAGCAAATATGAGTAACAAGAAATATTGTTCCCTGAAAAGTTATTAAAGAAAAGCTCATAAAAGATTTATTTATGGAAATAAAATGTTTTTGCTATTTTTACGTTTTTTAATTGGATGTATCTCAATTAAAAAAATACATCTTTTACTTTGTTTCTTGTTTTGAAATTTGTTTTAATGTAAAGGTCGGTATGCACTTCTAGCCGAAAAAAACTCATATATTTTGTTGACAACTCTTTACAAAGGAAGAAGATATGCAAACGTAAATAAACAAAACGAAAAACATGAGTAGAGCGCGGTAAATATTTGTCGCTGATTATGTATTCTTACTTTTTTCGTGGCTAAAGATAAATAAAAGGTGTAGATTAATGGAAAAACTAAAAACATTACAAAAATTGCTTTATAAACTTCCTTTAATAAGTTTTAAAACTAGTCTTGGTTAAAAACTTTAGATATAGGCAGTAGAAAATTTAGGTTTTTTCATTCGAGGTGCGTACTACTTCGTAAAAAAATTTTCCCGCATCGTCTTTTTGCACTTTTTTATATGGAGGTTTTGATTTTTGTAAGAGCTGCATACCGTCCTTAAAGTGAAAATAATAAAAATATAAGAATTCTGAACATAAATATATCCAAAACCAATCTTATATCTAGGGCAGCAAAGCCGCTATAGACCAATGTAATATGTAAATGTTTCTAGAGAAATGCCTAAACTCTGTTAATTCGGTTGTTGCCACGGAAAGCAGAAAATTATTACTCCTTGCGGCCATACCTGTACTTGATATACAGTTCATTAAACATTTGTATTTTTGAATTGATCGGTATTTTGATTCGAAGATAGCACCAGCGGAAAAACTTGATTCAGCGGAAGCCAAGAGGAAGCAGGAATCATTCGTTCAGCAAATCAAGCTCTTTAACAATTCCTTTGCTTTTGGAGGCCTGTAGGACATAGATAAGGTATCAATGAAGTTTACCGCTTAGAGAAAAGATGGATGGAAATTTTTCAACATCAAATCTACGTAATACAAATATACAAAACTACTATAGAGCCATTGAATTATTCAAATTTAGATTCGACAATAAACGTTTAAATTTTCAGGCTCACATTAGAGAAATTACCTAGCTCAAGGAGATCAGAGCTTCACGAGATCTGTGATAACGCTCACTTGCTTGCTTTACTAGTCATGAGTATATAGGAGCAGACCGAAGACTGCTTACTGATTCAGCTCAATTCTCAAAAACTGAATGAAATATAAACACACAGTGGTCGAAGAAAAATTATGACAATAAAATGAAATTTGCCACTGTATGTTAAAAAACTATTTGTCAAAAGATCAGTAAAATAAACGGTAAACATATTTTTAATCTATCATGATACGCAAATAGCGAGAGAACGGAAGAAAAACAAACACCCGGACGTGCAGTGAAAAAAGTTTTGAGGTAATCTCGTATAAACAAATAACTGTAATACGAAATCGTGTTTACTCGCCGTAAATTAGTGTGAATATTGAAAAAAGGTGTATACTATATATATATATTATTATTATATTTTATTGTTAATTATAATTAAAATTACAAAACAATATTATTAGCGCAAGCTACCAGGGCTATCGGCTTAGTCACATAATTAAATAATTAATATTTTTTTTGATTACACTAACATATATTATATTAAATGGAAGATTTTTATCTTTTTTAAAAATGTGGAAACTAGTTTTATATTAATTTCAGAGGGGTGTGGTAAGATAGATTGTAGCGGATTAGTCTTCTTGAAAATGTGATTCCTTGGTTTGGAAAGAGCTGGAGTTCAGTAAGATGTGGTCGACTGTAAGACTCGAGTTTCGGCAAAAATGGCACGTCGGCTGAGGAGTTGATAGCAAGAGATGTTCGGGGGTCAATTGAGTGTGGCCCAGTCTGAGGCGTATGAAGCATCTGTCAGCCCATGTTGATGAGTTACTTGTGAGTTTTATTGCAGTTCCCTGAGGGTTTATTTCTTTGTATTGGTGTTGGTATGTTGACCATTTGTGTATTGCAGGATTATGGCGTCCGAGAAAATATGTTTTAAGGATTTGAGTCCAAATGGCATAAAATAGTGAAGGCATGATTTTAAAGCAAGCACTTTTGTTTTTCCTGACTTTTTTATGATTATGCTTTGAATTATTTGAATTGTATCGTCGTTTGAATATAATTTTTGCGTAGCTCTGAGGACTGACTGGCTGTCAGTGCATTTTACTTATTTTTTGTTTGACTCTATGGCTATTGTTAGTGCCGAAAGCATTCCTTGTAGCTCAGCATGAAATATATTTGCATAATGTGGGAGTAATCCTTGGGATTTAATAGCACCATTCTCGTCAGTTACTGCAAATGAAACCCCATCAGCTTGTTTGGAACCGTCTGTAAAAAGAAAATGCCATCCTTCTTGTTTGAGTGGTATTGTGATGCTGTTGAACAGCTGTTGGTAGGTAGAATTACAAGTGTGTTCTTTGCGTCGGATTGCCAGCTGGTTAATAAAAGTTTCATGGTTTAAAATGCTTGAGGTGTTGGCAAATAGTTTGTAAATTATACGACTGTTAAGAATATTATATCGCTTTTCTATCGTGTGAAACCCTCCTTCAGCTAGTAAGTTTTTTATTGGGGTAGTTCTGAAGGCTCTTAAGCTTCGTCTTATCGCTCAATTTTCTTAAGTAAATTTTTTGAACATTTTCCATAAATTTGTAGACCATAATCTATTTTACTTAGCATAGTTAATTTGGTTATAGTTAACAGTGTATTGATGTGTACAAAGTTTTTCTATGAAAATAAGTATTTGATAATATTTAGCCTGGTAGCAAGTTCGTTTCTTAAGTTATTACAGTGATACTTAAAAGTATGCTTACAATCGAAAATTAAACGTAAATTTTTTAGACTGTTAACGTTAGTGATAGTGTCGTTATTGCTTTTTATATAAATCTCATTACATTTATGTTTTCTACAAACATGCAAATGCTTGCATTTCTGTAACGAAATACAAGCACCTTGTTTATGGCGCTAAGTGCATTATTGAAGGATACTTCAATATCTTCTTTTTTTTTACTGTTGCAAATAAGATACAGGTCGTCAGCGTATAGGCAGTGCTTTATATTATTTTGTTTGGTCATAAGCCTGCTGATGTCGTCAAATGCTATCAGGAATAAAGTAATAGAGTGGAGAACCTTGGGGGATTCCGTTGTTGACTTTGCAACGAACTTTTCTGTTGGTAAGATAGCTCTTAAGGTAATTAAATATTCTTTCGCCGACTCGCCACTCCTGAAGCTTTTTTAAGACGACGTGACCGCCAACTTTATCGAAGGCCTTGGCGAAGTCTATGGAAAGAATTGAAATGTGGTTTTTTGTTGCTAAGTTTTTGCATATGTGATGGTCGATGAAAATTAGCGCATCTAGAGTACTGGTTCCGGATTTGAAACCTACTTGGAAAGAGGATAGAAGTTTGTTGGTTTTTAAAAACCACATCAGCCTTGCGGATATAATTTTTTCCATGATTTTACTCATACATGGTATAAGTGAAAGCGGGTGATAGTTTTCAATAGAGTTGGGGTCTTTTTGAAGTTTAGCTATAGGGATGACAGTGGCTGTCTTAAAATTTTGTGGGATTATGCCTGTGTCGAATATTGCATTATAAAGTTTCAATATTCTCTGTTTAATTTGTGTTGGAACCTTCCTTAGCATTTCATAGCTTATTTTATTGAAGCCGGGTGTGGTACCATTTACAGTTTTTAGGGCAGACTCAAGTTCTTTGTAATTATAGCGTTATCAATGCGTAAAGCTAATCTATATGTATTCTCAGCCGGGTGCATGTTTGGTATATTAGAAGATAGTTCTCTGAATGTGGTAGGGATATTTTAAATTTTTGGCGCATTGGAGAAATATTGGGAAAACTCTGTCGTTATATCGAAGTTCTTTGCAATAACTGAGTTATTTATCGTTATATAAGGGATAAGAGTTGGCGCGTATGTTCCAGTGAGGGTTTTTATACCCCTCCACACTGTGGTAGTAGATGATTTTGGATTTAACCTCTTTGTAAATTCTTCAAAGCTTTTGCGTTTCGCCAATTTCTTTTCTTTATTGAATAGAGAATTTTTCTTCTTAAATGTTATTAGGGATTCAATAGTTTTCGTAACTTTATATACTTTCCATGCGGTGATTTTTTCATTGCGGAGACAGTTTAACTTTGGAGTCCACCAAGGTACGTTCCTTGATGGCTTAGAGTGTGTAGTTTTCGGCATGGATAGGTTTGTTGCAGCTCTTATGATTTTTTGGAGAGTAGCCGCTTCTTTGTTTATGTTAAAATGCTCTGAATCAGGAATCCCTTTTGAAAAGAAGTACGCTTGATATTTTTCCCAGTTTGCCTTCGAAAGGTTGAATTTAGAGATCTTGGAGATTGGGAATGTGCTTTCGGTTGAGAGTTTAGTTGTGCATATTGTAGGATAGTGGTCACTATTGTGTAGATCTTCTAAAGTGTACTAAGGGTAAGTGTGAGCAGTTGTGGAGATCAGATAGTAACATCAACATGTGTCAGGGTATTGTGTGTAGAAAAATATGTTGGGCTATTGTTATTTAATACAGATAGGTTTGAACTAATTATGAAGTCTTCTAGTATTGAGCCTCTACGGTTAGGTTTCGGGGAACCCCAGAAAGGGCTCCAACCATTAAAGTCACCGGCGAGGACTACGGGTGTGTTTATGTTGGAAATTATCTGTGATAAATCTGAAACTGAAAAGTTCTGGTTTGGGGGAATATATATTGAAACTATTGTGATTGAATAATTTAAATTGACTTCTATTCGAACAGTTGATAGATTAGAGTTAACATTTAAATTTTTATGAGGAATAGATTTATGAATTAGTAAACCACAGCCTTGTTTAGCGTGATTTGTATGTATAAAGTTATGGAAGTAACCAGTATATTGCTTAGGTATATGTGGTGTGAAGTTGTGTTTGAGGTGTGTATCTTGGAATCATATTACGTGTAGTTTGCGATCTTTTATTAGTATTTCAATTCTGAGTAATTGTTATGATAACCTTTCATTTTCCATTGTAGAACATTAAGGATCATTATCATATATACTAATAGCTAGTCACTATCAAAGCAGTTTTATATGGAAACTGCTTATAGTGTGGGTTCTAAATCGTCTTAGTAGTTTCTAAGTCGTCTATTTGCATACGTTGTTGTGTTGATGAATCGAGATGTGCGAATAATGCCTTATAATCGGTTATTTTTTGTTGGGTTGTTGGTGATGTAGGAATTAGGTGATCGTCTTGATCAGTTGTTGGATATTGAGAAGTGGAACTTTGATGAGAATTTTTATACAATGTGAGAGATACGGGAACATATGTAGTGCATGTAGTGGATTGAATATTTTCTGCTGAGCTTTGTTCTTGGTTATTGGCGTTAGAGAGAGAACTTATGTTAGCGATGTTAGGTAAGTGCTGGAAGTTCGAATTTTGGATCGAAAGAGAGTGAGAGTTTGTTGTGTCACGTGTTGTGGACGCTGCATGCATAGTAGTGGTTTGATTGTATTGAGAAGTTATTTCATTATGTTGAGAATTATGTAGAGAGAGATTATAAGAATTGGGAGGGATTATAATTTATTTGCTGTTTCGAGTTAGAGTGTAGTTTTCGGAATTCAAGATTGTAGTTGATGGCTGCGGTTGGATTGAGCGGAGAATTTTGTGATGTAGTTTTGTTATTGTTATTTGTATTCCATGATGCTGAGGTGATACCCATAGAGTTGGTAATAGGTTGGGATTGTGTATTGGAAGAAGATATAGTTAATGAGTGAGTTTTAGGGACAGGTGTGTTGTTTGTATGGATATCGTTTGCAGTTGTGGAGTTTGAATGTGAATGAGTTGATGTGTTCATGTCCGAATTCACTATGGATTTGTATGACTGCTTGTCGCTGAGTATTAGGGGGTGTTGGATTTTGTATAGACGTCTGGCTTCATTAAAGTTACACTAATTTTGAGTTTTTATTTTCAGAATTTCTTTTTGTTGTAGGTATTTAGGACATTCTTTAGCCGAAGAGGGGTGAGGTCCACTACAATTGGCGCACATTATACGCTGGCAAGTTTCTGGTGCATGTGGGGGGAGATTACAATTCTCGCAAGTTGACTGCCTGCTGTGATTGCAGCTTTTCAACGTCTTTGTATTTGTTGACGGGCGTTATTTGCGTACCTTTGCTGTAACAAGATAGTGATAGGAGTCGAAATCTGGCTCTGAGAGAGTGCGCACATTTAGAACACTGGATACATGCCTTACGTCTATCATAACATGATCGATTTGGTTGCATGTTTTTTGATCCGGCAGACATCCATGTAGATTGATGAATTTTCGTGTGCTACAGACGACCACATTTCGGTCAGCGAATTTTAGGGTTGTTTCGTCGTGAAGGCTGAATTTTCCTTACTTAGAGTCTTCAAAATGTCATTTTCTACGCAGCGACAATCTTTGTCGAACTATTTACGTTTTAAAAGTAATTCTCATGCCTCCAGAAAAATGATATTGCCAAATTTACAGGAATCGACACAGGAGGGTAAAACATCTACACTAAAGTTATTTTCCCAAAATGAACTCAGTGATTTATTAAGTGACCTCAATTTTTCCAAAGATCAGAACTGTTAACCTCAATATTGAAAGAAAAAAATTGATTTTCAATACAGAGCATCAAAAAGTGAGTTGTTACAACTTTTTGTGAAAATTAGGACTGGCATACTGTATTGACATCACGAAGCTTCTTATAGACATGTGTTTAAAAGAATACAAACCAAGCCATTCAGTAGTTTATTTTCATCGACAGTTTTAAAGGAAGTTTTTTACAGTCGAAAATTTGCGTAAGGCATAAAGCGCTAAATATGAAGAGATTGTGCAAAATATGGTTATAAATTTCAAGCTCTAGGAGCAAATATGAGTAACAAGAAATATTGTTCCCTGAAAAGTTATTAACCCTTAATAGTCTGACTTTTTTTTTTTCAATGAAAAAATTTTATATGTTGTATTTTAGCACCCTTAACAACGTTTGTTCTACGACTTTTCACAATTTTGAGTTTTGGACATTTTAGGGGAGGTTTTGTGTGTTGGTTCTTTGAAGAACCACCAGGCACTCCTTTGACAAGTAAAATGCATATGGTTTATATATGAAATTTTTTTTATTTTCATTTAAATTATATATATTTCAGTTCATTTATTCAATGTTTTGTATGATATTCTAGAAAGCAGTTTTTTGTGGATTGGAAACATAATTCTACCTCACATTTAATGCAATACACTGTTGTTCTAGATGTGCAATTGGGCATTTTACAACGAGGTTTGCCTGTTGTTAGGTATTTCGGGAAGTGCCCAACATTATCAAACCGCACGTCACTAGGCGGCATTACTACCCGAACTCGTTTTGGCACATTTTCAGGGGTCTCACATCCTCCAGTGCTTCTTGGACGTCCTTTCCTTATGGATTGTGTGCCAGATTTTACTAAAACTTTGCTGACGTCTACGATAAATTCGTGCAAAGTCAGCATTTTATCTGTACGAGGAGATGAAGAGAATTGGCGTTTATATAAAATCCATGCATTTATCATGGCCATGTCCATCATATGGTATATAAGACGATTTGTCCATTTGCGTGACTTTATTCTTATGCGGCTTCTACCAAAGCACGAATCCATAAGATCAACACCTCCCATGTACTTGTTGTACTCGTGGATTATCGCAGGGTACTGAATATTTACGGTACACTTATTTTTTTTGTCAAATCTAAAGAAAATAAAAAAAATTATATTCAGTAAGTATTTGTTGAAAGTATAAAATACCTGGCAATCGTAGGCGCGTCATCAGTTTCGTTTGCATTTGTCGATTTCAATTGCTTGATGCCAAGCAAAGTCGATGCCATATTTACAACTTTGTTGTCCCTCCATGCTATAGTAGTTATATCTATACCATGAATACTGGTCATATATTCTTCGCAGTCTCCTCGATTGGGTAATTTTTCTGGCAATTTGCAGCCAGGAATTCGGTTACGTCGAACTGTTCCAAGCCCATAGATTCCCTGGGTGCGTAAATAAGCCAATAAAGGAATAGTTGTGTAATAGTTATCGAAGAAAATTCTGTAGTTCTTGAAACGCGGAACTTTACGAGCAAGCCGCACCACAACATTTGCTGCTGCTCCCAAGTCTGGTTCATTGTCCAAAACATGGTCTTCATTGCCAGAATAAATTTCAAAATTATAGCAGAATCCCATATCGTCACACATCAAAAATAACTTATTGCCCCACGGGTGAGGCTTGTCTGGCAAGTATTGTTTCAAATAGTGCTTAATTTTTGTCGCACAAATTTGTTCATCCACACACAAACGACTGCTTTTTGGAACAGAGTCAAAGTTTCGATTTAGGGCATCAATAAGCGGACGAATTTTATATAAACGATCAATGTTTGATGAATCAGTGTTTTGTGGACGCAATCCTCGTCGACGTGAAGGAGCTGGTTCTTGAGCTGACGGACGTGGCATCTTACTGTTGTCATTTAGATGCAAAAACTGGCGTACCTTGTCATATCGATTTCTCGTCATGGTATTCATAATAGCCGGTATGCCAAATTCACCCCAATACGTCCTGATACTTGGGTACTTGAAGACGGACATAAAATATGTAATGCCAAAAAAGCGTTTTATTTCGTCTGGCGTTGTATTTAGAGGTTTCGATGAATCCTTTTGAATTGCGTACAAATTGCTTTGGTCTACAATATTAGAAATTATATCGTTATTTACAAAGTAAGAAAAAAATTTGAAAGGTGTATCTAGTGCCATTATTTCTGTTGTCAATTCAGAATCGCTGCCAAACTGAACCCAACTTGCATGATTCTGCATATGTTTTTTCTTCCAGATACATTTTTTAAACTCGGAAGAGTCCTTGTCAATTGTGATATCTTTGTAAAATGTTGCATATTGATGCCAGCGTGTGCTATCTCCAGTAACAACAATATCTTCATTTTGAACACTCTCATCAGCAGTTGGTTCCACACTCACAACTTGTTCAGCATCTAATTCGTTCACATTTTCGAACACATCATCCTCCAACTGATCAGTGATATTCGCATCATCATTTGTCACTATATTGAAATCGGGATCGTCTAGACTGTCGTCGTCAAAATCTGATATATCGCCAATTTCACTTGCTGACCATTCAAAATCATTGACGAATGCTTCAAAATCTTCATCCGTGGTAAAATCTTTGTATTGTATTTACGTGGCATTTTTCTATGAAAAATTAAAAATTTACACTAAAATTAGAAAAAGACGCTAAAGCACTAACGAATTTCACTTCTCTTGTTTCTTGTTTTGAAATTTGTTTTAATGTAAAGGTCGGTATGCACTTCTAGCCGAAAAAAACTCATATATTTTGTTGACAACTCTTTACAAAGGAAGAAGATATGCAAACGTAAATAAACAAAACGAAAAACATGAGTAGAGCGCGGTAAATATTTGTCGCTGATTATGTATTCTTACTTTTTTCGTGGCTAAAAATAAATAAAAGGTGTAGATTAATGGAAAAACTAAAAACATTACATAAATTGCTTTATAAACTTCCTTTAATAAGTTTTAAAACTAGTCTTGGTTAAAAACTTTAGATATAGGCAGTAGAAAATTTAGGTTTTTTCATTCGAGGTGCGTACTACTTCGTAAAAAAATTTTCCCGCATCGTCTTTTTGCACTTTTTTATATGGAGGTTTTGATTTTTGTAAGAGCTGCATACCGTCCTTAAAGTGAAAATAATAAAAATATAAGAATTTTGAACATAAATATATCCAAAACCAATCTTATATCTAGGGCAGCAAAGCCGCTATAGACCAATGTAATATGTAAATGTTTCTAGAGAAATGCCTAAACTCTGTTAATTCGGTTGTTGCCACGGAAAGCAGAAAATTATTACTCCTTGCGGCCATACCTGTACTTGATATACAGTTCATTAAACATTTGTATTTTTTAATTGATCGGTATTTTGATTCGAAGATAGCACCAGCGGAAAAACTTGATTCAGCGGAAGCCAAAAGGAAGCAGGAATCATTCGTTCAGCAAATCAAGCTCTTTAACAATTCCTTTGCTTTTGGAGGCCTGTAGGACATAGATAAGGCATCAATGAAGTTTACCGCTTAGAGAAAAGATGGATGGAAATTTTTCAACATCAAATCTACGTAATACAAATATACAAAACTACTATAGAGCCATTGAATTATTCAAATTTAGATTCGACAATAAACGTTTAAATTTTCAGGCTCACATTAGAGAAATTACCTAGCTCAAGGAGATCAGAGCTTCACGAGATCTGTGATAACGCTCACTTGCTTGCTTTACTAGTCATGAGTATATAGGAGCAGACCGAAGACTGCTTACTGATTCAGCTCAATTCTCAAAAACTGAATGAAATATAAACGAAAAAAAATTATGACAATAAAATGAAATTTGCCACTGTATGTTAAAAAACTATTTGTCAAAAGATCAGTAAAATAAACGGTAAACATATTTTTAATCTATCATGATACGCAAATAGCGAGAGAACGGAAGAAAAACAAACACCCGGACGTGCAGTGAAAAAAGTTTTGAGGTAATCTCGTATAAACAAATAACTGTAATACGAAATCGTGTTTGCTCGCCGTAAATTAGTGTGAATATTGAAAAAAGGTGTATACTATATATATACTATTATTATATTTTATTGTTAATTATAATTAAAATTACAAAACAATATTATTAGCGCAAGCTACCAGGGCTATCGGCTTAGTCACATAATTAAATAATTAATATTTTTTTTGATTACACTAACATATATTATATTAATTGGAAGATTTTTATCTTTTTTAAAAATGTGGAAACTAGTTTTATATTAATTTCAGAGGGGTGTGGTAAGATAGATTGTAGCGGATTAGTCTTCTTGAAAATGTGATTCCTTGGTTTGGAAAGAGCTGGAGTTCAGTAAGATGTGGTCGACTGTAAGACTCGAGTTTCGGCAAAAATGGCACGTCGGCTGAGGAGTTGATAGCAAGAGATGTTCGTGGGTCAATTGACTGTGGCCCAGTCTGAGGCGTATGAAGCATCTGTCAGCCCATGTTGATGAGTTAGTTGTGAGTTTTATTGCAGTTCCCTGAGGGTTTATTTCTTTGTATTGGTGTTGGTATGTTGACCATTTGTGTATTGCAGGATTATGGCGTCCGAGAAAATATGTTTTAAGGATTTGAGTCCAAATGGCATAAAATAGTGAAGGCATGATTTTAAAGCAAGCACTTTTGTTTTTCCTGACTTTTTATGATTATGCTTTGAATTATTTGAATTGTATCGTCGTTTGAATATAATTTTTGCGTAGCTCTGAGGACTGACTGGCTGTCAGTGCATTTTACTTATTTTTTGTTTGACTCTATGGCTATTGTTAGTGCCGAAAGCATTCCTTGTAGCTCAGCATGAAATATATTTGCATAATGTGGGAGTAATCCTTGGGATTTAATAGCACCATTCTCGTCAGTTACTGCAAATGAAACCCCATCAGCTTGTTTGGAACCGTCTGTAAAAAGAAAATGCTATCCTTCTTGTTTGAGTGGTATTGTGATGCTGTTGAATAGCTGTTGGTAGGTAGAATTACAAGTGTGTTCTTTGCGTCGGATTGCCAGCTGGTTAATAAAAGTTTCATGGTTTAAAATGCTTGAGGTGTTGGCAAGTAGTTTGTAAATTATACGACTGTTAAGAATATTATATCGCTTTTCTATCGTGTGAAACCCTCCTTCAGCTAGTAAGTTTTTTATTGGGGTAGTTCTGAAGGCTCTTAAGCTTCGTCTTATCGCTGAATACATTGGTGACTTAATTTTCTTAAGTAAATTTTTTGAACATTTTCCATAAATTTGTAGACCATAATTTGGTTACAGTTAACAGTGTGTTGGTGTGTACAAAGCTTTTTTTTTTGAAGATAAGTATTTGATAATATTTAGCCTGGTAGCCAGTTCGTTTCTTAAGTTATTACAGTGATACTTAAAGGTATGCTTACAATCGAAAATTAAACCTAAGATTTTTAGACTGTTAACGTTAGTGATAGTGTCGTTATTGCTTTTTATATAAATCTCATTACATTTATGTTTTCTACAAACATGCAAATGCTTGCATTTCTGTATCGAAATACAAGCACCTTGTTTATGGCGCTAAGTGCATTATTGAAGGATACTTCAATATCTTCTTTTTTTTTTACTGTTGCAAATAAGATACAGGTCGTCAGCGTATAGGCAGTGCTTTATATTATTTTGTTTGGTCATAAGCCTGCTGATGTCGTCAAATGCTATCAGGAATAAAGTAAATGAGAGTGGAGAACCTTGGGGGATTCCGTTGTTGACTTTGCAACGAACTTTTCTGTTGGTAAGATAGCTCTTAAGGTAATTAAATATTCTTTCGCCGACTCGCCACTCCTGAAGCTTTTTTAAGACGACGTGACCGCCAACTTTATCGAAGGCCTTGGCGAAAGAAAGAAAGAATTGAAATGTGGTTTTTTGTTGCTAAGTTTTTGCATATGTGATGGTCGATGAAAATTAGCGCATCTAGAGTACTGGTTCCGGATTTGAAACCTACTTGGAAAGAGGATAGAAGTTTGTTGGTTTTTAAAAACCACATCAGCCTTGCGGATATAATTTTTTCCATGATTTTACTCATAAATGGTATAAGTGAAAGCGGGTGATAGTTTTCAATAGAGTTGGGGTCTTTTTGAAGTTTAGCTATAGGGATGACAGTGGCTGTCTTAAAATTTTGTGGGATTATGCCTGTGTCGAATATTGCATTATAAAGTTTCAATATTCTCTGTTTAATTTGTGTTGGAACCTTCCTTAGCATTTCATAGCTTATTTTATTGAAGCCGGGTGTGGTACCATTTACAGTTTTTAGGGCAGACTCAAGTTCTTTGTAATTATAGCGTTGTCAATGCGTAAAGCTAATCTATATGTATTCTCAGTCGGGTGCATGTTTGGTATATTAGAAGATAGTTCTCTGAATGTGGTAGGGATATTTTAAATTTTTGGCGCATTGGAGAAATATTGGGAAAACTCTGTCGTTATATCGAAGTTCTTTGCAATAACTGAGTTATTTATCGTTATATAAGGGATAAGAGTTGGCGCGTATGTTCCAGTGAGGGTTTTTATACCCCTCCACACTGTGGTAGTAGATGATTTTGGATTTAACCTCTTTGTAAATTCTTCAAAGCTTTTGCGTTTCGCCAATTTCTTTTCTTTATTGAATAGAGAATTTTTCTTCTTAAATGTTATTAGGGATTCAATAGTTTTCGTAACTTTATATACTTTCCATGCGGAGACAGTTTAACTTTGGAGTCCACCAAGGTACGTTCCTTGATGGCTTAGAGTGTGTAGTTTTCGGCATGGATAGGTTTGTCGCATTTTTTGGAGAGTAGCCGCTTCTTTGTTTATGTTAAAATGCTCTGAATCAGGAATCCCTTTTGAAAAGAAGTACGCTTGATATTTTTCCCAGTTTGCCTTCGAAAGGTTGAATTTAGAGATCTTGGAGATTGGGAATGTGCTTTCGGTTGAGAGTTTAGTTGTGCATATTGTAGGATAGTGGTCACTATTGTGTAGATCTTCTAAAGTGTACCAAGGGTAAGTGTGAGCAGTTGTGGAGATCAGATAGTAACATCAACATGTGTCAGGGTATTGTGTGTAGAAAAATGTGTTGGGCTATTGTTATTTAATACAGATAGGTTTGAACTAATTATGAAGTCTTCTAGTATTGAGCCTCTACGGTTAGGTTTCGGGGAATCCCAGAAAGGGCTCCAACCATTAAAGTCACCGGCGAGGACTACGGGTGTGTTTATGTTGGAAATTATCTGTGATAAATCTGAAACTGAAAATTTCTGGTTTGGGGGAATATATATTGAAACTATTGTGATTGAATAATTTAAATTGACTTCTATTCGAACAGTTGATAGATTAGAGTTAAAATTTAAATTTTTATGAGGAATATATTTATGAATTAGTAAACCACAGCCTTGTTTAGCGTGATTTGTATGTATAAAGTTATGGAAGTAACCAGTATATTGCTTAGGTATATGTGGTGTGAAGTTGTGTTTGAGGTGTGTATCTTGGAATCATATTACGTGTAGTTTGCGATCTTTTATTAGTATTTCAATTCTGAGTAATTGTTATGATAACCTTCCATTTTCCATTGTAGAACATTAAGGATCATTATCATATATACTAATAGCTAGTCACTATCAAAGCAGTTTTATATGGAAACTGCTTATAGTGTGGGTTCTAAATCGTCTTAGTAGTTTCTAAGTCGTCTATTTGCATACATTGTTGTGTTGATGAATCGAGATGTGCGAATAATGCCTTATAATCGGTTATTTTTTGTTGGGTTGTTGGTGATGTAGGAATTAGGTGATCGTCTTGATCAGTTGTTGGATATTGAGAAGTGGAACTTTGATGAGAATTTTTATACAATGTGAGAGATACGGGAACATATGTAGTGCATGTAGTGGATTGAATATTTTCTGCTGAGCTTTGTTCTTGGTTAGTGGCGTTAGAGAGAGAACTTATGTTAGCGATGTTAGGTAAGTGCTGGAAGTTCGAATTTTGGATCGAAAGAGAGTGAGAGTTTGTTGTGTCACGTGTTGTGGACGCTGCATGCATAGTAGTGGTTTGATTGTATTGAGAAGTTATTTCATTATGTTGAGAATTATGTAGAGAGAGATTATAAGAATTGGGATCGTTTAAGGAGGGATTATAATTTATTTGCTGTTTCGAGTTAGAGTGTAGTTTTCGGAATTCAAGATTGTAGTTGGTGGCTGCGGTTGGATTGAGCGGAGAATTTTGTGATGTAGTTTTGTTATTGTTATTTGTATTCCATGATGCTGAGGTGATACCCATAGAGTTGGTAATAGGTTGGGATTGTGTATTGGAAGAATATATAGTTAATGAGTGAGTTTTAGGGACAGGTGTGTTGTTTGTATGGATATCGTTTGCAGTTGTGGAGTTTGAATGTGAATGAGTTGATGTGTTCGTGTCCGAATTCACTATGGATTTGTATGACTGCTTGTCGCTGAGTATTAGGGGGTGTTGGATTTTGTATAGACGTCTGGCTTCATTAAAGTTACACTAATTTTGAGTTTTTATTTTCAGAATTTCTTTTTGTTGTAGGTATTTAGGACATTCTTTAGCCGAAGAGGGGTGAGGTCCACTACAATTGGCGCACATTATACGCTGGCAAGTTTCTGGTGCATGTGGGGGGAGATTACAATTCTCGCAAGTTGCGTTGTTGGAGCATTTTTTGATGGTTTGACCGAGAAGTTGACATTGCCGGCAGCGCATTGGCATGGGGAAATATTCTTCGACTTTTATTGAGTACCATGCTATATCAATGGTGGTAGGAACTTTGTATGAGTTAAATGTTAAGACCATTCGACCTGTTGGAATATTTTTATCATTTATGGTTTTGGAAAACTTATAAACATCAACTACACCCTGTGATTTCAGGCCTTCAATAATCTCTTTATTATCAGTGTCGGCTAAGTTTTTGTCAAATATTGTGCCTTTGCATCTGTTCAGAGGATCGAGCAGGGTTATGGAGACTGGGCACAAGCCACCGAAATTTTTGTTTTTATGAATTTGTCTGCTACCTTTTCGGATTTAGTAAGAACCAGTAAACTGCCATCGCGTAGAAGGCTAACTGAGTTGTATTCTGTACTAATACCATCAATGGCCTTCTTTTTTGCAAACACGCTGTATTTAGACAAGCAATTATTTTCGTCAACGGATTTGATTACATTGAACTTCCGATCTTTTTGAATATTGCTTTTGGCAATGGTTGGAAGTGAAGGAAAAAACTTATTTGTCGCATTGGTTTCTTTTTTTCGTTTTGATTTGGGGGGTATTAGCATACTTTCTGATAGTATGCTAAACCTATTCTCCGGAGGGGATGGGTTTTTCTTTTTCATGAAGAACACTCAAATCACGAGTTTTGTATTGATATTCACTGAAATAAGAAATTTGAATGATAATATGGAATATTATGAAACTGTGTAAAGCACGTGGAAACACACACACTTGCGAGAGCAAAATTATTATTACATCGAAGGTAAACACGACTATGCGGAGCGGAGTTTAGTCAACGACTGTATATATATAATTAAGCGATTTTTATATAATATGTTGCCATTCCGCTGTTGAGTAGTGTACTTTTCTTTGTACATATATTGATTTAAATTATGGAAATAATTGTGATCCCGTCTCACCTTCAAACGAAATATGTTTGCTAATATAAGTTAGCGTTTTCTTAGTATTTATTTTAAATTTCATCTGCCACCCTTTGTCACTCTCTGTATTATTTTTTTTTCTACCAAGCAATTTGTGTGCCTATATTTGATACTTTGCATATTTTTCATCACAATTCTTATGGATTTGTAATCACAAGACGAACGCATTGTTCAGATTCGGCATCTGGTATTTAATGTATTGCAATTCCTTTGAAACAACACCCATTCTACTTTTCTTACTTCTACAGAAATTTTATGGGTTTACAGTATCTCGTAGAAGAGGAAGCAGAGTTACTACATACGATTACCTTAATTTCATTAACAGTTTTAACAGCATACGTTTGAAGAAGTGTAAGTGAAATAAAAACGTTGTAACGTGATTATTATTATCGGTCGACAGTATATATATATATATATGAAATAAAAAACCTACTACCGTCTGATTGATTTTCTTCCGTAAACCTTTGTTTATAATGTCTGCTGTTCAGCACGATCACAGCCCCATTTTACGATTGCACTTACTTTTTTAAATAATTTTCTTTCCTTGAGTAAATTTTCTGAATTCCTTTTCCCAGAACACTTGAGCTTCATTTCCGATGCTATTAATAATTGATCACTGTCAAAATGACCTAAAATTCCTTGGCCGTTTTTGTAGCGAATATATAATTCACAAAGACCCTTTTTATGCTTTCCCATCTTAAAAATGTTCTGAAAAGTGGTTACATAGTTTTTCGGTGTGTTTAAGTGCATATTCGTAACAAAGGAATATTAAATACAAAATTATTACGGTCCGTTAACACATTTAGTTCTTTTGAATTTTGACATTTTATTATTTTAAAAAGTCACACTGTGCGGTCTGGGTAGAGGGAGAGGGGATTGGATCGGATTATTTGTGCTAACATTATTGCTTACTATAATTTTAAAAAACTATGACAAAAAATTCACTGTGAAATTTGCAGATGAAATTTTCTTCGGTCGCTGAATCCATACAAGACCGACCAAGTGTGCAAGCTGGAGTTCAATTTCTAACTTTTGAAAATGTGGAAAACGCTCTTTCATCGTGGTCATCGGAGAAACAGGTAGGAGGAAAATTGTCACACAGTGGTAATCATTAGTAGTACTCTCGCCTTTAATTCGCTACCAGGTACCCAAGATATTGCAACTCTACTTAAATTGATAATATTGCAGCGTAAGCTAAAATACTCTTCGTTCAAAGAAGAGTATATCAATTTAATATTATGTCATAAATCATATGTATACCAAAAAAGAATTTTTTTCCACAGCATCATTGTATCTTGAAAGCTGATAGAACAAGTTAGCGTGATTTTTGATGATTATGGACACATTAGCAATGGAAATTCATTTAATTTAATTCTGACGAGCAGGTCAACCATCCAGCCTCGAATATATATATATTGTGACGAAAATCCCAAATACGAAGAACAGATTGAAATAAGTGACAATGTAAATGCAATTCCCCGAAAAGGACCGAAAATAAAGAAGCGGCCATACCAAGGGCAAACAAAACTGTTGACAATGTAAAGGCGATTCCCGGAAAAGGACCGAAAATAAAGCAGCGGCCGTATAATGCGAATTACCCTTACCAAGGACAAAGAAAAGGGTAGACAGCGTAGAGGAAATTACACGCGGTTAAGCATAAACGGAACAGCTGCAGTTACCGCAGGGAAACGAATAATCAGCCTATCCTTAAGCGCGTGACAGGTGTAAAAAAAAGCGGCAGCCGCTATCACAACAGGAGACGAGTAGACAACTTAGTAGAGTTAACATTGGTGTGAGCTGTGTGTGTTTTAGAAAGGAATGAGCTGAGTGAAGCATATAATAAGTGTGTATCATAAAGAATTGTAAAATAAGCCGCTGGCTAATGACGAAAATTGTAATTACTGTACAAATAAATTCCTGATGGTTAAGAAGCCAAACAAATAAATCTTGGGAGTTTTGTTTAGCAATCCAATGATCGGACTCGAAGGATTTGGAAAATCATCGAGGCGAACTTAGCAAACGAAACAAAACTATTGACAATGTAAATACAATTTCCCGGAAGGACAAAAAATAAAGAAGCGGCCGTATAATGAAAATTACCCATACCAAAGACAAACAAAACTGTTGACAATGTAAATGAAATTTCCCGGAAGGACAGAAAATAAAGTAGCGGCCGTATAATGCAAATTACCCATATCAAGGACAAACAAAAGGGTAGACAGCAAATACACGCTGTTGAGATATAAAAGGAGCTGCAGCAACTATTTGAAAGGAATGAAGTTGAAGACTCAGTCCCAGCGTGTGTTTGAGAAACGGATAAGCTGAGTGAAGCAGATAATAATTGTGTATGATAAATATTTGTTAAATAAGAAAATTGTAATTACACTAGAAATAAATTCCTGATGGTTAAAAAACCGAACAAATAAATCTTGGGAGTTTGTTTAGTAATCCAGTGATCGGACTCGAACAAAAAGGAGAATAATCGAGGTGAATTTAGCAAGTTCGTTACAATTGGTGTCAGAAGTGGGATTGCTAAATAAATTCCAAAAAAAAAAAAAAAAAATTTGAAAATGGTCAAGATTCAAGATTTAACGATACTACCGCTCAAAAAGGAATTGGCGAAGAGGGGATTATCTTCAACCGGGAATAAGGCTGAACTACAATCACGACTGCGAGAAGCTTTGGAAGCAGAAGGCATAGATTTGAGCGAATATGAATTCTGCCGTGAGGACGAGGAGACGTCCAAGAAAGAAATGGAGAAGGAAGAGGCTGTTGAGACTACGGAAGATTCAGAGCAGTCAGCAACTAAAGTTGAAGAAAAGGCTCCTAGCTCATCTACGAATATGGACATGAACATGTTATTGGCAGCAATTTCGCAAATGAATGCCAACATGTCACAAAAGTTGGATGAACAGGATTCCAAGATGTCACAAAAGTTGGATGCCAAGATGTCGCAAATGAATGCCAACATGTCAGAAAAGTTGGATGCAGAGGATGCCAAGTTGCTACAGAAGTTGGATGAACAGGATACCAACATGTCACAAATGAATGCCCACATTTCATCGCAAATGCAAGACCAAGAATCGCGTATTTCATCCCGGCTCATACAGCTTCAGTAGAGTGTTGTTAGAGACTGCACTGAACTCAAGGAGGGACAGGACGTAATCGAAGAAAGGCAAGACAGAATAGAGGAGCTTATTGAGACCAAAGTCAACGAATTGGAAGGTCGTGTCCGCGATTTGCACTTGAATCGTCCAACCACTTCGATGAACGCTCCCAGGATAAAAACACCCTCCTTTGACGGCACAATTCCGTTCCAGGTGTTTAAGCTTCAATTCGAAAAGACGTCAAAAGTAAATAATTGGAGCATTGAGGAAAAATCCGCTGCACTATTCGTTGCGTTCTAAGGACCTGCTGCGGAAATTTTACAGACAATCCCAGAATTGTGAGAGAGATGATTACGACGCATTAATGCGTGCCGTGAAAAGACGATATGGAAGCGAACATAGGAGACAAATTTACCAGATGGAGTTGGAGAAGCGGGATCAAAGACCCAACGAATCTCTGCAAGAATACGCATCCGAAATTGAGAGATTGGCTCATCTAGCTACTGGAGACGCATCTGGTGAACACCTCGAAAGGGTGAAAATACAGAGGTTTATCAGTGGAATAAAGGATATCTACACCAAACGAGAGACATACGCAAATCCAAAATCAACATTCTCTGAGACTGTCGCCTATGCCCAAACCCGCTTCGCTTATAAGCAGGCCAGCCTACAAAGTCAGTCGTGTGGAAGTAGAAACACCAGATGTGATGAACGAGATTCTGAAAACCCTAAAATCAATCGATGGAAAGAAGAATCAAGCTGGCAAATGTTTCAATTGTGGGAAGCCAGGCCACTTCGCGAGGGAATGCAAGACGGGCTCGAGCAGAAACAACAATTCAGCACAACGAAAACGAAGGGCTGAAGATAACGAATCCGACTCTAACCAGTTGTTAAACTAAAACGAGCCAGCCGAAAGGAGCGTATGCTGGCTCCTGCAATTGAATGCCCAATAATCTCCGTCTCTCAAATTGGCAGGAAGGCGAGCAACGTGACAATTGGTGGATATGTGGATGGACATGAGCGAATACTTACTGTTGATACGGGCGCATCGCATTCCATCCTTAGATACGACCTAATCATGAAAGAAGTAAGGCCATTGCCTGGAGCAAGATTGAAGACGGCAACTGGCGAAGACACCCAAGTTGTAAAAGAGATAACATGCGAAGTCACGATAGGAAATGTTGCGGTTTTACACCAGTTCATAGTCGTGCTGATTGTGAGATGAAGTCATCAGGAGTAGATTTCTTGCTAGACCAAGGAATAAAGATCGACATGGATAACCGAGTAATGGAGTACAAAAACATGGAAGTACCACTTAGCATCGGCTATAATTCTACATTCAACAGCAAGCAAGTGATCCTTGAACACAACGAACTGATCCCACCAAAGTCAGAAGCTGTTATTTGGGCAAAGATTGATGGAGACCGTGGGACAAACAAAATATGGGTTGTCGAGACAGCACGAAATTTCACATCGGACGTAATCATCGGCAAAACACTGGCTAAAACAAAAAGTGATGGACTCATCCAAGTGAGTGTAATACACGAATTTATATCACCAATGAAACTTCGAAGAGGAACTGTATTGGGACAATGTCAGCAGGTAGACGCCATTATTAATTGCGGAGATGCACATAAGAGCGGGTCCATTGACATAAAGGCTATCAAGGACAACGTAGATGAATGGACGCAAGGGTTGGGATAGGAATACAAGCACAAGGTCAAGGAACTTCTGTGCAAATACTCCAATATATTCGACAAGGATGGCAACAACCCAGGCAGGACCAACGTTGTGAAACATTGTATTGATACTGGTGACGCTAGGCCGATTCGCCAGGTTCGAAGTGTCCCACTAGCCAAACGTGAAGCTGTAAGCCAAATAATAAAAGAAATGAGAAAAAGCGGTATTATTGAACCATCCGAAAGTCCATGGAGCTCGCCGGTAGTGCTCGTAAAGAAGAAAGATGGCCAGCTTCGGCTCTGCGTGGATTATCGAAGACTAAATAATGTGACAAAGAAGGACAGCTATCCTTTGCTCAGGATTGATGATACTCTGGACTCGTTAACTGGCACGGAATGGTTCTCAACACTCGACCTTAAAAGCGGCTATTGGCAAGTGGAAGTAAGTGAGAGAGATAAGGAGAAGACTGCCTTTAGTGCTGGAAATGGTCTTTGGCAATTCACGGTGATGCCCTTAGGACTATGTAACGCTCCCGCAACCTTCGAAAGATTAATGGATCATGTGCTTAAGGGACTGCATTGGAAAACTTGTCTGGTGTAACTTGACGATATCATCGTACTTGGCAAAAGCTTTGAGGAACACTTGGGAAATTTGGAGGAAGTTTTTCAGAGGATAGCTAGCGCTGGCCTTGAGCTTAGTCCTAAAAAGCGCTCGCTATTTAAGAAAGAGGTTAATTATCTAAATCATCATGTAACAACCGAGGGCGTCTGTACAGCAAAGGAGAAAATAGAAGCAGTGAAGGATTGGCCAAGGCCCAGCAATTTACATGAATTACGGAGCTTTTTGGGCCTGTGTACTTACTACCGCCGATTTAGTCCGAATTTTTCCAGTGTTGCCAATAGTCTCCATGAGCTCATCAGGAAAAACAGACCCTTTGAGTGGAACAAAGAACAAGATCAGGCTTTCGAAGCTCTAAAGGAAAGGCTCTGCACTGCGCCTATGCTAGCGTACCCGGTTCCAGGTGCAACATTCATTCTGGATACAGATGCTAGTGGCTATGCCCTGGGAGGTGTACTTTCACAAGTGATTGATGGACAGGAGAAGATAGTTGCGTACTATAGCCGGTCTATTGGGAAACCAGAACGGAACTATTGCATAACACGGAGAGAACTATTAGCGTTGGTGGATTGCATCAAAAATTTCCACAAGTACCTGTATGGCCAACACTTCCGAGTTAGAACAGATCATGCAGCGCTGAAGTGGCTACTACGGTTCAAGAATCCTGAAGGACAGCTAGCCCGATGGATTGAGAGACTGCAAAGTTACGACTACAGTATAGAGCACCGCAAAGGGAATACTCACGGGAATGCTGACGCCATGTCTCGTCGACCATGTAGCTTGGAATGTAAGCACTGCTCCAAAGCGGAAGGCAAAGAAGACATAATAGACGTCCGATTAATGACAATTACACCAGCGGAAGAGTGGGAGTCAAGTCATCTACGGAAATGTCAGCAGGAAGATCCAGATTTGAAACAATTAATGCATGGACTGAAGATGGACAAACGGCCAGATAAGGAACAGATGGCAGCAGGAAGTCCAATAGCAAAGGCATACTGGGCGCAATGGAATAGTTTAAAGCTGATATCTGGTTGTTTGCATAGAATATGGGAAAGTGAAGACGGCCAGTGCTCCCGAAAACTAATAGTAGTTCCGAGGTTAAGGATTCCGACCGTTCTCAAGGAATTCCATAATGGTCCTAGTGGTGGACACTTAGGCATTACGAAAACGCTGGAAAAGATCAAGCGGCGGTTCTACTGGGTTGGTTGTCGTCAATCTATCGCTGAGTGGATTGCTAACTGCAGGGAGTGCATTAAAGCTAAAGGGCCAAAGTCACGAAGTCATGGTCAGATGAAGCAGTATAACTCAGGCGCACCATTTGAGCGGGTTGCCATGGATGTAGCCGGTCCATTCCCTATGAGCAGGCAAGGAAACAAATACATTCTTGTGGTTATGGACTACTTTAGCAAATGGCCGGAGGTCTACCCAATTCCAAATCAGGAAGCCAAAACAGTAGCGAATGCATTCACTTACAATTGGGTTTCTAGATACGGTGCGCCTATAGAACTGCACTCGGACCAGGGAAGAAACTTTGAATCGGCAGTGTTCCAGGAAGTATGCTTGATACTGGGTATTCGAAAAACCCGAACGACAGCTCTGCATCCTCAATCGAATGGCATGGTAGAACGCTTCAATCGAACCCTGGAAGAGCACTTGAGGAAGGTCGTGGACAAACATCAAGATGATTGGGATATCCACATACCGCTGTTTCTGATGGGATATCGGTCAGCGGTGCACGAGACAACAGGTAAAACACCCGCAAAGATTCTCTTCGGCAGTGAACTTCGGCTGCCTAGTGATTTGAAGTTTGGAGTAAGTGGCGATGCGCCTAGAAGATAAAGGCCAGATATGATAAAGCGATGAACTGCGAGGGTTTTCAAGAAGGCGATCGAGTGCTGCTGTATAACCCACAGCGGAAGAAAGGATTGTCCCCGAAGCTGCAATGCAATTGGGAAGGCCCCTACAAAGTAATAAAACGGTTGAACGACGTAGTGTATCGAATACAGACTGTTGGGAAACCAAGGACCAAAATGAAAGTGGTTCACTTAGAAAGGCTCGCGGCGTTTGGGGCGATCAGACTTAGGTGGAGGGCAGTGTGACGAAAATCCCATACCAAGGACAAACAAAACTATTGACAATGTAAATACAATTTCCCGGAAGGACAGAAAATAAAGAAGCGACCGTATAATGCAAATTACCCATACCAAGGACAAACAAAACTGTTGACAATGTAAATGAAATTTCCCGGAAGGACAGAAGATAAAGAAGCGGCCGTATAATGCAAATTACCCATACCAAGGACAAACAAAAGGGTAGACAGCAAATACACGCTGTTGAGGTATAAAAGGAGCTGCAGCAACTATTTGAAAGGAATAAAGTTGAAGACTCAGTCCTAGCGTGTGTTTGAGAAACGGATAAGCTGAGTGAAGCAGATAATAATTGTGTATGATAAAGATTTGTTAAATAAGAAAATTGTAATTACACTAGAAATAAATTCCTGATGGTTAAAAAACCGAACAAATAAATCTTGGGAGTTTGTTTAGTAATCCAGTGATCGGACTCGAACAAAAAGGAGAATAATCGAGGTGAATTTAGCAAGTTCGTTACAATATATATATTATTTAGGTTTCGAACATTGCAAATTTCTCTTACTGCCGACGATTGCAAAATGTATCACAGCGTAAAAATGTCTTACCTAGATAAGTTTCTGTAATGTATATAGATGCATTAAAGAGACAAATCTAATGACGATTTTCGTGTTATAAAATTAGAGACGGAATTAAGTCCGCTACGAAGTTTACATTTATCAATTTATCAGTTTTCTGAAAACGCCTAAAGCAAGTTGTGCCTTATGTCATAAGACGTGGAGCATTGAAGGCATAAAGATGTACCATATACCAAAAAATTAGATTAAAAGGAAAAAACGAGCGGAAGCTTGCGGTGTGGTGTTAACACTCGGGGCAAAAATATGCGGTTTGCATTTCTCGTCTTCGTATTTCTTGTCTGGCTCTGATCAAAAACGTATTAAGTTGTGTAATGATGCTTTTATAATGCCAATAGATGTAGTTTATAATGAGCCACATTTTGTCGAAGCATCAATTTTACGATCTGTTATATATAATTGCTACTATTGAGGCTGAAATAAAAAGACTGAAAAGCCATGTAGAAGACTACGGAAGATACGAAAAAATCTTCAAGCATATTTAACAGAAGGCCAGATCAGCACAGAAACATTGGCAATACGCGGAAACGTTGAAAAAGATGAGACTCAAAGGCTGAATTATGACCTAGACAATGAATTATTATTGATGAGTCACCACGATTTGGTAATATCGAAGCTTTGCATGAGGATGGGTTGGAGTATGTAGCAGGCTACATTATCAGAAAATTAGGACTCTCCCACTATAAAAGCAAAGATAAGATATATGAGTGAACGAAATATAAAGGGGCACTTTGATAAAACCTTACAACGCATTTTTAAATTAAATAAAGGCATTTGAGGAATTGTTTTATCAATTTAATGGTCAAGCGATGGAGATCCAAAATAAGTTTATTGAAATATTACCGAAAATAGCGAAGGTTGTGATTGTGAAATTGATGTAAAAAACTGTTTTTTAAATGTCGAATGTATTTTCGCATCAAAAAATTAAATACTTTAATAAGTTCATAAAATATACTTACATCCCTTGTTTTATTAAGTACGTTTGAGATTTTAAAAGTTAATGGTACACTTTTTGCAATAAACTAACGGCAAACTCGTTTTCAAAACAAATAATATTAAGAAAAAACTGTATTGAAACATAAAAATCGAAAAAGAGTATTAAATTTTTATACTATTTCGCAAAGCGGCCTTTTTTTCTTCCCATTCTCTTCTGTTTCGTTCCCCTTAAAATACAACCTTGAGCTAAGGGAGCCGACAAAACAAGCTGCCACTAGGTATAACATCTTGTCTTATTGCATCAAGGGTGGAAACTATCCTGGCAAGAATAAGGATAATGCAATAAATCCAAAATTTGCATCACCACAATGAAGCCCAGCCGTCGCAAAGGATAATAACAAATCAGTCCGAACTTGTGTGCAACATTATAACCGCTAACATCAACAAATCCAGAAATATTGTAGTGAATATCGAAAAGCTAAAATACCATCAAAGGTAACATTACTATCATCAACTTGGGCACATACAGCATAAAATTGGTTCTATTATCAGCTTTGATAAATTATTCCGGGAAAAGTTAAGAACAAAAGATATGAACCCAGCTAACGGCAGCAATGGCGTAATTAATATATAAGGTAATTCTCAACTCAGGCATATTGCTGCGTTCGACAAATGACTCACGTACAATACAACTGTGATATCGTTACGACAAGTGCAATAATCCTACCAACACCTCCTGCTTATCGAGGCCACAAACCAAATCGAAAAAGTAGCATAACGTATGCGGCAATATCAGCCTAATGAGACAAAGCAAGCAGGAAACGAACAAGAACTTCTGCAAAGTCTTGAAAAAGCTTCTATACCCAACGAATACGAAGTCATCTCAAGAATGACGACGTACGTAAAATAGTGGCCTTGCATATGACAAATGCACTATGTTACTTCAAACATGAAATAAAATATTACAAGAATAGATGTTAGCGATTTGTAAACCAATGGCATTCCCGACCCGGGTTGGATTTTCCAAAAATTTGAATTGCGAGCCGGTATACACAAAATAAGCAAATTAAAAGTCGTACCGTGAAAAAAGTTCTTTGAATAATTTTCAATAGATACTTTAAAAAATGGTCAAAAAATATTGACCCAAATAAAGGGTGATACAAGTAGAGATACTTTTTTCAATAGCCTTTTTTTGACAGATCACGCGTGAGTCGTGTCAAGGTGTCATGTTATTTTTGTTTAGTATTGTTTGGCATTTCATCATGAAAATAATTACGCCTGAACAATGTTTACAAATCATTCAACTTTATTACTTATCTTGAGACCCAGCATTCATTATTGGATAATATTCGACCGAATAGACCACGTCCAGCACGCAGTGAAGAAAATATAGCGGCCGCAGCTAAGAGTGTACACGAAGACGCAGTTCTCAGCAACTCGGACTAACGTTTGGAACGACTTGGCGCATTTTACGTCGAGATCCTAAATTGAAAGGTTAAAAAATACAGCTTTGGCAAGAACTGAAGCCGCTCGACCTTCCTAAGCAACATCGCTTCGTTCTATGGGCTCTTGAAAAGTTCCTAGAAGATCCGACGTTTTCGAGCCAAATTTTGTTCAACTATGAGACCTATTTCTGGCTCAATGGGAATGTAAACAAGCAAAATTGCCGCATTTCGGACGAAGAAGAGATTCAAGAGCTGCCATTACATCCAGAAAAAACAACGGTTTGGTGTGGTTTGTGGACCGGTGAGCAGGTAATTTCACGTTTTGGGCCGGTCGATTGGCCAGAAGATCGTGTGATATCACACCGTTAAACTTTTTCCTGTGGAGATATATAAAGTCTTAAGACTTTGTGGACAGTCCCGCTTCGATTAAGGCCTTGGAGCAAAACATCACGCGTGTCATTTGCCAATTACCAGTCGAAATGCTCGAACGAGTAATCGAAAATTGGTTGAACGGATGAACGGACGAACCATCTGAGACGGAGCCGCATCCAACATTTGAAAGAGATAATCTTCAAAAAAATAAATGCCAAAGAATGCTGTTTCGTATGTTTTTTCTTTTTTTTGCTTTAAGAAAGTAGGGAACATCGAAACTGATCACCCTTTGGAAAAAAAAAATAAAAATAAAAACTATATTGCCTACTTTCGTAAATGTCAAAAACAAAAACTCCCTTAACCATTACAGACAACCCGATATACGCTTTCTACAGAGTCATAGTGGATACTCTTGGTCCACTACGAAGATCTGAGAATAGTAATGAATATGCAATTACATTTACATGTGATTTAACGAAATATTCCAATTCCGATTGAAAATGCCAACACTGCAAAAGCAACGTTTATTCTTTAGTGCGATCTAATGAAGACATTCATTTGGGAGATAGGAACAGAATATGAAAATTCCATCTATGCAATTACTTAAAAATAACTAAATTAACAACCACAGTCATCCCCAGCAGACATTTGGAACAATAGAATGAAGTCATAGAACTTGGAATGAATAAATAGTTGATAAAACGGATTGATACGTAAATAGAATATTGGTTAGATCAACCAAGAAAAAGTAGTAATAATAAATATATATAATAATAGGTACAAATATATACAAATTTTTATAGCTATAAGTACTTTTCACTTCACTTTATTAATACATAAAATCGATGCACTTTACAAAGAACTAACTATACCATGCTACGTTATTTTTCAAGAAAAGGTGGTGTAGTATATTCAATATATACAAACTTTATAATACATACATACAACTAAATTCAAATAAACATTGTAACATTCACTGTAACAATTTGCTGACCACAATATTTTTAACACTTAATTTTAATTCAAGCGTTGATCTACTAATAGTAATGTAGTAGAAACAATAAATGCATCATACATAAAATTATCGCCAGCTGACCCACTTTATCGAAGGAATAATTGCTTCATACATATATAAATAAAATATTATGTTATGTTCTCCCGCTCAATTGCTCTTCTCAGCGGCATTATAATAAAATAATAAGCTTAAGAAAATTATGAATAAATGAAACGATCTCGTTCACTGAATAGGATTATTCGAAAATACCCCAGGTTGAAGGATTAATGAGATCACGCGCAACGCGACAGTTATTGCCAATTTGGATGCAAAAAGATCTATATATCTTATCGGTGATCGATTAGCAGAAGGGCAGGTCTAATAACAGGTCATTGTCTAATGGGGCTTCACGGAAAAATAATGGGTTTCTACTTCGCAGCTGCAGGGATGAAAAATAGGCTCCCCTATGGAACACCACCTCTGCCACTGTCCAGCCTTGACATATTCGCGGCACAAGTTCCGGTACTAAACAACGTAATAATCCTTCAAGCAAGCTAAGTTAAGTACCATGGCATCCACCGAGATAGATGATTGACCTGGAAGAGCCTTATTTCCATGACAATATGATGAGTAGGTGCTTGAAAATTTCTATAGAAAGTCGTGCACCAATGTATACGACATCAATGACATAGTTCAGAGAATTAGCAGCCAGCCTCTACGTTGGTTACGTCATGTTGTCAGTAATGCCAAAAACTTTTTCGGTGGAATCCACCGGTGAAAGCAGAGAAAGAGGAAGACCCCCACCCCCTTGGAAAGATCAGAAGGAGAAAGTGCTTCGGATTGGCGTGCAGCGACGGAACATATGTATGTCGCGCTGTTGCTAACTCGGTAATTATTACGTAAGCGGTGTCCGCGCCATTCAAGAAGAAAATAAATAATAGAAAATAGAAATCTCAGAGGAAAAGCAGCGAAAATATCGTTAGTGAAGCCAAAAGAACCGGTTCTTTCAAAAGAGCTTTTTTTCCTATCTATTTTGCCGAACCACGAATTCAGAAGCGAGTATACATCTTGCAGAGAAAGGCTTAATATTCTTGTGCTCACAACGTGCGTCACCTTCATCATCTGTTTTGAAAAGCAGCTAATCATCTTAAACATTATCTTATCTTATCGACTGTTTCTGGTTAGCATCTAAAAACTTAACATCTCGATAGGTGGTAGGAACCCATATACGTTAGAATTTTTTATCCCGTTTGTATTTCAATACATTTTTGATACAATTCAAAAGCAGTAAAAACATCAAATTTTTGACGCAAAAAGTATACCTGACACCATCTCAAGCAGTCATGTATGAAGGTAACAAAATACCTTAAAAGGACCAGCGACATCCTAGTGTACAACTTTCAGCAGTTCTTTACATGGCTCGCGAATGTTATTAAATGGTAATGCAGTCATTTTACCCTTTATACTAATTTCACATTGTTAATTTCTCAGCTTCGCTCAATTTATTTTAAGGTAATAGAATTTTAAATAAATCTTTTGCCTTCAAGTGGACTTCTGAACATTTTTCTTGGGCAATGCCACATTCAAGCAACTTGGGGTGAATTGTATAAATATACATATATATAATCATACGTATGCATTAATTAATTAAGCAAACGAAGATCAATGACCATTTTAGATTGGAAAGTTGAGGTAGGTTAGGATTTAAATTCCCCAAAAATAAATCTTAGTCATAGTAGGGATGTATTTGTAGTAGTTAAGATTGTTAATGTATTCGATTTTTTTATTGTATATTTTACAGATTTATAAAATAAAGTTATAAAAAAAAGCTTTAAACTAAAGACCGTTAACTAAGCTATGGAATATATATATATTAGGCACTTTGTAACCGATGAAGCGATTTTCGGCCGATCTCCTCCTCCGATTTGTGCTTTTGCGTCTTGATGTTTCTACCATAAAATTGGGGGAGTTTATTCTAAACCGCCTCCGAACGGCCGTTGGATTTTTATGAGAAGCTTTTAATTTACTTGTATATCAGAAATATATTCGGAGGGCTTGACATTCCCTGCCGAGGAGCGACCGCAATTAGAAAAATTAATTTTATATAATTTTGGATGCCTGTACTCGAACCCAGGCCTTCGGAATGTAAGTTAGAGTATTGAAATATAGTTAAATCTAGTGGTTCGTCGATTTAAAGTTAATTTGGTTTAATTTCTGATGGAAGTGTGGCTGGTTATCTATAACGACGAGAGGCGCTGCTTATTTTGTGATCCTACAAGTTAGTTAAATCTTGTGGTTATCGTACGTTCACATAGTGTGCAAAGAATATAATTTTCTTAAGTTACTGTCGCAGGTTGCTGATGATTGCTTGGTTTATAGCCGAGTTAATGAACATCCCAGGCTGAAGCTCCGGCTTAGACAAGCAAATGCGTACGCCGCAGTTGTAGGCAGGTATTGCGAGCACTTCATAAAACTAGAGCTTTAGCCCACGGTCACGTAACAACTTTTTTCTTAGTGAACTTCTGTTCAGGTACTACTTAAAAAAAAAAAACAGCAAGAAAAAAGAAAATATCATAATTATATGAATAAAATACGAAACCATTGATAAAATTTTATAATGGGGATCGTATTTTCCATCAAAAAAAAACTCCTAGGCGTATTTGTCAAACACATAGGAGATCTCAGCTGTTAGCTCATTTCAGCCAATCAGCTGATTGATTGGCCGATTGCTTTCTTACATAGCACGATTTGACACGAGCTGCCATGTACGTATGATGGCACAACAGCTTTTTTCGTGAAAGCTTCTTGCTCGCGGTCCGACAGAGCTTGCAAACAACGAAAGCGCTCCATGCATTCGGGAAATATATTGTGACGGAAATCGCAAATACAAAGGACAGACCAAAGGAGTGGCAGTATGATGAGATTTCAAAATAAAAAGGACAGATAAAAGGAGCGGTACTATGATATGAAATTCCCGTACCAAGGACAAACAAAAGGGTCCACAGTGTAAAGGAAATTCTCCGTGGTTAAGGATAAACGGAGCGACTGCAGCTACCGCAGGCAAACTAATAATCAGCCTATTCTTGAGCGCGTTAACAGAACGTTTGGGTCATCTTCAGGTATAAAAAGAGCGGCTGCCGCTATCACAAAAGGGGATGAGTAGAAAATGCTGTGGCGTTAGCATTGTTGCAAGCTGTGTGTTTCAGAAACAGATAAACTGTGTGAAGCAGAAATATATGTGTGTTATAAAGAATTGTTTTTTTTTTTTAAAGCTAATATCGCAATGTAAAATTTTTATTTAACTAAATAGCCATAGCAACAATAGGCCTTAGGCCGGTAAAGAATTGTAAAATAAGCCATTATGTATAATAAAGTATTGTAATTATTGAGGACGAAATAAACGTTGAGTAAATTCCTGACGATTAAGAGGCCAAATGAACAAATCTTGGGAGTTTTATTTAGGAATCTAGTGATCGGACTCGAAGGATTTGGGAAATCATTGGAAGGAGCTACGAAAAACGTTACAATTGGCGTCATAAGTGAGATTTCTAAATAAATTGCGGAAAACAAAACAAAAAAAAATATTTGAAGATGGTCAAGGTTCAATATTTGACGATACTACCCCTCAAAAAGGAATTGGCGAAGCGAGGATTATCTTCAACCGGGAATAAGGCTGAGCTACAATCACAGTTGCGAGAGGCTATGGAAGCAGAAGGCATACATTTGAGCCAATATGAACTCCGTCGTGAGAACGAAGAGACATCCACGAAAGAAATGGAGAAGGAAGAGGCTGTTGAAACTACGAAAGATTCAGAGCAGTCAGCCAGCAACTAGGGTTGAAGAAAAGGCTCCTAGCTCATCTACGAGTATGGACATGAACATGTTATTTGCCGCAATTTCGCGAATGAATGCCAATAGGTCACAAATGAATATCAGCTTTTCAGAGAAGTTGGATGAACAGGATGCCAAAATGTCACAAATCAATACCAACATTTCGGAGAAGTTGGATGAACAGGATTCCAATATGCTACAGAAGTTGGATGAACAGGATGCCAAAATGTCACAAATAAATACCAACAGTAGTTGGATAACAGGATGCCAAAATGCACAAATAAATACCAACATTTTAGAGAAGTTGGATAAACAGGATGCCAACATGTCACAAATGAATGCCCAAATTTCATCGCAAATGCAAGACCAGGAAGCGCGTATTTCATCCCGGCTCACACAGCTTCAAGAGGGTGTTGTCAAAGAATGCACAGAACTCAAAGAGAGGCAGGACAAAATCGAGGAGAGGCAAGACAAAAGAGAGGAGCTAATTGCGACCAGAGTTAACGAATTGGAAGGTCGTATCCGCGATTTGCTTTTCAATCGTCCAAGCATTTCGAGGAGCACGGCACCATCCCTTCCCACATCTTAAGCTTCAGTTCGAAACGACAGCTAGAGCAAATAACTGGAACATGGAGGAGAAGTCAGCTGCACTATTCGTGGCATTGAAGGGACCTCCAGCGGAAATTTTGCAGATAATTCCTGGATATGAGACGCTTTGGTAGCGAGCATAGAAGACATATCTATCAGATGGAATTAGAGAACCGCTATCAGAAGTCCAACGAGACCCTGCAGGAATTTGTAAGATTGAGAGGCTAGCTCATTTGCGTTATGGAATAAGGGACATATATAGCAGGCGAGAGGCGTATGCCAATCCAAAGCCAACATTTGCTGATACTGTCTCGTATGCTCAGACACAGGGAATGGCCGCGCTCTTGTGCAGACCAGCATACAAAGCGAACTGTGCGAAGTTGGAAAGTCCAAATGCGATGAAAGGGATCTGGGAAACGTCGAAAACCGCCAAAATGATTAGAACCAGGATTTGCTACAACTGTAGAAGACCAGGACACTTCGCCCGAGACTGTAATTTGTTCCCCACGAGAAAAATCGATAACAAGGGAAGCAACGTTACTATCAGTGGATATCTGGATGGACATGAGCGAGTAATAACTGTGGATACGGGTGCGTCAAACTCCATCATTCGATCCGAATTGATCACCAAGGCAATTAGTCCATTGCACGGAGCTAAGTTGAGAACAGTAACTGGTGAGGACGTCACGGTTCTGGGAAATGCCACGTGTAAAGTCACCATCGGGAATATGACAGTGTTACATAAGTTCATAATAGCGTAAATCGTAGTTGAAGTCACAGTTGGTGTGGATTTTCTCCTTGGTCAAGGAATGAAGATCGACCTAAAGAAAAGCCTGATGGAGTATGGAAATATGGAAGTACCGTTAAGTACTGGCTACGATCCTGCGCACAACGGAAATTACGTGCACCTGGTAAAGAACGAGCAGAAGAAAGGCAATACATACGGAAATGACAAGATGTCTCGAGCCCTAATGGAGAAATCGGGAGAGGTACGCAAAACTATTGAGCAACGCCCTTAGGTTATGAGTAACAAGGTAGAAGGATGTATTAAGGCGAAAGATTGGAAAAAGGAGAGTTGGTAATGCTGTACGATTCCTCACGGAAGAAAATCTTGCTCAGCAAGTGGGAAGGTCCGTACAAAGTAATTGGACGAATAAATAGCACGGAGTATCGAATCCAGACCGTTGGAAAACCAAGAACCAAAATAAAAGTGGTTCACTTGGAAATGCTTGCAGCGTTTGGAACAGATAGTGTGTCTGATCTGGACGATCAACCTTAAGTGGAGGGCAGTGTGACGGAAATCCCAAATACGAAGGACAGACAAAAGGAGTAGCAGTGTGACGAGATTTCCAAATAAAATGGACAGACAAAAGGAGCGACAGTATGATGCAAAATTCCCCGTACCCAGGGCAAACAAAAGGTCGTCAGTGTAAAGGAAATTCCCCGTCGTTAAGGATAAACGGAGCGGCTGCAGCTACCGCAGGCAAACTAATAATCAGCCTATTCTTGAGCGCGTTAACAGAACGTTTGGGTCATCTTCAGGTATAAAAAGAGCGGCAGCCGTTATCACAAAAGGAGATGAGTAGAAAATGCTGTAGCGTAAGCATTGCTGTGAGCTGTGTGTTTTAAAAACGGCGAAACAGTGTGAAGCAAAAATATATGTGTGTTATAAAGAATTGTAAAATAAGCCATTATGTATAATAAAGAATTGTAATTTTTGAGGACGAAATAAACGTTGAGTAAATTCTTGAGGATTAAGAGGCCAAATGAACAAATCTTGGGAGTTTTATTTAGCAGTATAATGGTCGAACTCGAAGGATTTGGGAAATCATTGGGACTAGCTACGAAAAACGTTACAATATACTCCACGCCGACAATATATTACTCCCAACCAAGCACATTCAAGATTAACATTGTTATGACCTAGGGCTGGGCCATATAATCTACCTCTGCAGAACCTTCAGGAATTTAGTTTTGAAACTACTTCACAAAGTTACTGCATGGAGCACCTACAGGGGATTACAAAATGGAGCATCTAGAAAATTTATATTTGACCATACTTTTTAGTTTCGAATACAATCTGCCTTGGTTAAAAGTTAGTAAAACATATTATATGTTATATAAATTTTTATTGATAGTAATAAACATACATAAGTATAACATATTTCAATTTAGGCATTTTTTTTATTTGGAATTTTCCATGCCTTCTCTGTATCAGCAGAGCTTATCAATGAAACGAAACTGGCCCATTTATCAATTTGACATATTTTCTATATTCAATTATAGAACTTATTGGGCAATTGCAATTTCGTGTAGTAACCATATGGTCCACAAATATTTACAGGTTCACCATTTTCGATAGTGTATATTATTATATGTATTTATATGTATGTATAAATTATTATATATGTATATATATATATATATATATATATATATATATATATATATATATATATCAACTAGGGAAATAGAAAAGGTATATATATATATAAAAAAATCTAAAGTTACAATTTAAAGTTTGATATACCGTAATGGGACATATATATACTTATATATATACATATAAATACATATAATTATACACACTATCGAAAATGCTGAACCTGTAAATATTTGTGGACTATATGGTCCATTGGAGTACCTTCAAATATACTCCTCAGGGTGTACTATTGCAGTATATTTTATATACATATATATACATATACATATATCAACGAAGGAAATAGAAAAGTAAGTTCTTGATTCTACGAAGGAGTTAGAGCAGCCATCAAGTAAGATAGAAGAAAAGGGTCCTAGCTCATCTACTGGTATGGACATGAACATGCTAATGCCAGCATTACACAAAAGTTGGATGCACAAAGGGTTGGACAGAGGGAGCAAAGATTATCCTTAAAAGGGATAATCGCACAAATACAGAAAAATTTGGTGAAAGACAACGTGGAACTTAGAAAGTCAGGATGGAATCGAAGAACGGCAAGATAAAAAGAGAAGCTAATTGAGAGCAAAGTCAACAAGCTGGAAAATCGTATCCAAGATTGGCATTCGAATCATCCAACCACTTCGATCAACGGCCCCTGTGTAAAACCACCATCCATCCACGGCACAATTGCTTTCCAGATTTTTAAACTCTAGTTCGAGAAGACGGCTTCGACAAATAATTGGCACATTGAGAAAAAAACCGCTGCATTTTTCTTTGCGCTACAGGTACTTAAAATCAATCCCTAATCGCTTTTTTTTATTGCCTACCAGATCTTCTCTCTTTTTTTTTTGTTGGGAATTTGTTAGAATTGACGGTTAGCAAATCCAATCCAATGTTACCGTCGACAGTTTCTATATTCGGGAGAATAAAAAATTCTACGCAATCACCAAAAATATTTAATTTGCACTTCTCACTCACTACGCTGTCTCCGTGTACTTATTGAGCTGAAATGATATTATTTGGCTCTAGCTAGGGTTTTAAGTTAAGGGATTGGCTCCCCAAAAATTCAATTGTTTACCTTCGTTCTCATATTTCTTATTGTAATTCGCATCTTTTAATTCCTTGCTTGGTTTTGCGATACCGGTTGATTTATTTTCATTGTAACATAGTTGATTAACCCCAATATGCTTACCTCTTTGACTGCCGCATTTCAAAGTGTGCCGGCGAGTCGAGAATAGTATATCACCTAGGCGTCTTTTTAGTCCCAAAATGAAAACCTTCAGGACATCTGCCCTAAATTTCGGACAGATTGCTTCTGCTACTTGGCTCATGTAATTGTTTCGTTTTTGATAAATGTGAGTTTTTGTCCACGTCATCAAGATATTCTACCAATGTTGAATTTCCTTCACGCAGTGTTGATAACTCCTGTTCAAATAAACATATGGGACGCTTATCCTCATATGTAAAATCGAATGCAGCCATGATAGCTTCGAGATTTTGCAACGTATTAAATGATACTCCTTTTATTTTATTTCGGATTATGCCTACCGCTTGGTCCTCGAGCTACCCTAATGACTCCTAAAAAGTTCGTGGACCGGGTGAGCGGTTTGACGCCAGGACATGTAACGGGCTCGTTTGGACTAGAAAAAGGGACAATTGTTCTCAGTTTTTCCAGTCACTGTTTGAGTATTTGTCGTTGTTGTTCGAGGTGGTTTTAATTATGACGGTCGTCTGTCTTGCGTCCATGGTTGAATTTTTTTTAAAGATATATTATTTGCATTTGTTAAAATGGTTGTGCGGCAGTATAACTGTTTGTTACTTACGACAAATCTCAAAGTTTTTTAGTACCCTAAATACAAAATTTTCACCTTAAGTATACGCTCTTTATTTAAACTTTATTACATTTTTTTTAGTAATAAATTTAAATAGTTTATTTCGTACTGCGCGATGCATTTTTATCACACAAGTCCTACACTAACACTAACACTTCATTCTAATCTAAGAGCTATTGAGCTGCCACCATTACTTGTAGTCGATGTTGTTGTTACTGATGTTGATGTTGTTGTTATTTCTGATGCTGCCCAGTAGTTCTGAAGGTGTCAAGCGACTACCGAAGATTAATGATTTGACACCATAATTCGATAACTAATGCGGTCATGCTAAAATTCCTAAATAAACACGAAGATTTAACAATTGGAAAATATAGACGCACCTTCCCTTTGTTTATGCGACTTTAGTTTATTGGTTTTGTTCAGTTGATTCTCCGATTCTGAAGATGGCAGAACGCCGAAACCGGTTTGTCTCAAAACCAAATTTGACAAGGGATGACGGGAACTCGTTCCGATATTCATCGACTTTAGTTTCTTTAGATCGCGTTCTGTGATCCGACACACGGCTTAATTATTAACAAATATGAAATAACATAATAAATTTAAAAAAAATAATGAGGAAAATTAAAAAGAAAATTAAAAGGTGCCAGGTGCCAGGGAGTTACTTATTTGTTTTTTGCTCCTGCTGTTGCTATTGGGCTTCTATGTGCTGTTGCTATTGTGCTTCTATGTAATGTAAGACTTGTTGTTATTGTTGTTGTTCCTTGTTATAATAATATGTAGTTTAGATTATGTGATTGTTGTTCGTTGGGGGTTTTTCCCTTACTTTTAGTTTATTTTAATTTTATTTCATTTTTCTTTGTGTTTAGTTTTTACTTTAATTACAACAATTTAATTTTTGTCGGTTTTTTTTTAATTTTTATTTTTCATTGTTTTTTTATGATGTGCTAATTTTTCACAACCTTACTTTATGTAAGATGTTTATTTTGGTACATATGTGTATATGTTTGTTCTTGTAGAACCTTTTGTGCACAGGTAGGTATGTTTTTTTATGTTTTTGTTGGAAGCACCGCTGAGAAGTTTTTTATTTTACTTTTGATTTAAGTATATTTGTATTTCTTAAAATTTTTTCTGCATTTTAGGATTCTGTATTAACTTTGCACATCGTCACACTGATTTTTTGTAGAGCAAATAAGGAAGTAAGTCCATTGCTGTTATGGGAGTATGTTATCAAAAAAAATTTTTTTTTGGAATTTCGTTTTTAGTATTTTATAATTATATCTTTACACTGTTCCAGCACTTAACACATGAAGAGAAAATAAGTAAATAGGGGAGCAGGAGTGTATATATGTTTTTTCTTTTATATATTAACCGATGTATCCAAAAAAAAAAACAACAAATATGAAAACCGCACACAGATTACTCGTTAAGATTATTTAACCACCTGAACTACATAAAATTTGTATTACAGCAAGACTTTCCCAACCAATTAATGAGAAAGGGCTTGTAGTATACAACACTAACATGTGCCCATTTCCATATAGCATATACTATATTCAAGTAGCCATACACTGCAAACAACAAAATACAACACAAGGCTTTGCTCAGGCTACTGTGGGGATCAGCATGGCGTTGGATAGCTAAAAGGCCTACAGATATATAGGTTAGCTGCGAATACTCAATAAACAGTCCAAAATCTAAACCGGCAAGTACGGAGGGTACAGCTGAAGAGGCTGTTCATCCCCAGTGAAGGCATTTGACAGGGTGAATTGACACCGCCCTTTAAATAAGTGATCCAAAACTCTGATCTCGAAACGAGCGGTGTTTTGGTCAACGTTGGACTCCAGGCTGGAGCGGCTGAATTGCTACCTATCAGTATGTATAAAGTGATATGGGTAGAATCCCAGAATAAGAAAACAATGTTGGCGAATAAAAAAATATGAAAGTTACGGTGCAGGGTTTAAAAAGCCCAGTGCCGACGGTTTTAGGGGGTGAGCAAGCAGGCTCCCAGCCGTCGATATCCAATAAATGGCCGGCGTATCAGATCATGCTACAAGTATGTGTGAAGACACAGCAGTAGATTCAAAGCACTAATCCAGGTGGAAATGTCGTTTTTAAAAGACCATTCAATGTCACAATTTCTTGAAATAATCGAATCTCCAAACCTTGCTCGTAATAACCTGGTTTGGGTGACATTCCGAACAGGGCCTTAAAAATAGCTATAAATCGCACTCTTCATAACTGTTTTCGCGAAGGCATTTTTCCAGACTACTGTTGACAAAAGTAACGCAATCGATAGTAATGTATGCAACGCCTATATGTACAAAATGTATACAAAAACATATGCCAAGCCAATTAAATTCCTGTTCCGGTTAAGTGCACTCAGAGTTGCTAGTGCTTTCCGCCCAGTTTCTCATGAAGCTGCTGCAGTCATATCTGGTATAATGCCACCTGAGAAATTGGCTCTGGAATTTAAGAGACTGTATGACAAATGAAAAAATATCGGCAGTCCTCTAACAGCAAAAGAGCGCGAAGAAGAAAGACAAAGGATATAAATGAAAGGCACGCACTACGGGATACATCCCCAAAGAACAGGTTAATAAGAAACGTGGGAACCTTGTTTAGTAGAAAACATGGTGACGTTGATTTTTATTTGAGCAGTTCCTAAGTGGTCATGGTTGTTTTAGGGAATACCTTTACATATATGATATGATAGAATGCCGAACATGCATTTTTCCACCGTCCCAAATATGATGTAGATAGAATAAGTCTAGAATCCCAAATCTATAAGAAAATAATCCCAAACAATGTAGTGCTACACATGTTGCGATCGAAACAGGTATGGAATTTTGTGGAAAATTGGCAAATAGTCAAAATCAGTTTTTAAATCCCTAAGATGTTTTAGCCAATATGCTTAGCTTGCCCTGCGATGTAATACTTAACGGTAGTCCCACAGGGTCATTACAACAAAGCTAGGATTTTTTTCTGAGATGTTTTTAGTGAGTTAAAGTACCACACTAATGTGGATAGGGCAACTGTGTCTTTCATTGATTCTTCCATATCCAAAAACAACACGGGCATTACAGGCGCAGTTAAAATATATACTCCACGTGGACAATAGAGTAATCTAAAATTTACCTGAATCCATACAAAAACAAAATGGTCCATTTAAAATAGTGATGCCCTAGTGCTGGATCATATACTCCACCTCTGCAAAATATTCGAGTACTCCATGGAGTACTTACAGAAAATTAGTCCATGCAGAGAATATCATCGAATACAATTTATTTCGTCTAAGAACTTGTAAAACATAATATTTATCACACATATTTATATTAATATTAATAATTTATTACTAATAAATTTAAAATATATTGCAATTCTCGTACTTATTATAAAGGGTTTCCAATAGGGATAATATGATTTCTAAGCGTCATTTTTAATATATCATGATCTGTCATTTTTTTTAAATTGTGTTCAGTAATGTTTACAATTTCATCATGGCAAGATATACGCAAGAACAACGTTTACAAACTATTCAATATTATTATCAAAATAATCGCTCTGCAATTGCAACTTTTCGTGCGTTTTTGCCATTTTATGGTCGTAATAATCGTCAACCTGTGCTCGCTATTCGTCGAATTGTTAAAAATTTCGAGCTTACATCTTCTTTACATAATGTTCAAGTGCCAATAAGACAAAGAACAGGTCGAAATAACGAAAATTTTGCTGCCATTCAGACAAGTGTTGCTGAAGATCGCAATTTATCGATTCCAAGACGTTCTCAAAAATAGGAACTGAAGCCATCGGGCCACTCTAAACGTAGTGAGTTTGCTGATTTTGCCTTGGAACTACTTGAACGATAACGATTCTTTTTAAGCAAATCATCTTCTCCGATAAGGCTCACTTTCATCTGAGTGATGCGGTAAATAACCAAACTGTCGATTCTGGTGCGAAGAAAATCCATAAATTATTCATTAACAACCATTACACATACCTAAATTGACAGTTTGGTGTGGTTTTTAGTATGGTTTAATCATCGGTCCGTACTTCTTTCGAAATGACGCTGATAGTACCGTTACTGTCAATGGAGAGCGTCCACAATTGCAAGAAGTTGATCTCAGTAACATCTGGTTCCAACAAGAAGGGGCTATGTGTCACACAGCACGTGCAACAACCGAATTGTTTCGAGAAAGGTTTGGAGATTCGATTGTTTCAAGAAATTTTGACATTGAATAGCCTCCAAAAAGTTGTGATTTAACACCATTAGATTACTTATTGTGGGGTTATTTGAAATCATTGGTCTTTAGCAATAAACCAGACTCTCTTCAAGCTTTAAAAGTCAATATAGAACGTGCTGCTCATGGGTTCATTGGGTTCATCCAATTTGTTCCCGCAAAAGAAGTCGTGGAGGCCTTTTGAATAATTTTATATTCAGAACTTAATTGTATCGATTGTACTTCACATTAAATAAAAAACATTTTAATTTCCTTAACAATTAGTGTGTGGTTGGTCCAATGCTTTTATACAGTGCATTAATCCAATAGGTCATATGGTAATAGGAAAGTTAGACGTTGCACGTGACTAGGTAAGAGGAAGTTCTCAAGAAAGTATTGAAAATGCAAAAAGAGAATTGCAAGACTTTTAATAAGAGACGAAAAGATTAAGTAGCCTTAAAGAAACTCAGTTTGGGTGGCCACAAAATTAAGGACAAAGTATTTTGGATCATATAGGGTAGTCGCCAAACTACGCCACGACAGATATGAGATCGAAAATGTTAAAAATATATAAGGACCGAAAAAGGCTTCGACTGCAGTAGAAAATATAAAAGATGGACGTAAATAATCGAGGACGAATAATCAGTCAGGACGGCCGATTGTAGGAATGAAAGCGGTAACATTTTAATAACCCCAGACTAAAAGAACAGCTGGTAGATTACAACGAACCGTCCATACATCCATCATAAGAAAGATAGTCAAGTGAAGTTAAGCCAAAGATAATATGATACGAAACTCTTTATCTCGTGAGAGCGTCGAAAAATGTGAATTTTTTATAACATTTGTCAACGATGCCACTACGGATAAATTACAGTTGGGTATAATTGTATCAAAAATTGGAAAATACTGTCCACGCTTTTAGCCAGTCATTTAATTCACTTAGCATATTTTGAAAGTCCGATATTAAGCAAATTAATAGATATTTGATCGCGCTAGTTAATTTATAAATTAATAGAAATACTTTTGTATTATTAATGTTACGTATCCACATTGAATTACGTAAAAAATACTATAATTTTCGCAAATAATGCTAATGCTGTTACATGGTTAGTGTGTTTGTGTTTGAATAAATATTTAACTATTTACTACTATTTGTTAAATAAAAATGCCTCATAAAATGCGCATTGCACATATAAACCAATATTATTTTAAGTATTTTAAACTATTTGTTTGTGCATTGGCTTCATGTTCCTTCACCAGCAAAGCTAGTTTATAAACATTTTGTTTTAACTTGGAATAATTTAAATATACTTCTGGCCCAATTTCAAAAACAACGCACTATATTTTAAACAATTTGTCAGTGCATTAGGTATGGTAGTTCGCATTTTCCGCTCCCAGCTGATTGTTGGGCCTCGATCTTGTAGTTTGAGCTGGCAACAAAACACAATCGAGGCCCAAAGATAACAGAGAAATGAGTAAGTTTCGTATCATATTATCTTTGGGTGAACATTGTAATCATTTAATTTAAGAACATTGTAATCATTTAATTGTATTAATTAATAAATAAATATTTAATTCGGACTGAAATCCTACATGCATGCATACGTACACAATTCGTTAGTATGAAGGTTTCTCTTGAACTTTGCCTCGCTTTAACTTATATATATATGTACATATATACATATACATAAATATAAACCATAAACCATCAAAGCAAGAAACGCCGCAGAAGTAATTGCGAACTCAACATCATCGACAGTGACAACAAATACAATAGCGGTATTAACCAGGGTTGCCACTAATTTGTTTTTATTTTTATCAAAAATTTTCAAAAAAATTGCCAAAATTAAACAAGGTTTACTTTATTAAATGTAAGGCTTGAAACGAAATATGTTTGGTTAAATGAAAATAGATTTGTATGTATGCAATGATATTAAAATTGAGCATTACATGAAATTAAAAAAAAAATAGCGGACATACGTGGTTAGCTTATTTCCCCTCTGTACACAACTGTTTTGAGAGCATCCGGTTTTATAACCTGAAACCTTCCAAAAACTCGGCAGTAGATTTGAAAATCTAAGAAATTTCCATTCGGTGATGTATATAATTCAAATGAGCACAACAATTCAACAAAAGCGTAAATGGACAATTAAACGAGTAACAAAATAAGCGGAAAATAATTACGTAACCAAATCAAATAAAAGTAGCGAATTTTGGCAAAAAAAAGTAACCAAAACGGCCACACCGTTATCAATGTTCAATGCTGCTGTGTTAACGAGCGACAGGTGCAGTTGCTTAGGCATGGCGGAGCAGTCAGCACACCGTCCTAGCATAAAGTAGAAATTTGCGCGTTCAAAATTTCCACAGAAATGCTTTTTGTCATTTTACCAGGTTTCAATTGAAAAGCGAACGTTGGTGTATGATGGAAGAATTGGAAAATGTGTGCAATGTACATATACATATGTATGCATTCAAAGAAAATGATATGCGATTGCTAAGAAAACTTAAGGGCGAAGTATTACAATGGCTATATTCGAAACCTAATTTTGTTCTTGATGGCTTCAATTTACTCCTCGTTGAAATAAAAGACATTTTCTGGAACAAAGATAACAAATTACTTTTACTAAGGAAATGCGAAGCACGATTATGGAACTCCTCAGACCTATATCGAGTATTTTAACGACAAAGCTCTGCTGTCTGCACCAATGTAGCTAAGCATTGTACAGGTCTACAAGTAACAAAACTCATATTTTTCAACAACACAATCGCACTTTTTTACACAAACATGTTTGACAGAACGCTGTGTGAAGGACAGAAATTGCAATAAGAATAGCAAGGAATGAAAAAGCGAATTTGGAGATAGGCACGAACAGCAGGCACAAGCCGCGTGTTGGCTATCAACTATTTTGCTAAATGTATCTTCGATGAAAGTTTTGAATTTGTTTTAATTATTTTAAGTTTAACAAGATTTTAAAAACAAACGAATTTATTAATAGTAATGTAATTCTATATATACAAAATTCTCATGTCACAGTCCTTCTCGTCGACTGAACCAATTTTAATGACATTTCGTAAATATTTAATTTTTTTCTGCTCCAGGAAGTGGATCATAGACCGACCTGTTCGAAATCTTATGAAATAGTCACATATAAAGTTAATAATTCCAAATTTTGTTACAAAGTTTTCGTTGACTTTTCGACAACTGACGAATAATTTTTAAATAAATAAAGAATGAAATGTTGATGTGCGTTTTTTTTTACTTTTAAGCTCAGATATATATGTATGCGCTTAAAAAACATAAAGCTAGTGAGAAACAAACACTTTGTATAATGCCAGCAAAGCGCAGAGGAACTTCTTTATACCGTAAAACACGCAGAGCTGCAAGAAAGCCAGATCCCAAAGAACAGATGACCAAATCCAGCAAGAACTAATATACGTGTGAACATGGCGCGGTTGCATCAATTTGAATCAGCTGATGCGCGAGCTGAACGAAATGATCGAAGAAGATTAGAAGATTAGTCACTTCCTGAAGATTAAACGGTGTACTCATCAGCACGGATGCAGATTCTAATCTGTTTCTGAAGTTAATTAGAACGATTAACTCATGTTTCCAAATGACATCGTTCGGTGCAGAAAAAGTGAAGAATAATGCTATAAAGGGTCGACAATTCAATTCGACATTCAAAATCAAAGGCCAAATTTATTATAAAGTCGGCTCGTTGCTACATTTTGCCCAATGCATCGCTTGTAATCTGGACGCTCTATTGAATGAACACAATTCATTTTTGAAAATATTTAAATCACACATGCACCAATTACAAAGCGATAATCACGCTATTGTTATTAATCCCGATAAAACAACTGTTGTGGAGCACATTCGTAGATTTAATGCACCTGTTCTTGCCGACGTTGCTGGAAGCATAGTTGGTGATCGTACAGCTACGTAAGATATCGTGATTCGTAGAATAAATAATAATCACCAATTCATTCAAAGCTAGACGGATATTTCATAAATATTAAACAACAACAGGTGCCGAAACAAATATCTTAGTGCGAAGAATCATCAAGCGTATCGGTTGATGATTAAACGTGATCGGGACAACGTTATTCTACGATGTAGTGAGCTTTGTCAACAATTTATGGTCGATATGTATGTGAAGAAAGAAAGTTAACGATTACGGTACTTGCGATTTTATCAAAAGAAGCTGCATGCAGAAGAATACATTCATTTGCGAGATGCTATTTTCAGCAACGCCGATGCAGGAATATATACAAGATGCTATCACGTGTAATCCAAAATGGTCGGAGATTACATTATTACTATTGTCTGGCCAAATTGCAATACATCGTCACGACATCATATTAATAAATTTCATTACAAAATTAAAAGTATTTGATCCAACAGGCTGCTGGATGTATTCGGTTGCGTAGCAGAAGCGGGGACTAGCTCATGCACATATTTTTGTTTGGTTAATCGGTAAAATACGTTTTGAAGAAATCGACAGTATAATTTCTGTGGGAATTCTAGATCCGTCTACAGCTCAATCACTGTTTGTTATTGTTAAAATAATTATGATTCATGGTACATTTGGTAATCTGAAAACTACATTACCTTGCATGGCAAATGGAAAATGCACTAAAAGTTTACCAAAAAGTTTTCTAAAAACGATCACAAATATTGGCGGATACCCAATATCGTCGAAAGGAAATGGCGTACAACCTTTAATTAAAAATATCAGCAACTTAGATAGTGACATTGATAATCTCTTTGGGTGGTACCATATTCGCCTCTGTTGAGCAAAACATTCGATGCTCATTAATTAATGTTGAATTCTGCAATTCAGTGAAGAGTATCAAATATAGTTGTAAGTTTGTAAATAGAGATTGTGATATGGCTGAATCGAATCGTGAATTGCAATAAAAACCGTAGAAATGGCAGCGATTGTTACCCGCAATGTCCCACTAATGAATGAGGATCAAAGAAGCATTTATGACCGCATTATGCTCGCAGTTTTGGCAGGACAATGTTGATTATTTTTTTATATGCACCAGGCAAAACATTCCTTATTTCGCTAATTCTCACCGAAATACGATCTATTAATGGCACCGCACTGGCTATTGCAGCATCTGGAATTGTAGAACTGCTCATTCAGTATTTAAGTTATTACAAAATATTCAAAATAACCCAAGCGCGGTCTGCAACATATTCAAAATAACCCAAGCGCGGTCTGCAGCATAAAAAACAATGACCACGGTGCTATGACAGTGTAAAATTATTGTCTGGGGTGAATGCTGTGCATGGCACACAAGCATTCGCTTGAAGCGTCGAATAGGACATTGAAAGATATAAAAAGCAGCACTCTGTTACTCCTTTCAGGAGATTTCAGATAAACATTTATCGTCATTCCGCATTCAACATACGCTGATGAGATCAACACGTGCTTAAAATCTTTACCATTGTGGCGTAATATTGAAAAATTGGAGCTGAAAGTAAATATGAGCGCTCATATGCTTCACGATCCTTCCGCTAAAACAATCTTAACAGGACTGTTAGATCAAACTGCATACAATTAGCAGCGGATTTCTGAACAATCGTTAATTCGCAAGATGCTCTCATTGACCAGATATTTCCTGAGATATAAACACAATACACTAATCATGAGTGATTGGCAGAAAGAGTAATTTCAGCAGCAAAAAATGTGGACCTTAATGAACTGAACTTTAAGATTCAACAGTTGTTTCAGGAGACTTAGTGGCATACAAGTCTATTGATACAGTTTGCGATGCCACCGAAGCATCGACAGAGTTTTTGAACTCATCAGAATTACCAGGCATGCCACCACATAATTTACAACTGAAGGTTGGATCTCCTGTTATACTGCTTCGTAATTTGAACCTACCGCGGCTGCTCAACGTGATGCGTTTAGTAATTAAAAAAATGATGAATAATGTTATCGAAGCCATCATTTTAAATGGCAAATGAATTCTTGGATATGTTGGTAAGATTGCGTTGCGACCTGAAAATTATGTATGTATATACATACATACGTAATATAATTCCTATAACTTGAGAGCATATTAGTAAACATACTAATATAAAGGGTGTTTTTTTATGGAGGTATAGAACTTTAAGTTGCAATAAAACAACGATGGATTATTCGATTGACATGAATTTTATTTATCCGAAAGGTAATCTTGTGGCATTTCATTTTAAATATGATTTCTGGCATATGACCGCCTCGGGTGGCGCGGATGTAGTCCAATCTGGACGTCCAATTTTCGATGACTTTTTCCAACATTTGTGGCCAAATATCAGCAATAACACGGCGAATGTTGTCTTCCAAATGGTCAAGCGTTTGTGGCTTATCCACATAGACCAATGACTTTACATAGCCCCACAGAAAGTAGTCTAGCGGTGTTAAATCACAAGATCTTGGAGGCCAATTCACAGGTCCAAAACGTGAAATTAGGCGCTCACCAAACATGTCTTTCGATAAATCTATTGTGGCACGAGCTGTGTGACATGTTGCGCCGTCTTGTTGAAACCACATCTCCTGGACATCATGGTTATTCAATTCAGGAATGAAAAAGTTAGTAATCATGGCTCTATACCGATCACCATTGACTGTAACGTTCCGGCCACCATCGTTTTTGAAAAAGTACGGACCAATGATTCCACCAGCCCATAAAGCGCACCAAACAGTCAGTTTTTCTGGATGTAACGGTGTTTCAACATACACTTGAGGATTACCTTCACTCCAAATGCGGCAGTTTTTTTTGTTGACGTAGCCATTCAACCAGAAGTGCGCTTCATCGCTAAACATCGCTAAAATGGACGTAGTGCGCGATACGCTTTCCGCACAGATCCGTTATTTACGAAATAAAATTGCACTATTTGCAAGCGTTGTTCAGGCGTGAGTCTATTCATGATGAATTGTTAAACCAAACTGAGAATAAATAACTTGACAGCTGTTAAATCGGTCGCCATCTTGAAAAGTAATGCCAACTTAAAGTTCTATACCTCTATAAAAAACACCCTATAGAATTACTAGCAGTCGTGACAAAATGCTTCTAGAACATTTCGCCCCGCTCGATGTCACGGTGGCAAATACTGGTTCTACCTATGCATACCGAAAGGCAGGGGTAGGCTCACTAATAGATATTACACTTGTGAGAGTATAGCGACCACCAAGTTATATTTATAGATATAGTCCATAGAACCTTAATAAAGGCTACGGAAAAATTAACTATGGAAAGATAGTGCCTTAAATATCGATATATTTGCATATATGATTAATCAACCGCAGGTCAGCTTCACATCTCGTGAAAAGTTTGAATAATGCCTGTGATGCATCAATGCTAAGAAGAAATATAGGGTTACTTTTGGAAGGACAGTATAAAATTGTTGAGATTACGCTACTTATATGCCAGACGCAATTTGCAGCGCAGCAGGTGACGACCGGACTCGAAGAAAATCTGGAAGCCCTACGAACTGCGAGGAAGCTTTTTAAAAGTAAAATAAAAGTTTCAAACATTAGTACTTCTCCCCAAAGGTAATTGAAGTTCGCGGAAAACGGGTTTATCGCTTCAGTTTGGCTTTAGGAATACAGCGGCAGTAGCTATTGGAGGAAAAAGGTGGTGCTTTGGTAAAAAATAATACTGTGCTGTAGGTTAGCTGGATGTTAAAAACACATTTAACTCTGGAAGCTGGTGTTGTATATTGGATGCACTTTTTAGTATGAAAGTCCCAAATTAAATAATTAAAATAATTATTAGCTACTTCATAGATCGGAAGCTGGGCTATGTAAGCAATCACGGATCCGAGGTCTATACGATCTCGGCAGGCGTCTCCCAAGGATCTGTGTTTGGCCCGCTCCTTTGGAATTCGATATATGATGGCATATTAAGGTTACAACTTTCAAATAGAGTTAAGGTAATAGGTTTTGCCGACGATTTCGCCATGGCCACAGTGGCAAAAACTATATCCGAGGTTGAAGACAAGGTCAACGAATCAATAAAAAAGATTATAGATTGGCTCTAAACACGGAAACTGCAACTGGCTGCACACAAAACAGAGGCTATATTAATTAGCAGCAAAAGATCCATGCTAGTCTATCCCGTGGGGTGAGATAGATACCGAGAGCTGAAGAGAGACGCATTTGCAGACGAAAAAAGAAAGAGGCTGAAATGCGTGAGTTTGAAGTGCTTGAGAAGTTGGCCGACAAGGGTAATGCTCGAAAATTCTATGAGAAGATACGGCGACTTAGAGAAGGTTTGAAGACTGTAGGAAACGTTTGTAGCAACCATGAAGGTAATTTGGTGACAGATGTCTAGAGCATGCTTAGTCTATGGAGGGGACACTTTTCCAACGTGCTAAATGACAGTGAAAGTGAAAACCCCGGAGATAGCCAATCCGAAACTCCAATCGATGTCGATGGTATAGAAGTGTCATTACCTGACTATGAAGAAGTTCGAATAGCGGTTGCCCGCCTAAAAAATAACAAAGCTGCTGGAGCTGATGGCTTACCGGCAGAACTATTCAAACACGGCGGCGAAAAACTGACAAGGAGCATGCATCAGCATATTTGCAGAATATGCTCGGACGAAGACATGCCTGACGAATGGAACCTAAGTGTGTTCTTTCCAATCCAAAAAAATGGAGACACCCCATGGTTTGCGCCAATTATCGCGTGATGAGTCTCCTTAATATCCCATATTAGGTCCTATCTAGCGCGTTGTGTGAAAGAATAAAGCTCACCGTCAACAAACTGATCGGACATTATCAGTGTGCCTTTAAACCTGGCATATCCACCATTGACCAGATATTCACCATGCTCCAAGTCTTGGAGAAGACCCAAGAGAAAAGAATCGATATACACCACTTTTTTTTTATCGATTTTAAAGCTGCCTTCGACAGCATGATAAAGAACTGCCTCTACGCCGCTATGTCTGAATTTGATATTCCCACAAAACTCATACGGCTATGTAAACTGACCCTGGATAACACCAGAAGCGCAGTCAGAATTGGGAAGGACCTCTCGGAGCCGTTCGATACCAAAATAGGTTTCAGACAAGGAGACTCTCTATCATGTGATCGTCACTGTTGACAGTCATAACTTCAAAGTCGCAGATAATTTCGTCTATCTAGGAACCAGCATTAACAACACCAACAATGTCAGCCTTGAAATCCAACGCAGAATCACTCTTGCCAACAGGTGCTACTTTGGACTGAGTAGGCAATTGAAAATTAAAGTCCTCTCTAGACGAACCAAAACCAAACTCTACAAGTCGCTCATCATTCCCGTCCTGGCATATGGTTCAGAAGCCTGGACGATGTCTACATCCGATGAGTCGACTTTAGGTGTTTTCGAGAGAAAAGATTTGCTGGTGATGAGCTGTACCAGCTATACGGCGGCATTGACATAGTTCAGCGAATCAAGAGGCAGTGGCTACGGTGGCTAGGTCATGTCGTCCGAATGGATGAAATCGCTCCAGCTTTTAAAAACTTCGTACCTGCTGGGGGAAGCAGAGGAAGAGGAAGATGGAAGGATGAGGTGGGGAGTGACCTGGTATCACTTGGTATTTCCAACAGGCGCCAAACAAGAAAAGGAAGAAACGGCTGGCACGCTATTGTTAATAATCGCGTAAGCGGTGCCACGCCAAAGAAGAAGAGAAGAAGAAATCTATCCCGTTTTATATCAAACAATGGAGGGCCTACACATGGTTAGAGAAAGCCATTAAGCAGCATTGAGCAACAACTCGCAAAAAAGAAAGTTGACTGTCCTATATCGATTAAGCTCAATTAAAGTTATTTGTGGATTTTAAACGATATCGGACGCAGCTTCATTTCTTCTAGCTGGTCAAATCCCAGTTGACATCACAGGAAATGCAAAGGGTGTATTTAAGGCTCTCGGTTCGAGATGAGACCGTTAATCGGAGGGAAATCGTTGCCGCAGAAAGGCGTTGGTCTGGCAAGAGCTCTGGAAAGGGCAGATGGACTTACGAGCTCATTCCTTGCTTAAGCTGGTGGATGGAAAGACGACAGGGATAAACGCTAAAAACATTATGTTAGCTGTAATTGACTGCGGCGAATGAGATGTGAAGATAAAATGAGCAAAGGGCAGATCGCGTAGACACTATTAACCTTTATATGATCAGCGATGCTTAACACTTAACATTTCCCCCCGTTGAAGTTCTCTGACCTTCAAAACTTTCCATAGTCAGTATTGCAATTTTATTAACGACTCGTTTTAGCAAGCCATTTTCCGTCCGGATAAGCGCAACTCTCGCCATCATGTCGCTTCCATGAATAACTTCAACTACAGGACCAAGTTGTCATTTTAATGGTGGAAGGTTTTTGTCCTTCAGCAAAATCATTATTCCTTCTTGAATCTTAGGGACCTTGCCTTTCACTTGCTTCGCTCCTGTAGTATAGTTAAGTAACTCGTACTCCATTTCTTCCAAAACATCTGTTGCATGAAAGACAAACGCTGCCAACGATCTAGTCGACTGGTTTCAACATCTGTAACGTTTGACTCTGGAAAGCTGGTAAATGGCCCACCGATCAAGAAACCGATCAGAATTCTCTGAAATTGCATAAAGTTTTCGAGAATTGATTGTGGCACATACTTGGCATACAAGAGTACGCAGTTATCCGAATATAAGCACAGAGAGACCAACAACACGATAGAAGTGAAATTTGGACGCCTTCACCGCTGCTTCCCAAGTGGGGAGATCGCGGTGGGATAAAGTGCAATTCGATACCATTGTCAGGACAATATCAATGAACAGTTTGAAGATGGGTCGTAGATAAGAAAAGATTTTTTAACTCTGTTAATTCATTTCGCGCTCCAACAAAATTTGTAGCATTATCTGATCAGATTGTTTTTGGTCTTCCGGGCGTTGTAATAAAACGTTTGAGAGCTACCAAAAACGATGGTGGATAAATCACACACCAATTCTAAATGTTTTGCCTTTGTTGGAAAGCAAATAAAGACGCAAATATAGCACTTGATTGGACCGTTGTTGCGTACCGCTGATTTGTAGTAAAAAAGGCCACAAAAATCAATGCCGGTCGTATAGAATGGCCTGCATGGTTGCACTCTATGTTGTGGAAAGTCGCCCATTATGCTCTACGATCTTTGGTTTCATACGAAAGCACCTAAGGCACCTCAGTTACCGTCTTTCGTCCTCCAATCGGCCAAAGTTGTAATAGAATTAAATTGGTCAAGCTTTGTGTGTTGAATAATTGCGATTGTAATGGGGTGTCGTTTTGGTAGAATTGTCGGATGACCGGCTTCATAATCCAGTATTAAGTTTTCAAGGCGACCACCAACCCTTATCAATCCAAAATCATCAAGAAATGCATTGAGTGAGTATATTGTGCTGGATGATTCAATGCCTATTTTGGCCTTTAAAGTTTTGTACTCGAAAGCGAAATGAATCTGCTGCATCATTCGTAATAAAGGATGTGTTCCAAATTTTATATCTTCAGATGTAAGAGCGCCTTACGTTCTCGATGCTGTGGGTCCCACACACAGCACAGCCATAGGTCTGGCAATAAACCTTGACACGTGTGCAAAAACTCGTTGCATTGTGCTAAAGGCGTTTATATACTTACAACGAAGTGAAATATCTTCAAAGTGGGCCATTGTAGCTAGAGTATTGCTTCGACGTTCTGGCAAGTCGTTGAGGAAACCAGGCGCTGAGGGCCAATCATTCTGATTTCCCAGTAAGAAAAATGGACCGTGCATCCAGATATGTGAATTGAGAAGGTCGCTTGCGGATGCTCCACATGACAAAATATCTGCTGGGTTGAGTGCGGTTGGAACGTGGTGCCATAGCATTCCCTTGGTTAGTGTTTGTATATGACTGACCCTGTTTGAAACGAGGATATTGAAGTTTGAAGACTCTTCCCTTGGTATGGTAATGGTATGGTAATGGCGCAACCCTTGATTTTGAACATAATAGGCTAGTTCTGACTTCATCGATGTATTGTGCTCGAACATATACGCAGGCACCATACGCTGCTAGACTAGCATCACAAAATACATGAAGTTGTAAATGAGAATTTGGCATAAGTACAGTACATATCAAAGAAAATGAAAATATGATACTAATTCAAATTCACCACAAAAATCAGTCCAACACTTGTGCAGATTCTGTAGCAAACTTTCATCCCAGGGTAATCGTTGCTTCCACATGTTTTGTATGAATATTTTAGCTTGTTATTGTTGATAATGCGATGCGTTTTGTTACCTGTCGGTGACTTTACATAGATGCCAGTGAAAAAATTAAGTTATCTGCTTTTGGGTCCCATACTAGACCAAGCGCTTTGTAATGTGCGTACCATCGCGGAACTGCAGCAGCGGCTCACGGTCAACTTCAGCTATTCCATCAAGAGGCCAAATCGTTTGAATACTACTTTCGAAAAGAAAAATTTCGTCTTCGAAGTAGATGTGTTGTCTGTCGACGAATTTCAATTACTTGTTCAACCGTCTGCGCCAGTGATGAGGTCGTCAACGTAAAAATCTCGGCGAATAATCTGTGCAGAATGCGAACACATCGGTACATCCTACATACATCACCCGTTGACGCTACCCTAAACATTCGAAAACGCAAAAGTGTGTTGGAGTTTAGGCTAAATGGTTGGACCAACCATGAGTATATCATTTAATGAGTATCCACTAATCGATTCTGAACGCAGTGATGCGGTAGAAAGAAGGTTTTCATTTGTGGTTCCAACCTTGCAGGTGACATGAGCTTCTGCTCTGCATATTCATTCACGAAGGACGAATACTGAGATTTAATATCGGGCTTATGCTGCAGCTTTCTTTCTAAAGTTAAGAATCGTTGCTTGGCTTGTGTGTATGAATTGGCAAGATTAGTAGCAGGTTTATTAAGTGGCAGTCGTACAGCATACTCGCCAGAGTCGAGTCGAATATAATTTTGTTGGAAGTGAAGTTCACAATTGAGTTCTTCCTGCATTTGAGATCGTTGATTGACAAGGTCATTGAGACTAGCTTCCTCCTCTTCTGACTAAGATAGAACTGCAGCTAAAGATGATTCATGAAAATGTAGCCCTCCATCAGAAGCGAGCCATCCTTGTCTTTTGTAGAATCGGAAGATTCGTAGCCAACTTAATTTGGCCAACGCACAATATATCCAAGAATATCGATGCTCCCAACAAGACATCAATGAGTTGCGATTTATTAAGAAACGGATCTGCTAGTTTGGTATTCGGCGAAATATTCCACGAATCGATGATTAGGTTAAAGTTCGTTTGGTAATCAGTGATGGTGTTAGTGACAATAGCTTCAAAACCAAATGTGTAATCGTCATTCCGTGCCCTTGCAAGGATGTCAACTGCTCTGTCAGCGACGAAATTTGATTCACCAATACCAGATATTGAAGTGGTAGTCCTTTTCGTTTTGATGTTTATTTGATTTACTAAGTGCGTTGTAACGAAGTTCACTTGAGAAGCAGAGTCGAGTAGTGCTCGACAAGGAAAGTAACAGCCTGTACCATTTTTTATACGTATGATTTCTGTTGTCAATAAAACGAAGTTTTCAGAGGATGCGGCAGTATCGACTTGCTGCACTCTTGACGAAGGCATTAGGGGTGTACCAACCTCACTCTTGCTAACAAACTGTGGGTTGTTCCCCTTTGTACATGTGCAGTAGTGAATGATGTTTGGATGTACATTGTCGACAATGTCCTGATTTACATTTTTTTAATGTGTGGCCTTGTCGAAGCCAGTTGAGACATAGCTGTAAGCGCTTGGCTTCCTTATACCGCGGTGCAGGTGATAAGGCTCCGAATTGAGAACAACTGTAGATGTAGTAATTAGTGGAACCACAAAATGAACAAACGTTTGCGGATGTTACGAGTCTCTTCGAAAACTATTGTTTCCGTGAGGTGATCGTTTGTTCAGCACAGAATTGTTGCTTGCCGCTGGTACTGTGGCCTCTATGTTTTCTAGCATGCGACATCTCTTTTCCAGGAACGCTGCCATAGATGTCTATGTGGGACGCGAATTTGTTAGTAGATCTTCCATTTAATTTGAGTTTTTGTATCAAGATTTTGATGTGTATGCACCATCGAAGTTTGGAAATTGCAATTCAGGAAGCTGGTTCCGTTGAGAAATTATAAACGATGGAGACGCATCATATAGACGAAATGTTGATGAGTCTGCAAAATAGGCCCTGCGTTGATTAAGTTCACGTGTGGTTTGCCTTTAACTTCCATGTGTAACCTTGTAAACGACCAACTAACTTCACTGGCCAATTCACCATGATCTTCAGCTTCAAGGCAGGACTGAGCGTCGTCATAACTTGCCCGAAGGCGCTCCACCTCGCCCATGTGCCTTAAAGAATCCGGAGACAACTACTGGCACATGTCATCTAGTTGCTTCTTTAAGGAAAGTGTCCTCTTTTTTTAAGAAAGGATACGACCTTAGCCGCGTCTTCACCAGCAGCATATTCAGCAAAAGAATGCATGTTGATTTGCTGCTGATTAATTGTACAAAATCGAAAACTTTATAATGTTTATTCGCGGAAAATTAGTTTCAAATAATTAATATACGAAGGCGACAGCTGGTGCGAAAATAAAAACTAAGCGACCATACGCTTTGACACCAAGAACGAAAAGAAGTGAACAGTTTATTTCATTTCGTAATTTATACATCTACCTTAGTATACTTATATACATATGTTTTTTACATTAGAGAAACGCTAGGTACATAGTTTGTACTTCAATAGTTTATAAAAAATATTTAATACAGTATTCGGTTGATTTTTTTTATATATTTAGGTACATATGATATATGCTTTTAGGCCTGCATAATTATGTATGTAACCTTTATGTACATATTTAGGTGCATAAACAATAAAAACATTATGTTCGCTGGAATTGACTGCGGCGAATGAGATGTGAAGATAAAATGAGCAAAGGGTAGATCGCGTAGACACTATTAACCTTTATATGATCAGCGATACTTAACCATTAACAGATAATATACACGTAATGTTTGGACGTCCGAGGTACCGTTCAGACACCACCAGGGCTTTGAATGTTACTTTTCCCAGAGAACTGGCAAAAAATATGTATAATTTCGAAAGTCATATATGGGTCACCGCATTTTCCCATATATGTATATGTATATATATTTTTGCAATAACAATTCATTTTCAAAAAACGGTACTTCTGATTGAACAGTACGGAAAAAATTATACAAAGTTACCCGGTACAAATATTTTATAAAGAGATTATGAATTTTTAGGACAATGCGGTGTCAGGAAAAACAACTATCTACCATGTTTACGAGTTAAAAGAACTACACCTCAGTAAAGCTTTAATTCAATCGGTAACAATCAATTTTTCACTTGGTACACTTGTCCTTGCCCGTTATAAATATACGTGAACAAATAAAAACAGCAGTTTAATTATCCAAAAAATATTATAGAAAATATGAGAAATACGATTTTTTGCCAAGTATAATTATTGTGAATCCGTAAACTAGCATCTACTACCTAACAACGCGTCCGTCAGTGAAGTAGCTACTCGATAGGCAGGACCGCGCACATGCAAATACGAAAAAATGTCCTTCTACTTATCCGGCCCACTCTAAATTTTTTATATGTTGAAGGTCACTAAATACACTTTAATTTCAGGCTATTAAAAAAAAAATAATAAACACTATCCAAAAAAATTCAAAATTAAAATTTTTTTGCACAATTTTTTTTTCAAAAAAACGGTAAACTTCATTGGAGAGAACGGAAAAAATCATAAAAGTTTACTGAATATGAATATTTTCTGAAGAGATTAATGGAAGTTGTGAATTTTAGAATAGAAAGCGATCCGAAGAAAAAGTACGAAATTGACAAATTTCAACGCTTTATAACTTTTGAATTAACAATCCTAGAGCAAAACAGTTTTCAGCCGTGATTCTTAGTCATAAGAGCAACAACTTGTGTAAATTTCAATAATCGAAGAGCAACATTTTTTGACCTGGTACACTTGGCGAATTTTGCCCCATATACAAGTTTAAGACAAGCGGAAATTTTCAACTTAACAGAATTGAGCGAAACATGCCTATGCAAGAATTTAGTACTAAATTGAGATATTGGCTACAACGCTTTCAGCAGATAAAAATCTAATTGGAATCAACGTATCATGTACATATGTTTTATTATTCTAACAGGAATTATCAACTAAAGGTCGGTATGCACCTCTAGCGAAAAAAACTCATATATTTCGTGGTGGAAAAATTTAGTAGGTGCCTGCTGGGAGATGATTTTCTATTGTGAACAGCTCTTTACAAAGGAAGAAGATATGCAAACGTAAATAAACAAAAAACATGAGTAGAGCGCGGTAAATATTTGTCGCTGATTATGTATTCTTACTTTTTTCATGGCTAAAAATAAATAAAAGGTGTAGAAATTGATGAAAAGACTAAAAACATTACATAAGTTGCTTTATAAGCTTCCTTTAATACGCTTGAAAATTAGTCCTCCTCTTGTTTCTCGCGAAATATATATGATACTATTTATTTCGCTCGGAAACCTGTTTTGGCCTGCTTTCGTATTTGTTTAAGATCTTTAGAATTAGGCAGTAGAAAATGCAGTTTCTTTTGCTCGAGGTGCGTACTGCTTCGTAAAAGAATTTTTCGCGCATCGCTTTTTTGCTCTTTTTTATACGAAGTTTTTGGTTTTCGTAAGACCTGCATGCCGACCTTAAAAACCGACTGAGTTTTATACGGAGATGTATGTAAAAATTAAATTTGAACTGCTCTCCTCAAAACTTTAAAAAATAGCCTTACGTACGTCAGTACATAATACGTCTTTTATTCGTAAATAAACAGACTTCCACACGAAGAAAATATATGCTTGACCATACACCTATTTACATATGTAAGATCAGTATATGCTTATATGTATATGAAAATTAGTCCGTATTATTTGTATAAACATAGACTTACCAATATCTGTACTCAGGCATACATAGGTAAACATGTACTTGCTAATATCATACGTAAGTATGCGAGCCGAACGTTAAATACTCGGGTGATATTTATATTTCGCACTGTCAGAGACATTCTATAATTCTTTCTCGAATTATCGTGTACACATAGAAAATCGATTTGTCGAGTTAAAGAAGTTTTATATAAATATTGTTACGATCTTGCTGATTAACCTCGATGATTTCCCAAATCTTCCGGGTACGACCTCTGGATTGTTAAATAAAATCGCCAACCTAATTTGCAGTCTCTTTATTTATAAAGAATTTAATTAATGACCTTTTTTATTACTCAGTAATTCACAATTTAATTACAATTCACTTTACTAAATTACTATCACTTGTATACAGCTTTCACAATGTACTGCTTTTATTACTTCAATGTAATGTAATCTCCACGAGTTTAATTCACAACTGATTACTCTTGCAGTAGAATGTCGTCCTTATATACTTGTTTGCTGCTTGAAAACGAAACCCCTGGAATAATCGCGTCGTTTACGATAAACCTCTCGCTTACGATAATCGTCGTTTACGATAATCGCCTCGTTTACGATAATCGTCGTTTACGATAATCGCTTCGTTTACGCTCTAGAACGTGCCAGTTGTCGGCTCCTCTCTTTCATCTGTCATTCGTTTCGCATTTTCGCCACACTGCCCTCCACCTAAGTCTGATCGTCTCGATCAGACACATTCGCTGTTCCAAACGCAGCAAGCCTCTCTAGGTGGACCACTTTCTTCTTGTTTCTCGGCCTCCCCACAGTTTGTATTCGATACACTACGTCGTTTAGTCGTTTGATTATTTTGTATGGACCTTCCCAATTGCATTGAAGGTTTGGGGACAAACCTCTCGTTGTGGATTGTACAGCAACACCAAATCTCCATTTTGGAAGCCTTCGGAGTTCATCGCCTTGTCATACCTAGCTTTCATTTTGTCACTCATAATTTGAGTTCGCTGCCTCCAAAGAGCATGTATATCTCTTAACTCTTCCTCGAGAACAGTAGACGCTTCCTTTCCAATTCTTCTCGCATCACCAGTTATTCCAAATTTTAAATCGCTGGGCAACCGAAGTTCACTACCAAACAGTATCCTGGCAGGTGTTTGACCTGTTGTTTCATGCACTGCGGACCGATATCCCATCAGGAAAAGCGGTATGTGTACCTCCCAATCATCTTGATTCTTGTCCACTACTTTCCGCAAGTGCTCTTCCAGGGTCCGGTTGAATCGCTCTACCATGCCATCTGATTGAGGATGCAGGGCTGTCGTTCGGGTTTTCCGAATATCAAGTATCTGGCACATCTCTTGGAACACCGCCGCTTCAAAGTTTCTTCCTTGGTCTCTTCGCTTCCTGGTTTGGAATTGGGTAGACCTCAGGCCATTTACTAAAGTAGTCCATAACCACAAGAACGTATTTGTTTCCCTGTCTGCTCATAGGGAATGGACCGGCTACATCCATGGCAACCCGCTCAAATGGTGCACCTGAGTTATACTGCTTCATCTGCCCATGTCTTCGTGACTTTGGTCCTTTAGCTGCAATGCACTCCGTGCAATTAGCAATCCACTCAGCGACCGATTGACGACAGCCAACCCAATAGAACCGCTGCTTGATCTTCTCCAGCGTTTTTGTAATGCCTAAGTGCCCTCCACTAGGACCATTATGGAATTCCTTAAGAACATCCGGAATTCTTAACCTCGAAACTACTATAAGCTTCCGAGAGCACTGGCCATCTTCACTTTCCCATACTCTATGCAAACAGCCAGATATCAATTCTAAACTGTTCCATTGTGCCCAGTATGCTTTCGCGATGGGACTTTCCGCTGCCATTTGTTCTTTACTTGGCCGTCTGTTCACCTCCAATCCGTGCATTACCAATTCCAAGTCCGGATCTTCTTGCTGACATTTCCTTAAGTGCCTTGCCCCGCACTCTTCTGCTGGTGTAATTGTCATTAGTGGGACGTCCATTATGTCTTCCTTGCCCTCAGCTTTTGAGCAGTGCTTACGTTGCAAATTATATGGTCGACGGGACATAGCGTCAGCATTTCCACTTGACAATACCCGCTCTTAATGTCGAGTGCTGGGAACCATTCTGTGCCAGTTAACGAGTGTAGTGCATCATCTATCCTGGACAAAGGATAACTGTCTTTGTGATATAACTAACTGTGACATTATTTAATCTCCAATTGTCCACGCAGAACCGCAACTGGACATCTTTCTTCTTCACAAGTACTACCAGAGAGCTCCATGGGCTTGTCTATGGTTCGATAATACCGCTTTCGCTCATTTCTTTAATTATTTGGCCAACTGCGTGGCCATTCTTTTGTGTCTTAGCCGGGGGTTTACCAATAAGTACGTCCGGTGTAGAATTTTGTGTTGCTTCGACAACATACAATTTATTTGTCTCAAAATCTCCATTAATATTAACCCAAAAACTGCTTCTGACTTTGGAGGAATCAGTTCACTGCCTTCTAAGACCACTTTTTTGCTGATGTATTTGGAATTATAGCCAATGCTTAGTGGTATAGGGTGTTTTTTTTATAGAGGTATAGAACTTTAAGTTGGCATTACTTTTCAAGACGGCGACCGATTTAACAGCTGTCAAGTGATTTATTCTCAGTTTGGTTTGGCAATTTATCATGAATAGACTCACGCCTGAACAACGCTTGCAAATAGTGCAATATCATTTCGAAAATAATGGTTCTGTGCGGAAAACGTATCGCGCACTACGTCCAATGATACGGACCAATGATTCCACCAGCCCATAAAGCGCACCAAACAGTCAGTTTTTCTGGATGTAACGGTGTTTCAACATAAGTGTACGTTGTACCTCTATAAAAAAAACACCCTTTAATTCCATGTTCTTATACTCCATAATTTTGTTATTCAAGTCGATCTTGATACCTTGATCCATCAAGAAGTCCACTCCTATGATTACCTCATCCACAATCTGCGCGATTATAAAACTGTGTAACACCGTCACATTCAATATTGTGACCACACATGTTACTTCTCCCACCACTTCGGTGTCCTCACCAGTCGCCGTTTTCAATATTGCGCCAAGTCTCACTTCTTTAACGATCAGATCAGTTCGAATGATGAAGTGTGATGCGCCCGTATTTACTGCTAATACTCGCTCTCGTCAATCCACATATCCACCAATAGTAATGTTGCTCGTTTTCCTACCAATTTGCGAGACGGAGATTATGGGGCATTCAATTGCAGGGGCCAGCATACGCCCTTTTAGACTGGATCGTTTTAGTTTAACGACTGGGAAGTTGATGGTTCATCTTCCTCAGCCTTTCGTTTTCGCTGTCCTTTCTGTCTGTTGGAACCCGTCTTGCATTCGCGTGCGAAGTGACCAGGCTTTCCACATTTAAAGCATTTTTCAGCTTGATTCTTGACACGAGAACGATTCATACCTGCTATCGACTCTAGAGTTCTCAATATTTCGGTCATCGTATCTGGTGTTTCTACATCCACTTTATTGACATTGTATGCTGGTATGCTTATAAGTGCCGCCGTTTAATGTTAACATTGGAATCAGCTTGATGTAAATGTCTTTTATTTCGCTGATGAATGAGCCAATCTCGCAATTTTCGAAGCATATTCCTGCAAAGATTCGTTGGTTCTTTGATCGCGCTTTTCCAACTCCATCTGGTAAATTCGTCTCCTGCGTTCGCTTCCATAGCGTCTTTCTATGGCTCGCATTAATGCGTCGTAGTTATTTCTCTCGTACTCGGTAATAGTCTGCAAAAGTTCTGCTACAGCTCCTTCCAACGCAACGAATAGTGCAGCAGATTTTTCCTCTCTGCTCCAGTTGTTGTAGCCGTCTTCTGGAATTTTACCTTCAGAGCGTTGGACGATTTAACTGCAAATCCCGGACACGACCTTCCAATGCGTTGACTTTGGCTTCAACTAGCCCCTCTATCTTATCTTGTCACTCTTTCGATTATATCTTGTCTTTCCTTAAATCTGCATTGTCCTTCACCAGACTTTGCTGTATTTGTGCGACTGTTGCTTCTAAGGATGATATAGGGAACAGATTGTTCAACAATTTGTGCATCTAGCTTTTGTGTAATACCGGCATTAATTGCAGACATTTTGACATCCTGTGCATCCATCTTTGTGTCATGTTGGCATTCATTTGTGACATATTGACATTGATTTGTGAAATCGAAGCCAAAACATGTTCATGTCCATACCCGTAGGGGAGAATCAACAGCCTATTAATTTTCTATATATTTCGAGGACAGATCTTCGTCCTTGCGATGGAATTCGTATTGCTCAAGTCAACACCTTGATTGATTTGTGAAATTCAAGCCAAAAGCAAGTTCACGTCCGTACCCGTAGAGGAGCCAGGAGCCTTTTCCTGAATCTCACTTGATGACTGCTCCAACTCCTCCACAGAATCAACAGACTCTTCCTTGTCTATATCCTTCAAGGATAGATCTTCGTCTTCGCGACGGAATTCGTATTGGCTCGAGTCAATACCTTCTACTTCCATTGCTTCTCGCAGCCGTGATTGCAGCTCTGCATTATTTCCAGTCGTAGATAATCCTCGCTTTGCTAATTCCCTTTCGAGGGTAGGTACCTGAATCTTGACCATTTTCCAATTATCATCCTTCTAACAATTCCACTTCTGACACCAATTCCTTATTCTAAAGGGTGTTTTTTATAGATGTATAGAACTTTAAGTTGATATTACTTTTCAAGATGGCGACCGATTTAACAGCTGTCGAGTGATTTATTCTCAGTTTGGTTTGGCAATTCATCATGAATAGACTCACGCCTTAACAACTCTTGCAAATAGTGCAATTTTATTTCGAAAGTAATGGTTCTGTGCGGAAAACGTATCGCGCACTACGTCCATTTTAGCGATGTTTAGCGATGGACCGCACTTCTGGTTGAATGGCTACGTCAACAAACAAAACTGCCGCATTTGGAGTGAAGGTAATCCTCAAGTGTATGTTGAAACACCGTTACATCCAGAAAAACTGACTGTTTGCTGCGCTTTATGGGCTGGTGGAATCATTGGTCCGTACTTTTTCAAATACGATGGTGGCCAGAACGTTACAGTCAATGGTGATCGGTATAGAGCCATGATTACTAACTTTTTCATTCCTGAATTGAATAACCATGATGTCCAGGAGATGTGGTTTCAACAAGACGGCGCAACATGTCACACAGCTCGTGCCACAATAGATTTATTGAAAGAAACGTTTAGTGATCGCCTAATTTCACGTTTTGGACCTGTGAATTGGCCTCCAAGTTCTTGTGATTTAACACCGCTAGACTACTTTCTGTGGGGCTATGTAAAGTCATTGGTCTATGCGGATAAGCCACAAATGCTTGACCATTTGGAAGACAACATTCGCCGTGTTATTGCTTATATACGGCCACAAATGTTGGAAAAAGTCATCGAAAATTGGACGTCCAGATTGGACTACATCCGCGCCAGCCGAGGCGGTCATATGCCAGAAATCATATTTAAAATGTAATGCCACAAGATTACCTTTCGGATAAATAGAATTCATGTCAATCGAATAATCCATCGTTGTTTTATTGCAACTTAAAGTTCTATACCTCTATAAAAAATATCCTTTATAAAGAATTTATTCAATGTCCTTTTATTACTCAGTAATTCACATCACTATTTACAATCACTTGTACTACAACTTGCACAATATTCTTTACTTCACAGTAGTGTAATCGACAACGCGTTCACTTTACGACTGATTAGCTTTGCAGCTGTGCGTCGCACTTATATACTTGTCGGTTGTTCGCAACTCCGCTTGGAATGATCGAATCGTTCTCGATAACGAATGTTCCCGTTTTACGCTCTAGAACATGCCAGTTATTGGCTTCTCTCTTTCATCTGACTTTCGCTTCGCATTTTCACCACAGTATGCTTCTCCACAAAGGCCATTCATCTGGAAGTGTCTTCCAATTTAATAACAGCAGCGTTTGAAGCAGTATTCGCACGATTTGTTGGACGAAGAGGCATACCACATTAGTAGATAATGTCTGACAATGGAAAAACTTTTCTAGGAGTACAGCGGAGTCTAAAAAGGAACTGTCCTCCTTCCTTGAGGAAGTCTCAGACCAAACCAAAATCAGTATACCATTCCCATACTCACGTGGTAATTTATACCCCTTACGCTCCACATATCGGAGGACTTGGAGAACACCAGTTAAAATATTCAAAACTTATTTCACCAATGTCGCTGGAACCCCAAAATTTATTTTCGAGGAGTTCAATACTCTGTTGATGGGAGTATTTGAAGGCCCTAACTCCAGGCCACTTCTTACGTGCCGCTCCTCTACATTCGATCTCTGAGCCAAACCCAGAAAACCTCTCACTAATTAACAAATGATAAAAGTTGAGAGTGCTCCATAATCAGTTCAGCAAGCGCGGGAAAAATGAATACCTGTAACAAAATCGTTCCAAATGGAAACAAAATCAAAAACGATATTCTACCCCCTAATAAATGGCGACTAGGTCGTATCAAAAAACTCCACCCCGGTCCAGATCAAAACGTTCGCGTGGTAGATATAATAAAACTCTGCTTACTGACATTAGCTTGTATTCCCCCCTTCCACTCTCGAAAGGGACACCGAAAAATGGAGATAGCCATCGAACACAAAGCTGACCGTCGCGCGTCCCAAAGTCACCACACTTCCTCCCTCCAAGGACGACTCTTCGGACTGGTCGACGAAGCGATGAAAACATTGGAAAAGTACAGAATCCACGTCACTACGCCACAGGCCCACCAGCATGTTGTAGACATGGACGACGACCTCATTGAGTTATGAGCCACAACATAGGCAAAACTTAATTAAGGTTTCCTTATCAACAAACATTTAATGAATTTGAATTTATAACCATAAACAGAAACCTACATATTGTACATATACACTTAGGTACATATAGCTTACACACCTTAATTCCAAACCGAATACTTACTTCATACTCACCACATATTTAATCCCTTTTCTGAATATACTCACCAGCGACCCTACTTTCGTTAGTTATAAAAAGAAAATGCAATGTAAAAAATATTAAATTATATTTTGTACATTATTTTAATCGCTCGCTAATAATCTAACGAAACGGTCGTGTTAATCTAAACTTAATTAAAAACATTAATTAAAAGTAGTGTTTTCTATAATAAAAAAAAAAAAAAAAAGAAAGAAGAATTCTAAAAGAAAGGCTGGAATTTAAACAATTTGTTAGTAATAAATTATAACTTTCATATAAATTTGTATCAGAATTATGCTTTCCTAGCTCTTAACCAAAGTTAATTGTATTCGAAACTAAAAAGTATGTTCGCATATAATTTTTCCTAGATGCTACAGAATGTAATCCCCCGTACTACTCCATCTAGTAATTTTGTTAATAAGATTTAAAATTGAGGATGGAGGCATCTGCGTTGAAGCTCAGGCAAGAGAGAAAAGTTTTTGAATGCCATTCACCCAAGAGTGGCCAGACACGATTTTTTTACATATGGTTCAAGCAGCTCACGATTTCCGGTCTTAGACCAAGTATCCTCAGGGTATCCAGCAAACATTCGTTTGGAGGCGAATAAAGTGAGAAGGCGAATCCCCTGCAGTTGAACGAGGGTTCGAGACTCACTACATAAAAATTACAGTTCAATGATAACTACTCTCAGATGAGAGACCCCCCTTATGATAACGACCACTGTAAACGCTTAAGAGACCACGATTTAAGGGCATGTACTTGGAATGTACGGTCCCTTAATTGGGAAGGTGCCGCGCCTAGATAAAAGCTGACATCGCCGAAGTCCAAGAAGTTCAATGGACGGAAAAAGGACGTCAGAAGATAGATCCTCGTAAAATCGACTATAGCGGCCTTTTAAAGGAGGGCAAATTTCGTGTTGGGTTGTTCACCATATCGCTAATTCGCGCCCACGTCACAACGATAGCGAAGAATAACGTGACCAAAAATGATTCCTATAAGAACCTAGAACGCACTCATGAGCGCTGGCCCCGCCACGACGTCAAAATTGTGCTAGGCTATTTAGTCGGAAATTTAGCTTTCACGACGGTGCTTATACGCAAACGTCAAGCTGTGAAGTTGTGTTTATACTGTGCTCTTTGAAATTTTTAATTTTCATTAGGTTTTGATTTAGTTAAATAAAATACATCTAAATTGTTGTGTTACTGAAAATTTTTCGGATCATTTTATAGCTACAGTAGTGTTACAAATATTCTGTGTTTTTAAACAATAAATAATTTTGTATAAATGTATTTTCATATTCATTTCTTGCCATATTTGCGGAGTCATTAGTTGTATAAGTTACAATCCCGCGATAGATATTTCTTTATTGAGTAACGATTTAGGACTGATTACAATATTCAAAATCACTTAATTATATTCCTCAATTCTTCATTTGCCGCAGTCGGCGTCGAAGAGTTATTGATTAGTTCTCACGATCGCCCTGCATCTGCAGTGGCGATGAATTTACCTTGGTTAAAGGTGTCGAATGGCCAGACATGTTGTCAGCAATTTTACGGATGCGCGTGTAGCTATGGGAATCTATGAGAATGCAGGTGCACTGCATTAGCGTGGGAGAGGAGTTTCTGGCGATTTGAACGTGCGCTGTGTTAACTCCTCCCTTCTAAAAAACGCTTGTCCTCAAGCGTCTGAAAAATTTGGAAGGTTCTTGGAGACGGCGATGGGACTTGTGACGATGACCATAATTAAGGTAAGTTCTGAGAATACTCGGTTCACTATCTTCTCTGTTTGGAGCGAGTGGATTTCCATTGTATTGCTAATATGGAGCTCGCTTAGTGCTTCTAGAGATAGAAGTTTAATCAAGCTTTCTTCGCTTGGACTTGGCTGCTCAATTGCAGGCAATATTTTTAGTGGGAGTGCATCGAAATTTTCGTACCTTTTCCCGTTTATAACTATGGAATCATTTTTGAAATTTAGAATATATGTGCCATTCATGACTCGCACAAAGCTGCTTATGAAAATGTTGCCTTGATAATTGTTTAAGAAAAGTATTCCGGGTGTTATAAGCTCGTATCTTGGAACGTGGTGGCAGTTGATGAATTGGCAAGAAGAATTGAGACTTTTTATAAGGTTAGGTATACATAAATTTTTACTTATATCAATTTATTTATCTTGTTTACAAATACTTATTTTATTGAATTTTTCGCACTTATTTTCTAGTCCATATATTTGGCTTTTATTCCTTATTACGTTATTATATTTCAAATTTATCATAACATTATTTTTTATGGGTGCTTTCAATAAAAGATTTTCGTAAATTTCTTCTGAAGTCAAAGGTATTTTCACAATATAAAAAATTTAAGTTTTATTTCTTAAAACGCTTATTTCTGCTAATTCCAATGCCTCTTCGGCTGTGTCAAACATTAAATTTTCTTTATTCATTTCTTTTAAAGCCAAATCAATTTTCTTCTTATTTAAAATGATTGAGTTTACAATTCCTATTCTTGCCCATTGTATGGCGTATTTGATGTTTATTATTTCTTCTTTAATTAGTCTTAACTTGTTTTGAAGGCTTATTGCTACTTCATTTACTGTAACTTCATCTATTTTTATGGCATTTAACAATTCATTAGTGATTTCTGTCATTTTATTTACTTGTTGGTCCAAAACATTATTTATGACTACTTGTTTATTGTTATTTTTAACTAACTTCCCTAAATAATTATTTATTATATTGAGGTCATCGTGGTCAGGGCTTCCCGCTAAGTATTTCCAAGCGGTGCCGAGGAAATCTAGGGATCTTCGGGTTTTTGGATTTCGGATGGGCTCAATAATTTCCAAAATTTCTATGGCTTGCTGGGCCTCGTGTCGTAAGGTGGGATAAAAAGGATGTGTAGGCTCTAAATTTTTGTCTATTGTTTCAGCAATATTTTCCTGAAGGGTTTTGTATGTGTGTGTGTTAATGATGTGAATGAAATTAAGGGTTCCATCCTTGATTTTGGAGAAGCCATTATCTAATGTTATTAGGTGGGATGATGAATAGTCGTGGATTTGGACATCGGCATAAGCCGTGGAGACGATGATAACTTAAACTTTAACAATCTCTGGAGCGTCCCTTTTGTGGCGAATCGCAGAGTTGTTTTATTTTATTTCTAAAGATTTTTTTTTATTATGAGCTGTACAAGCTTATAAATTCATTTGTTTAATTCAAGGATAAAGGATTTATAACTTTAATGTATTCACTTAAAAAGGTTTTCACTTTAAAATTCTAAATTTTTATCAGCTTTATTCTTAAAAATATTTATATAGTTTTAATGTATATTTTTTTGAAAATATTCACTTTAAAATTATAAATTTTTATCAAATTTTACTTTAAAAAATATTTATATAGTTTTAATGTATTCACTTCACTTTTAAATTTTAATTTGTTATCAAAATTTACTCTTAAAAATATTTATATAACTTTAATGTATTTATTGAAAACTTTCATTTTAAAATTCTTAATTTTTATCAACTTTACTCTTAAAAATAATTTCTTACAAAATAACAGCGAGCATATGGTCCGGATTGCTCCCTTTCCGTGAGTAAGGGGGTGAGTCCTGGCCCTTGGTCGCGAACAACGAAATAATTACTATATCGTTTATTATATTTACCGCGACTGGACCCTTAAACGTTGGGCGCCAGTTACAATCCCGCGAACCGCAAGGAATAAAAAATGTATTTTGGCTTAAAGCCTTAGATATTTCTTTATTGAGTAACGATTTAGGACTGATTACAATATTCAAAATCACTTAATTATATTCCTCAATTCTTCATTTGCCGCAGTCGGCGTCGAAGCTTCTTGATTAGTTCTCACGATCGCCCTGCATCTGCAGTGGCGATGAATTTACCTTGGTTGAAGGTGTCGAATGGCCAGACATGTTGTCAGCAATTTTACGGATGCGCGTGTAGCTATGGAGCTTATGGGAATCTATGAGAATGCAGGTGCACTGCATCAGCGTGGGAGAGGAGTTTCTGGCGATTTGAACGTGCGCTGTGTTAACTTATACAAACAATGCAATTGTTTTTGTTCTTATACATTCGTTTTATTTGTGTGTATTTGTGTATTCTCTTTTGTTTACATTTGTTTGTCACAGCTGTTCGCGTTCTGTTTGTTAAGTGTCAGTGATACTGTTCACTTGAGATACCATAAAATTTTATCAGCTGATTTCAGTTGAGACTAATTGTGTTAATACTATGATTTTATATTTATATATACATATGTATAAATATTTGCTTATACTTTAAATACGTTATTTAATTTTGTGGTTTTGAAAATTGCTAAGTCAAAGGTGATTCAGAATTTTTTTTCTTGCTGACTTTGCGATGGCGTTGCCCACTTGAAATGTGGTGGACTGACCGGACGCATTCTAGACGCAATAAACAATGGCAAGGGCGTTCGTTGGTCCTGATTGATGTGTCGATCAACTGAAATTGTTCACTTCACGCTGGTTCGCCTGTCTAAGATTGGGTTCTCCCAACTCGGAAAAGAATTGTCCGGCGTGAATGATAAATTGAAGGAATATGAAGTCATGTTCATAAATTTAAAATGTTTGGACTCCATACAATATACAGATGATATTCGTTTGAAAAACGCAAACTTACTCATAGTCCGCTTAAAAATGCTAATGGCGCAGGTAGTCAAAAAATCTAAAAGCGGACAGAATTAAATTAATTAACCTTGCGTCTGCCTGACCTCCTATTAAGCCTATTACTACCATTTCTATCATGGCCAATGAATCTGAAATTGCTTCACCAACTGCCGAAAAACCGTCAACGAAAACTCAAACCTTTTTGTTAAACCCCTACAACCAGTTTCTGAGGCAACTTCGAGGAAATTAGTCGTATTACCTGCAATGAAATCTGTCTTTGTCTCGAGATTTGCAAAAGATACCTCTGCCGATGATATAAAAAATTATGTTTCATCTATAACTAAAACCGGCAATTTAGTTATTAGAAAATTACAGAATATTTTATCATTCAAATTTGATATCAATTTGCAACATTTTGAAGCCTTGCTAAATAGTTCTTTGGCCTTCTAGCGCTTTTGTTCGTGAATTGGAATATAAACGGAACAGAAATAATAATTTGGCTAAAATTCCGCCTAAAAAAAAATGTTCCAAAAAACTTAAGTTGAAATCTGCTTTAAGTTTATACTACCAAAATGTAAGAGGTTTGAATACTACGATAACTAACTTTTTTCTTAAAATTCTCGAAAATAATTATAATGTAATTTCTTTTTCTGAAATCTGTCATGAGGTTTAAATGTTTTTAACTCGGAGATTCTTCTAAGTACTTATCAAATTTTTAGAAAAGAACGCGAAAACAGAGTCGGCGGTGGAGTACTTTTTGCTGTAAACTCCGCGATTCCGTCTGAGGACTTTTGTAAAACCAGTTGAATTTTAATGTATTGGAATACATGTTGGAAGTTTTTATATATATTTAGCTCTCTGTTATATTCCTCCTCAATCGGATCTCTCTGTATATTTACAGCATATATCTCTTTTGAAATCAATAACGTAATGATGAAGATACTGACTCAGTGATTTTTTTGGGCTATTTTCATTTTCCATGTGTAGGAGGGAATAAATTTGACGTTTACTTTATACCTCACTCCTTAAGAGCATCTTGCAATGGATTTTTGGAAGAGATGACTGACCTCAGCCTAAATCAAGTGAATCTATATAAAAATAAGTCTATCAACATCCTTGACATAATTTTTGTTGATAATGCAACTAAACTACTCGTAGAAAGAAGTATTCTTCTAGTTACGCCAGTAACTATTACTTACGAAACTATATGTGATCTGGTTTTAATAACTAATAAAATCGAATCGAATACTCACTTTAATTTCTCGAAAGCTTAATGTAAGGATCTTAATAAGGTTCTATCGAAATTATCATGGCCTAGATATAATGAGAATATTGATCAAAGCATCGCGCATTTTAACATAACTGTACCAAAATTATTTGAGAAATTTGCTCCTAAACGCATTTGTGGTTATGACGAACCTGTTCAACCCTGGTACACTAATGAACCTAGAGTTTTGAAAAATAATAAAACACGATATCTCGAGCTCTATGAAAGTACTAATATTATTTAAAATACTCAATTTTACGACACAAGCTCTTTGATTTAAATCGAAAATGTTATAATGCTTATTTATGCAAAATTAAACATAGTTTAATAACAAATCCTAAATCAGTTTATAGTTTCGTAAGCACTAAGCGCCAAAATAACCTTTCCAGTGATAGTCAGGCAATTTCCAATTTGTTCGCTAAATTTTTTTAAATCTAATTATTCTCCCAGTATTCAAGTAAACTCATATTACCCATACAAATTATGTTCGAGTAACTTAGTCTGACGAGGCATTTCTCTTTCTAAAGTACTTAAAAAAGTCATGCACATATGGCACTGACCAAATACCTTCTTGTTTTTTTGTAAATTGTGCTGAGTATATTTACGAACCTTTGACTCATCTATTAAATTTATCACTTAAAGAGAGTATTTCTCCATCTGTATGGAAATAATATTTTATTATACCCTTTAATAAAAATGGAAACAGATCTTTGATAGAAAATTACCAAGGTATAGCTAAACTCTCTGCGATTCCTATATCAAAGGAAAATCTACAACCACCAGTATACTTGAGTTCACTTCTTATATCATCGACGCGTTCAGAAAGACCAGCAGCGTTGGCGTAATATATACCGACTTTAGCAAAGCTTTTGATACAATGTGTCACTCGTTGATAATCAAAAAAATTTACTTCCTGGGTTTCCAAACAAAATTTTTACAATGGATCTCAACATATTTGTATGATCGAACTTAAAGAGTAATGTTTAAAAATTCAATTTCAGATACCGTTAATGTTTCTTCAGGAGTACTTCAGGGTAGCCATCAAGGCCCGATTCTATGTTCACTTCACTTTTTATAAACTATATACGTATCTTCCCAGATAAAATTTTCAAAACTTTTAATGCATGCGGATGATGTGAAACTTTATAAATCTTACACTTTAGCAAATAAAGGTATCCCCAAAATCTTAAGAAATAGTTAAGAGACATACAGACAACTGCTTACACTATAGATAACTACAATTTGGAAGCGTTTCACCATTTTATTGGCCTTAGGATCACTATGGACCCGAAATTGAACTTCACACATCACATTGGTGTGATAGTCGACAAAGCCAAAAGCATCTTGGATTTTGTAAGACGGTGATCAAAAGAGTTTAACGATCCTTATGTTACTAAAGCTTTGTATACAACATTATGAGGACCTATTTCCTATTTGCCTTAAAAATTTGCATTGGGACTCTCAGTACAATCTTTCTCCTTAAAATAGTCGTCTGAAACTATGAGTATGAAGAACTTGAAAAGCTGACCGAGAACGGTAATGCTCGAAAATTCTATGAAGAGATGCGGCAACTTACAGAAGGTTTCAGACCGCGTGTAGCTTAAGACCTGGTAAATCCACCATTTATTTACCATGCACCAAATCTTGGAGAGGACCCGAGAGAAAATAATTAATACATACCACCTTTTCATCGATTTTAAAGCTGTCCTCGGCAGCACAATAACGAACTACCTTTGTACAGTTTTGTTGAATTTGATATCCCTACAAAACGCATACGACTATTTATACTGGCCCTGAATAATCTCAGAAGCGCAGTCAGAATTGGGATTGACCTCTCCGAGCCGTTCATGAGATTTCTTCAATTTGATGATGGAGAAAATCATACGAGCTGCAGAGATAAGCAGACCAGGTAAAATCTTTTACAAAAGTGTACAATTGCTGGCGTATACCCATTATAGTGATATCATTTACCATTAAAACCGCACCGTAAGTACTTCTTTCTTCAGGTAAGACAAAGAAGCGAAGCGAATAAGTCTGGTAGTGAATGACTGCAAGATGGAATATTTTCTTTCATTAAATAAACAGTTATCTCATTCGCGACTCGGCTCCCACGTCACTGCTAAAAGCCCTACATTCAAAGTCGAAGGTCATTTCGTCTACTTAACCGGTACTAACAACTCAAACAATGTCAGCCTTGATTTTCAACGCAGGATTACTTTTGGCAACAGGGGCTACTTTGGACTAAGTAGGCAATTGAAAAGTAAAGTCCTCTGTCCTCGCGGACAGAATTTAGCCCACACAATGCCCATCATACATAAATACGCACCCTGTAATTGAAAAACGGGTAGAAGGACACAATAGAGCATATTAAAACACACCACGTAGACAATACAACAAGTATACGCACAACGGGAAAATCAGGCCACAATCTAGCATCAAATGACATACATGTTGCGAACGCACAAGCGGGCAACACACAGCTTGGCGGCGGCCAAACGAGCCTATCAACAGACAGTCAGCATTGAAGGGTGGTGACGATAACACGTTGGGTATCAGACTTCGCAGTGAGTTGATCCTCTGGCAAGTTATGATAGTGCAAAGGCTGCATGTTAAGTGTGAGACAGATCCCAATCACAGCCTTCCGTGATTCGAGTTCCATAGTTCGACCATTACGAAAGTAACGCCGCAGCCGACACACACAAGAGAACGTTGCCGCCGGAGCCAGCACGAGCGCCGATACACACAGGAGAAAGTCATCGCAGCAGGATAAACCAGCAACAGCCTACACGAACGTCGACATACTCAGTCGAGGATCACCACAGCAGGTGCTAGGCGTCCTCCCACAGTCAACAGAAAGAGGCAGAAGAGCCCAACAGAACGGTAGTGTGACCAAGCGGAAGTGCGAAACTGTGATTACGATACTACGGTACAGTGTGAATGTGTTGATCTTCTGACCTCTCCACGCTTGGTATCGCGGTCGCTACCATAGCTCTCTGTATTTCTGAGTGATAGCAGCGCACTAACGGGTCACGTAAATCTGGGTAAAACCGCTAAAGACTATTTGTTAAGTGCTATAACGAATTGACAAATACCCATATTTTACAATATATTGTAATGGACGCTGGACACGGCGAATATACCGACGCAAACAAAAAGCTTCGTTATGCAGAATCCCATGAGTCGGCATTAGGAGTATTCGAGAGAAAAGTTTTTTGGGAGATTTATGGTCTTCTGAACGTTGGTCATGTCATCCGAATGGACGAAAGCGCTCCAGCTTTGAAAGTAATCGATAGCGTACCTGCTGGTGGAAGCAGACAAAGAGGAATACCTCCACTCCTTTGGAAGGATTAGGAGGAGATCGACCTTGTTTCAATTGGTATTTCCAACTGGGGCCAAACCGAGAAGATAAGGAGCGAGTGGCGCGCTATTATTGATGTGGTATACTCGCGTAATCAGTGCCTACGCCAAAGAAGCTTTTATTTTGGGGGTAATTTTTATTAAAATGTGTTTTACGTCATTTTAATCCGGTCTGAATGTCTTTTAAATTTTCGCCGTCCATTATACTGACATCTATTTTTCGTACCTTCTGGAATATCAACGTTCTTTCTGTTCTTCTTTAGCTTATTTATGTAATTTTCTTTTTTCCTCATTATTAAATCATGAATTTTTCATATTTTCCTTTGTAGATTTTCCCGTTTATTAGAGGATTGGTTTAGGTTTTGTAGTACTGTGAATAGTATATCTTGTAAAAATTTGTTACCCTTCAAATTTCTTCTTCTACTGCGTCTCAAAAGTGTGTGTTCATTAATTGTGTTATGTAATATTTCAGAATCTGCATTTGCCATACTGTTCCATGGCTGCTCCTTTCTCTGTGTCTCAAGAGTGTGTGTTCATTAATTGTGTTATGTAATATTTAAATATCTGCATTTGAAGTGTAGGTACTGTTAGAAGTGTGCTTTAGAAATTATTGCATTTGCATGGCTTTGAATCCGAGTTCACTATCAACAATGGTACATTAAATTTTACCGTAAGTATAGAGATAAAGTAATATGGTAGTGTTGAATTCTGTCCAATTTCTTCTATTAATTCTATAGGTTGCAGCAAATTTTGTACATTTATGGATTATCATCATAAAAATCTGGTTTTTTAATGTGAAGAAAACATCAATGTAACCAAACTCGCGAGATTTTCTATCATATTTTTGCAAATTACAGATTTCGCATTATTTATTAATTGCGTTATTCTTAGTTTGATTGGAATTGTAAATTTGTGATTGTAATTCTTTGAAAACGGCTTTTATACCTTTAAGGTTTTTATCTAGCTGCTCCTTCTTAACGATTTCAGTTAACCTATTTTCGTATTCTATGTCCTCTAATAAAGTACATTACATCGTGTAATTTTAGAATCTCTGTTATAACAAAACAGTTCCTAAAATAGTCGGAATATGCGTCATCTATTATAATTTAATTTAGTTGTGTAGGGTTAAAATGTTTTACACGTATGCATAGTATGTTTATGATATGTACAAGTCCCAATAAGAGTACATTAAAAGCTTTCTCCCCCAAAAAATTACACGGGATAAACTGGAACCATCCCAAACATCCGCAATCTTGCTCAACAAAAAAACACTTGTGGAATATTTCATGGCAAATATATGGAACATTCAAAGACGATTTCACAGCAGGATATATAGAAACCCCTAAATTTTTCCAAGCCCAAATAATGCTGCAATTGAAAATGAGGACAAAATGAGCGGCAGCACAAACCCTACAGAGCTTCAACTGAAGTGAAGTCAATATTGCTTAGCAAACGAAAACTTAAATATACGAAAATTCTCTATTAATCACTACCGACAATTCTACAAAACTCGAAAGTGCAAGCCTAGAATAATCCGGACCCCAGCAGCTTCACATTTAATCTCGAAATTAAGTATCCGATAACTCCAATAGAGACTTAAAGACTAACCTCGTACCGATTATGCAGATCTCTTAGTGATAAGCATCACTTGGACGAACAGTTTGGCGTACTCTCCTTCAAAGAGATTGAAGTAGATCCAAATGGTTATATTGCATAAAACGCTACGCATCACTTCTCCACTCGAAAAAATGGTTATATTGCATAAAACGCTACGCATCACTCCTCCACTCGAAAACCCCCAAAAGCCAAGCAATCCAGCCCCGAAGATTCCCAAGTGTCAAATAATGCATCTTTAAACAGGCACAAAGCTCAACTCAAATTACTCAAGCCACTCAAAGGGTAATCAAGTTCTATGAAGTGGAGAAATTGTATTGGTTCCCAAAGCAATAGTTCCCAAAAAAACTATGTAGTACTAACACAATTGGCGCACTCTTACAGAAAATAAACCACATAAATCCCAAAAAATTCTGCTTACACCTCTTAGCAGACCCAGATTGATTCACACTATAGATAAAGTAGCCATAGTGATTAGTGCAATATTCTCCCTCAGATCCTACTACCTGGCCTCAGGTGTTGCAGCAGCTTAATAGCTCAAGTCACCATTTCGGAAGGATATTAAATGTCAAATAGCAGAGAATATTAAGGCATTCACCACTCAGGTAGCCGACACTTTACATGATGCTGTGGATGTCCTTCACTCATGATAAAATCTTCAAAAGCTCTGACTCAGCGGCACTGGAAAGATAAAGAAGATTCCCACAATGATCTTAAACTTACCTCAGATCTCAGCAAGAACTCTCTCTAGACGAAAGAATTGAAGTATTGGCCCTGGGTGAATAATGTCATTTAAACTAATACCATCGGCTGGTTTAGATGGTGCATTAAAATCAACTCGTAGTTTGGCTGTTGTGCTTTTCTCTCTTATGACGGCACGGCGGGGTAGGTAGTAATCGGCAATTGCGTCTGCTAACAGTTATTTTAAGCGTTTGGCCCATTGCTTCGAAATTCCGATGAAAAGGGAAGAGTTTGCAATTTTCGTTACGCCTAGTTGTGCGTTTGTAGAGATTCCCTGAATTTTTTGCGAGAGATCGGATGAATGCTTGACGTTTTGAAATTTATTAATTTTTGGTACTAGTATTCGTCTTGAACCTCTATGTCCTCCCACTTGGTAATTTCTGTATTATTTTCTACAGATTGCCACCTTAACGATAAAGTAGTTTCTGTCAATTTTGTGGGGCGATATATGAATTTATTGCATCCCAATTTGTTATGTCATTATCATGTTTTTTCAGGGAGGATGTACCGTTGTTAAAGTCCCTTTTTAGTAGAGCATCCGCAATCAGTTTCTATGTATTTCTGACATGAAATAAAAATTCCTCATAAAAACCATCGGCCGTCCGGAGGCTGCTTGGAATCAACTGTAGGTCACTCCATTTGGTGGTAAAAACATGAAGACACAAAACCACAAATCGGAGGAGCAGATTGGCCGAAAATCGCTTCAGCGGTTACAAAGCGCCGATCTAATAGATCCCTCATATGCACTATTTCTCTTGCTTAATCTTGGGTCTTCTGACTAAGCTGAAAAAGATTTCTACCGAACTTATACTATGTAAATAGCCGTGAACAAGCCACGAAAAGTTGGCCATGATTTTTTTCCTGCTCTTTCTAGTTTTTTCGCATAGGTTATTAATCTATTACATGGCCGCAACAAAGTGCCTTCAATATGGGAAATATGGAATTCTCATGAAATCCGTGTCGAATTCCATCTTGAACTAAATATGTTAAATAAAAATGTCTTCAATAGTTTTGAACGTATTGTTTGATAAACCACTACAGAAAGTAATCCACAAAACAGATATATACATATGTATGTTCAGAAAATATGTACATACATATGTATATATTTTTTT